>WEIV01024659.1:0-33808 GCA_013390005.1 Calyptomena viridis
GGCGCTCAGGAGTGCCATGCCTGTGGCCGCGGCCCCAGGGCACCCTGGCTGTGACAAGCTCCCAGAGCAGGGGTGTGGCTCTGGGCCTGGTGTCTGCCCCGGGTGGCGCGGGCCTGTGGGATGCCTGCACCCGGGGCCCCCGATGACCAGGGCAGTTGGGTGGGGTCCCAGTGGGAGGCTGGGAGAAGACAAACGCCACTTTTGGCTATGCCACATGGTGGTGGTGGGGAAGGTTTTCCCACGATTCGGGACTGGAAGTAGGCGGGAGGCGAAGATGAACCAATGGGGGCGCAAGGCTGCGTCCTCCTGGGGTGGAAGAGTGTGGGAAAAAGGACATCGCACAAGCGTGGGATGTGAAGAATTCTGGGCCAGGACAAAAAGATATAAAAAGCAGCGAAGCCCAGACACCATCCCTTCTTTCGGCTGTGTGAACCTCCTGAGAGGGTCGCTGCTGCAACTCGGATCCCTTCCCTGCATCACACACTTCTGGTTTGGCCAAGAGGATTACCCCATCCTTTTATTTGTTTTTATTCTCCCTCCCTGCTTACCCTTGGATAATTAGTTTAATTTCCAGATTTTTGTATTGTTTGATATGGGTGTTTTCTTTTAACATAAGGGTGTTCTTAATATATATTCTTTGTTCTCTGTTTTAATAAAAGTTTTCTCTATCTTTATACTTAAACGAGTCTCGAAAATTTGATATTGAATTCATCTTAATTCAATTCAACTGTCCTTTTTAAATGAGGACACTATCCTAAGTACTTCCATCGTCCATTAGCAATTTGATATTCAAGTATCACTTTTGGAGCACAGGTGACCTTGGGCCTCCTTTGGAAGTAAAGGAACGAGATACAAATCTCAGGGTCCTGATTGCATTAAGATGCTCTTCAGCCTCTTCCCTTACCAATGCAGGGATTTAGTGGCCTATATGTTGAAGGCCAGACCTGTCCTGGTGTAGCCCGGCACCAGGATACTGCCAAAAGAGCTGTGTAGGAAAGCTATGAGAAGCCTTGTCAAAGGCCTTCCCTTCCCTGGCTTGGGAGTTGCATGAAAGTTCAGGCATTCACCCTTGGTCATTTCCTGAGCTATGCTGTATGTTCGTCTATGTCTGGTCTCCAACCTTGCTGATTCTGACCCTGCCTTGCTCGCTTGGCTTCCCTGCCTGACCTCAAACCTGTCTTGTCACTACAAACCTCCCTGTCAGTCTGCACTCTCCACTGACTTGGGTTAATGTCACTGAACTTGCCCTGCTCTTGGTGTTTGAGTTCTGTGGGACTGCACTCTTGTTGGTGAGGTCTCTGCTCCTACCTGCCTTGCTGTCACTTCTGGCTCCCAGCTTCCCACCACAAATGGAGCAAGTCACTGCTGCTCTCCAACAGTGAGGGCTGTAATATATCAGCTTTACCCTTGCACCATCCTTCCAAGTAGCACTAAGGGATATTTCAAGAAAGAAAATAACCACAACTGCTGAATGGGATCACCTAGCACAAGCAGAAACCAAAGAAGACCCCGTTTATGATGGCACTCTTCATAGGGACCTCACTCCAGTCCTTAAAGCTATTGTCAGTAGCACAGGGCAGAAGTCTGGCAATGAAATCTGTGGCAGCTGAAGCCTTGGCTTTGCTGGAAAGAAGCCTGTATTTTAAACATCCATACTAGGAAGTTGTGTCAAAGGCAACATTATTATAGCCTGTGGTGTCTGGAAAAGGAAAGAAAGACAGATGTGTGCATAAGAAGCAGGAGCCATGAGCCGAGAAAGAAGACCCATAATGAGTTCAAATTAGATTAAATTAAGGAATACGAAATAATGCTTTGGAGGAAAAGGATCCTACCTTATGCTTGTGCAGTGATAGGTTTTAATTATGTATTACTGCTTGGGAAAGACATCCTGCAGTCTCTGCATTTACTGCTTTGAAAACATCAGTGGAAAGCAAAAGGCAAATCAAATGACAGGACTTATCATGGAATGAAGAACTAGCAAAACAGGAAACACCATTATGCTCCAACATAGATCCATTAACCGTGTGTGTGGTTTTGGTCTCCTGCTCTCTAAGAAGAGAGACTATAACTGAAAAAAAAAGAAAAATGGGGAAAGGATGATCTTTTTCTTGCATTAGCCTTGGTATGGTAGCCAACACCTTACATGCTTTTTTTTCAATGGCTCAGATATGCTTTTTAGCTGTTTCAATCCCTTTGAAGCTGGCTGTTGTAGCTGTGAGTGGCACTTTGTGTTGGGTTTCTAGCATTTGGGCTATTTCTCTCCAGGCCATTAGATAACAATTCTTACAGTATTTCTAAGGCAATTTTCACTAGACTGAATTATGATTAGTGCTAATTTTGGAAAAAGTAAATCAAGCAAATAGCTGGGGAATGGTTGCAACCACCTGTGACATCTCAGCCACATAAATAAATTTTCCATTTTTCTTTTCTTTTATGAGCAAAACACCATTGGGACACAAACTCATCCTATTTCATGGCAAAATTTCCAAGCATGGTTAGATAGCTTTAATTTCTCAGAAACTCTCCTGAAGTGAGTAAGAAATCAGCCTGCAAAACCCAATATGTGTGCTGGAGCATCTGCAGAGTTTCTGCATCAGTACAGTCTAATATTTGAAACATGATGCATCAGGGGTAGTTGTTTAACTGGCTGCACGCTCCTGGCTGGTTTGTTCCCACTTATTTGAAAACTCAGCAGAAATACAATGCCTATCTTGCCAGAGATGTATTTTACAAGAAACAATATGACGCATAGTTGGAAAGCAGGATTAGCAGGTAAGAACAAAGCTGGGATGGAGATTTGCTCTCACGTTTTCCCTCAAATACAGTGACTGCATTGGGGCTCTCCAAATGCTCAGTGTGACCTACACATGCTTTTATGCCCTATAGGAGCACTCTTGTGCAAACAGAAGAGGGAGATGCTTGAGTGACTGGGGATGCGGAACACGATTGAAACAACAGTCTTTTCTGTTGTATGGAATTTCTGATTTTATTGCAAGACAGGTGTACTCAAACTAATGTACTCACACACTTTGTAAATATTTAAAACAAATACAGACTAATAATAGTTGTTCCTTTTTCGGCTTGATCTTTTTCACTCATCCAGATCAGAAGCCACAGTCTGATCTCACAAATTTATAACAGGGTAAGTTCTTTTGAAATGTAAGTTAATCCTGATTTATACAAGAACAGGAGAGACAAGAACTAAGCCCCCCATTTCCAGCTGGAGGCCTTTTTATTAACGTTGTCATTCTAGATTTCTCATTCCCTGTCTGTAAATTTTTGTGCAGCAGTTACAGTATTAGTCTTTATAAGTGTTTGCACAGCACTGAGGAAGCTTCTAATAGCTAACTACCAAGAAAAGCATGTTCCATTTTCTGATGTGCGACCTGTGACTCCTCCATTAAGCAGGTCAGATTTTTCATCATCTGCCATGCTCCATTGCACAGCAACTCTCCAGAGACTTCTAGCAGCCAAAAATGGGTACTTCTGGCAGTCAGAAATCAGGTAGATTTAAAAATATTCCAGGGAAAATATGCTGTGAAGACATTACTCTGGTATGTACGATACGCGGCAGGTTGCAGATGGCTCCTTAGTTATGTATCTCCCAGTGAAGTGTCTGCCTATGTGTCCTTGGTGTTATAATAAACTTGTAGCAGTAATCAAAAACCAGATACTTGTGAAATGGAAAGTAAACAAGATCTTTGGTTTTGGCTTTGCCAAGTCAATTTTGCATGGCATATTAATATAATTTGTACTTTGTTGGTACACTTAAGGTATGTTAAATAGTATATCCCCTTCCCTTAGGAATGTTATTACTTAGAAAGATGCTAAAAACAGCTTGAGAGAGGATCTAGCATCACTACTGCACTATTTTTTTTCTCTGTGTGCATATATGTGTGAAAATTTTGTCAGCTGCCTTGGAAAATATACTGTACATTTTTCCTCCAAATTATTATTTCTTCCCCTGTCACTTTTTTAGAACCATGGGTTTCAGATAAAATTAGCTCCATGTAGGTCAATGGCCTATGTGGGTTCAGATGAAATAATACTGAGAAAGTAGGTGTTTTTCTGCTTATTGCTATTGGTACTGAAAGTGCCAAATTCTACTCCCTCTGCTACTCTTAGTTCGGCAAGTGGCACCAGCCATTTTCAAACACTGAGGGGGTCACTAAGTTTGGCTTTGCGAATTAAAACAATAGAAATTCAAAAGCATGCAAATAAATAGCAAACACCAAGGGGCGGGACCCTCAAAAAGACTTAAATCTCCTATTCAGATGTCAAAAACAGGTATTACCAGATATATGAAAAAAATTCCTGTGTGAACAAATGGTTTAGATAGGAATTCAGACCTTATTCTGATAGATGCACTCACATCTTAGAAGAGATACAGATTTAGGTCCAAAATAATTATACCACAGTTCTAGAAAAAATCAAAGTGGAAGCAATCTAATGAAAAACTCTTTTCATATGCAGTAAAAATATACCCCAAAATCTGAGTGAAAACTATAGCTGGTCTAAAAGCTCTATTTTTGGGGGAAAAAAAAAAAAAAGAGTTTAAATAGGACAAGCCTGAACTGAGAAAAAAACAGAAAAAAATCTCTAAAAATAGCCAGCCACTATTAGCAGTTGCCAAACATGCCTTGGAACTGTAATATAATTCAGCTTGGCCTGAAACAGAATCTTTCCTGCAAATTACAGTCCCCAGGTGCCAAGGTAATAATGAGATACATTAGAAATTGTACAAAACTAAAAAATCAGATGATACCATGGGCACACTGAGCAGGTGCAGAATTAATGACACTTGGAGGACTCCATCTGAGGATAATCTCTCTCCAGACCAGAGAACAACACTGAAACCTGTACCCAGTGAACCAGGTATTCACCACCTTTTATCCATTTTCAGGCAGATCTGGTTGAACCAGTGAGGCAGGGAAAATTTGGGAGTTCAGCAGCTGGAGAAGCTTAAGTGGGTTCTTGAAGAGATTTAGAAGTCATTAAAGAGGTGGGAGTGGGAGAAAAAAATTAAGGTTTCTGTTCTCTGTGTCACTGTGATCCTGGGTGTTGCAGAGAATTTGAAATGTCTTAAAACTGCATTAGGAGAAATTCAGATTGGACACTAGGGAAAGGTTCTTCATTGAGAGGGTGGTCAGTCACTGGAACAAGTGCCCCAGGGAAGTAGTCATGACCCCAAACTTCTTGATCCGGACAACAGTCTTAGGTATATACTCTAGCTCCTAGGTTGCCCTGTGTGGAGTCAGAAGTTGGATTCAGTTATCCCCATGGATCTTAGAAGAGATCCATGAAGACTCAGTGTATTGTGTGATTTGATTCTATGATTCAATCGTTGCATTTCAGCATAGCTTGGGGAAGGAGATGAGATCAGGGTCCCAAGGTGGTAGATGCAAAGTAAGGGAACAGCCTGTAGTTTGAAATGTTACAACAGGAGGTGAAGATCTCAGTTCAGGATTGTACGATGAGGTGTCTACAGTGTGAGTGTCAATATGTGAGTTCGGTATTGAGGGTACCATGGGTTCTGGTGCTGTCTGAGTTGTCTCCTCACCTCTGGAACAGTGTCATGTGGGGTGTGTATGACACAAAACCCTAGGGAGACATTTAATCTTCTAGAACAGCAACTGGACACTAAGCAAGATATGTCTAGTGCAGATGTGTGATGACCCAGTGTCTATGAACTCCCACCATGTCTCCTGAGTAACGTGCCCCTGCAGTGGATGAGTCTAGAGGATTACTGAACAGATGTCACCATCTGCTTTCCCAACTGCATTGACTAGGGATGTGGTTCATTTGCCTAGACAATGATACATACATCATCGTTTGGTCACCCTCAAATGTTTGTCTAGTGACAGTTGAGGTGGCCAGGATATCTTGCCTGCACAAGGATATTATCTGTCATTTCAGATGAGCACATGTCCTACCGAGGTCCTGTGCCATGTCTTCTAGCCTCGTACACCACCCCTTGGATTTCCTAGAGCATCTCAAATGGTGAAAAAGTAAACAGAGCCCCTAGCCCAAGGTCATCCTGCCTGGTCTCTAGCAGGACGTTTGCCCTGCAGCAGGACACAAATTCCCTGTGAGCTCTCTGGAGCACCTGCCCTTAAGAGTCTCAAATAGCACAGGACACCTATGATTTAGGAAGCTGAACTGGCCCTTCAACCCCCTTTATATATATAATGGTGCCACAGACAGCTGCTTCATCATAGACAACTATGCTGTACACACCTAAATTTAGGTGCCTGAATCACATCTTGTAAATGGATTCTAATCCCATCACTAATGAATGCCTTCTTTAGCTAGAGCACCTCACTTCTCCATCTCAGTTTCAGTACCTGTACAGCACCAGTGTTACATAAATCATGCAGAGCTCCAGTTTATCTCATGAATCCAGCAGTCTGCATGGGATCTGTATGAAGGTGCACAGGGAGTAAAAGAAAGTAAAAGGAGAGTCTGAGAGCCAGTTTGTGAGCATGTGACTGGAAAGCTAGCTGCAATCAAAGAAACTGAGGAAATATTTCTCCTTGCTAGAAAACCCCAGCCTTTTCCTAGTATTGTCCCACACAGTTCATGAAACAAATGAATAGGAAGAACTGTGTATAACTCTGTATGATAATGTGAGTTGTTGCATAAGTTTCTTCAAACTTTTAGGAAGTGTTTGAAAGTACTTGTTATTATTCACATGACAGAAGGATTTATCCAACTTGGCATGCTATACTTCCTTCCTTAGAGATCTGTTGCACAGCCACACATTGAATCTCCCAGCTGCTCTCATTAATGGGCAGCTTGTGGCTGTGATGCCATATTTCAGCCTAAAGCCGTAGGTGGTGCTTTTCAGAAGTTCTATTTCTGTTGCTGGAAGACCTCATCTCTCTCTCTCACAGATGGGAAGGGCACTTGTTGAGGCACCAAGAATTCACCTGCCACAGCTTGAGGGGAAAGTTGCCAAAAGACTTTTTTTATGTAAACCTAGAATTTGTCCCAACTGAAATTTCTGGAGTTCAGGAAAAGGGCAGGCCGATTTCGTCCTCATTGCTGCAGTCTAAAGTAAAGTAAATTTATTGGAATTCTTTTCTGAAACATTAAAGACTTATGATTCAGTGAGCCTCAGAACTTTTCCATATTTTTCTACTTACTTCTCAAAGACTCTAGCTAGTAGGGCCCTTTTTATTATAAAATCATAAAGAAAATGTGTCTTGTCTGAACAACTTACAGTAAAAATAGGTGAAGAAGACAAGTGTATATTTTCACTGTATTTTCTCTAAATATAAAACCTGTTGCAAATTTAGAATGACTCAGTAGATGGGGCTTTATTTGCAGTTAAACTAAAAGCCCAGTCAGGCTCCACATACTCAGTCAGCGGTATTTTTGTGGGAAACTCTATTGTTAAAAGGATCTCACAAGAGATATTTGGAACTACTTGCTGTGTTGTGCAGATGACTCTGTTACAGAATACGGCTGGATTTGTTTTGAACGCAGAGTTTGGAAGATTATTAGTGCTTGGCTGTCAGTGATTTCTGGGCAACAAATGAGCTTATCCAAATAGTATGATGAAACAGCAACCTGCAGCTGTCCTGTCAGTACTTACATAACAGCTTGTAGCTCCTTCAGCTGCTGTGCTGATTTAGCATACAAAGTTAAATGGTTTATGTGAAAGTACAATTCTGAAGATTTTGTGTTCAATTAACTTATTCATAACTTTAAAAAAACCCTTATGAGAAAACTGACATTGTAAAAAATCTTTTCTAAGCAAACAGAGCTGTCCAGGAACTGAATTATACAGTGCATACAGTTTGCAAGTGTTTGGAATTGCAGTTTAATATGAAAAACAGTAAATGTGCTTAAAAAAAAATGAAGCAGTTTCTTGCTTTTGAAGAGGGGAAAAAAACCCCCAAACCTGTTAATTTGATTGTATCTGTGCTGGGATCATTTAACTGTTTATTAAAATTTTCATAATGCTTGCAATTTCCCCATAACTCCTGTGTTTCTCAGCTGTTTCTGTGGTACAGCCTTGCAGGAGAAGAACCATATTCTTCATACCATAGCCTTCAGATTTACAGTTATACTTTCTCAGCTTTTTTTTTTTTTTACAGAACTGCTCATTGTCATGCAAATGTGGAAATAACAGGGCTAGTATAGTGGGTCAGATTCAGTGCTGCAGAGGAAAGCTATATACATTTTCCAACAGCATAAATTCCCGGGATCTTTGGACAGCTGGCTGGAGTGCAGCAGCAGTCCACTACAAATTGAAATGGGGAAAGGAATAAAGAGAGTAGTGGCAAGGTCTGGGCACTGCTGCCTCCCCTGGGAGCGGTTTTGGGCTGCCTGTGCACAAACACTGCAATTTTTGCCCGATGGCACAGAGCTGGGGTACAGCTTGGAAACACAGAGGGTTAGGCTGGGTTTCCTGGGCTAAGTGAGGGAAAAGAAGGACACGACTCCTGTCTACATGAAGGTTTTGTTATGCAGCTTGTGACATCAGGAAGCTGATATGTGAAAAGGCAGAGGCACATTTTCTCTGTGGTTTTTCTATTAGACTTCCAGAAACTCACCATAGGTGAGTTTTTTAGCTTTTAAAACCTTTTAAAGATAATTTTAAAAAAGAATTACACAGCAAACAGACAAGAGACTGGATTTTTCCCTCTGTGTATTTTTATTTAGGCTGAAGTAGAACAAATCGTGGATATCAGCTTTGACAAAAACAGCAGGGCCTGTATTTCAGGCTCCAGAAATTTCAGCACAAACAAACTGTTTAGGTCAGTATTTCAAGCCTTGTTCTCTCAAATATGGTCCTGATTTGTAAGACAGACAGACATAGATAGAAGGGGCTGCCATTTACTTATTATTGCTAATGAACACTTGTAAAATTTTAATTATTTTTATGATGTTATTAAGTTATTGTCAATAGAGCTTGTTTGCCCTACTGTTAAAATGAAACCTGCTTTTTCCTTCATTGAACTTTACAAAGAAATGTAATTTTCTATATATTTATATAAATTTTACTTTGTGCTAGGAATTAGTTTCCAATTTTTTCTTCTAAGTTTCTTGAAGGCTTAGTCATGTTAATACTGTGAAAATTGCCAGATGGTGCTTTTTGCAGGTACTATTTACAAGTCCCATTTACATGACAGTGTACTTGGACCCTGAAGAAATAATTCTTTTAAATGGGCTGTATCTGTTTTTAAAAGCCATTTTAAGTTTCAAAAACTAGCAAAGCTACTGAAATTCTTTCTTTAACTGGTTCAGCCCATGTTTTGGAAATGCTCCTCTAAGAATATATATAAGGACCATCATGACTAAAGATACACTGAAGCAAGTGAAAAAACGCTTTTCCAGAACTGAGCCTGTTCTCCCCTAATCAAATCCTTTCTAGGGCTCGTTCAGTGACTGCATCCCACAACCCCACCAACAAACAAGCTCCCAGACTATGTGGCCATGTAAATTAGAACGTGACTAATTATGAGAAACTTGTGGTTACATTTTATATTTGCTTTTAAATGGGTGTTTGCCAAAATCAGCAACAGTTATAAAACGGGTATATGAGAGACAGAAATCTTCCAAATAGGCATGCTCATATGCATGAGATAAACCCAGAACAGTTACTGAAATGTAGGGTTTTGTCAGTTATGGTTCTAACAACATCTTTCAATTATTACCAAAGTGAAAAACAACAAAACAATAGTTTGCCACAAATAGGACTTTTGGATAAACTTTTGGCATCCAGGATTATATGATTTAGTCTTTCATTTCCAACATCTGCTTTAGATTATTAGCAGAGATATTCAATACTAATTATTTTGAGGTTTAGCAGCTATGTCAAACATATCTGTGAATCTTCATAATTTCATGGCTCCTAGCCTTCAATTTCTAGCTGTTTGTAACCACAAGCCATTTAACTGACACTTGTTTTGTTAAGTTTAAAGCATATGCAGATTTGAGACAATCTTCTGATTTTCCTCCTCATTTCCTTCAACTGGACTAGTTTGCATTCCTTTACCCACCAGTGGGTGAATTTTTTTTGTGCTAGTGACCTGAATGAAAAGCAGCCACAGAGAACTCTCTGTGAAATTGACATCAAGAAAATCAGCTGCGCACCAGAAAAAGAGCAGGAGCTTACCAATAATTTTTATACCTCCTTTAAAGCTCAACACCCTTTGCTTATAGTGATCAGGACTCAGCATTACTCTCTGCCTACTGCTTCTTTCCACTTTACAATTCTGAGTCAGATCCACCCCGTCCCTTTGCAGCAACTGGCTGTCAGACACCCCTACAACTCTTCAGTCCTGCTGCCAAAAATGACAGTGTACAAGGACACAATGACCTTGGTGTCAATGACAGTGTTCACCAAAGAATGGAGCCATAGTAAAACCAATAAATTTTATGGCTTTTTGCCAGCTAGAAAATGTAAGGTTTTGAAGGACTTGCTCTGTATAAATGTATGAATGTAGAACTAAACACAGGAAAATGATACTCTTCCCAGGACTCAGCTAGAGGAGAGACAACATGTGATCACTGTGATGAGTACAAAAAGTTGTAGTAGGAGGTAAAAGTAGTAAAGTTCATGGGCATGTTGGAACCTTAGCAAGTATTTATCAAAGTCAAGAGAAGTGTTGCTCTGTATGGGTCACCTCCTGGTGAAGTATGAGCTGGTGAGGAGCAGGCTTCCCTTTCACAGTCAAGCTCAGCAACATATCATCTTCATATAGAAACTGCAGATCCAAGCTTGTAAATCCTGTTTCTCAGAGGTAGTCCTTGAACGTGTAAGGGTTCTCGCAACAGAAGCATACTTGTGAACAAGAAGTCACATCCTTGTCCCCAGTGTAGCTGGTGATGAAAGAAGCTATTTAGGACTTTCCCTGCTCTTGGAACTGTTACGGAATACAGACTAGAATTCTGTTTTCCATCTGTCCTCAGGAACAGTGGAAACTCTCTTTAGCTGTCTTTAAAATCATTAGAGATGGGTACGACAGAGGTTGACTACAGGCCAACAGTCCCTAGAGCTGAGGAGGCTCAAAGCTCCTGTGCGGAGAGCAATGTAAACCACACTCCATGAAGTGAAAAGCAGGAGTATGGAATGAAACTTTATCTGGGTGAGGTAACCTATGGCGCTCAAATAAAAGCATCATCACATATGGAGAAATTGCAGCTAGAGAATCAAATAACCAGAAACAAAAAATTCTATATTTATACTATGTCATGGCTATGATGTTCAATAGAATATTACAACTCCTTGCAGAAAACCCTGTATCTCTAGCATGGTTACAAAACGAAAAAGTGAAAATATTTTAACTCAAAAACCTGCAAATATATTTTAATTTTTTTTATATGCATGCTTGCTGATTAAGACTGCAAAACGAGAAGGTAAGTATAAATAGATGTCATGGAGCTGTGATTCTTTCTAATACATTGGACAGGCTAGCTTTCAGCAAGATAAATGAATCATCCATAGATAACTCATATTGTCATATTTATGTGAGATTGAAAAAAGAAAAGCAGTCAATAAAAATTAAATTGGAAAAGAATATATTGTTGCAGGACAGTTTTCCAAATACATATGACAAGTGAAAATGAGATGTGATTAAAAAGTGAAATGTGACATCTTTTAGTTCTTTCTGCTATATGTTAGAATGTTTTATTGCTTATATGCCAAGTATTGGCTCAGCATATTGGCTTGTGAATTTTATCTGTTTCTTATTTAGAAACGAGATGAGGTGAGATGAGTGACATGGGTACAAAATGGGTAGATTTTCCAAATAACTTTTACTAGCGCCAGAAGTAATAGAGAAACAAGTTTAAATTGAAGCAAGTAATGGTCAGGAATTCATTTAGGCATTTATACCAAGCATTCTGGAAAAAAACAGAATCCCATCTCCTCAAGAGCATACATTATGTTTAGCAAACGGGAAAGTGAACCAAAGATTGTCAAAATATCTAACTGAGGGATGTTGGCAAGGGAAGTGATGAACCAACCTGATCAGAAGGCAATAAAGTTCTCATGCTTGAGCAACAGAAAATATCCCAATGTCGTGGTTTTAAGTAACCAGAGTTTTTTATTAGCTGGGGGGGCTAGGAGAGAGGCTTCTTTAAGAAGCTGCTAGAGTTTTTCTCTGCTCTAAGCTAGCCAAGGTCAGGCAACAATGCCTCTGTGATAACATATTTAAGAAGGAGTAGAGAAAGAAAGTCGGCGCAGAACATCATGGCCGCTTAAGAGACAGGAGGGTGCGGAGCTTGATTAGCACCAAGGTCAGAGAGAGGAGAAAGAGAAGATGCCTTAAACACTGGAATAGGGCCCCAGCAATCTGTGAGGAACCATAGGGGCGAAGATTCTTCAGCCTGTGAACCCGTGGAAAGACTGGGAGATTTTTCCACGCTGGAACAGAGACATGCCGGAAAAGAGAGGCTGTGATCCTGTGTTTGGAGCAGAGGGGCCTGGTGGAACCCCGTGGGCCGTGAGAAGAAGAGATGCTGGAGGCAGAGCAGCATTTCTTGGGACAATTGATGGCCGTGAGAANTGTAGTAGTAAACTCTTAACATTCTAAGTTAGAGCCTGTTTTGCTTGTGTGAAGTAGTTAATAAACAGTTGCTTGTAATCCTTATCACAAAAGTCGGAGGTTTTTTTTTTCCCTTCTCTGAGAATTTTAGATCTATGTGTGGGCTCTCGGCTTTTAGCCAGAGTCAAACCATGACACCCAACTTCCCTTTCCCTCTGGTGACATGAAGGAAACATAGACAAGCCTTGTGCATCATCACACTGGATGTATTGTGTGTGTCAAATCTCTTTGACCAGTTTTTCTCTTTCTATTCTTAGCAATTTTGTTCTAACACCAAAGTTGAAAGCTAGTCTGAGAAGCCTGAGATGTTACACCCATAAAAGAAACATGAATCAGAAATCAGAAGTTAAAAAAGAACATCTCCTTTTCTGTACAGTACTGAATGGATATTTATGTTGAAGACTCAGAAACTAAGAAGTCTTAAGTGTGGGAAGGGTGTGGTGCTCCACAAACAAAAAATGCTGAACAAGTTCCAAATGTTCATCTCTCCACATAAATACCTCTATAGGCCAGCAGCCACCTAACCAACAGTGCTGAGTCCAGGGGAAGCAGCAGAAATGGTGTTACAATACATTACAGTCCATTGCACAAGAGCTCCAAAAGAGAGGGTGTAGAAATTTTGAACACAGGACCCACTAGTCAGTGAAAGAACTTTAGAAACATCTTGAGACCAATATCCCTCTATATGGATGAATCAGACAATAACAGACTATCTGGGCAGGTACATCTAGTGGGTAGCCTTCCAAATCATCAATATAATGCTGAATTAACTTGCTTCAAAATCATATATCTTTTATATAAAGAGTGTTGCCTGTTCTAAAAATAAGAGTCCTGAGTCTGATCCCATTCATAGCTCGATGAACCAAAAACACTCCCAGCAAGACCCACAGAATTTCTTTAACGAAGAACAAGTGAGTGACAGACTGCATTCTGGGCTCATCCCGGGAGTGGAGCATGTGACCCATAGTTGAATCTTATTCTGTAATGGTAAAAGGCTTTTTGAAATCCATTTAAGTCTATTAGTGTTCCCAGAAAATGGTGCACACATTCATTTTCTCAAAATAAATATCCTGGACTTAATGGAGTGTAGTGTCCTTTCACTACCAGTACCCAAGAACTCCAATTATGCATTATTAAGCTATTAAACTGAACTGAACGAGAAGAACTGGCACTTACTGGCAAGATCACTGTTCTAAAATGCTTGGTAATAAGCTACGGAAAAATTAGCAAGCGGTTGTAAAGCTGCCATCTCCTACCAGCTGCTATAATTTTGTTTTCTCTAACAGTTAGAACGTATTTATGAGTACATCTTATGCACACATGCATCTATCTGCACAAAGGAAGACACATGCAGGGTGTACCTGTGCTGTCACAGACTGAGCTGGCAGGGGATTTCAGCAAGCCATCTTACTCCTGAGCATGTTGTAGGCTGCTTCCTGCAGTGTTTACCCAATAAAGTCTGTGTTCCCTCTGTAAGCCTCTAAAATACCCTTCGAAATCAGAAAGCAGATAGGGCTTCATAGACTCCAGGATGTAAAGCGCAAGCCTTCCTGAGCCCTCACATAGCTGGTGGCATATTTGGATGACAGATCAATGGAGCTTTTTTGTGTTTATTGTTCCATTTGCTATGCAGGTAATATGGAAAGGAAAAAAACCCAAAAAACCCCACCCCAGACATTGTAACATTGTAACAGACATTGTTGTACTCTTGCAAGATGATATGATCTGTAGAGGTGAGATTTACAGATAAAATACAGATGGCAGCAGGACAAAAGGGTTTGGGGGTGTGCTAATATCACAAATGATCATCTAATGCTTCTCCTTCTGGAAAAATCAAGCAAGTTCTTGTTGCCTTCCCTGTTAACCTCTTCAGTAACTTACTCTGTCTCTTGCTCAGGGTGCTGTTCAAAATCCACAGCCAAGCTTCATGAAGTTTTCTTCACACTAGATTTACGACAAAGCAGTGCCTTCATTGCTTTGTCTGCAATGCTGACATCCATTATTATAAATTTCATTTGTTTTATTACTCTTTCAATTTTTATTTTCTGACATCAATTTTATAGGTAACAAGAATTTCCTTGAGTTATGACTGACTTGGCTCCTTACTCTTTCCCTAACACATACATTAAAAGCACGTTTGGATCTGCTTGTTCAAAATTGCCACAGTATAGAGTGAAAAGAGCAAATTAAAATGTTAATTAATTTTGCAGAGCTGATGATGGAGCTAAGCCAGAGCTACTACCTCTCTCCACTTTTAGCAGCACAATGCAGTTCATCTCCATGGAGTTTTATCATCAATGAGCCCAAGGAGAAAATACATTCTCCTGAAAGGGTACAATAAAATCTAAGTTTATACTACACCACATAAAGTTGTAAGGAGTTCACAGTGACTGTTCTGATTGCATCAGTAAGTAGTCAGAGATTTATGACTGCAAATAATGTTTTTTTACTCAGGGATGAGCACAGCACCCATTTTATGAAAACAGAAATGGACCATTACAGTCCAGTACATTGCACCAAGGCATAATTTTTTCACCTGCCAGACTGAAGGAAAAACACTGAACCTTTTCATGCATCATCATGCAAGCAACTGTCTAGAGTTACAATTTCCAAAACGTCATCCCTAAATTTGGTACCTAAGTTGCTGTTACACACTTCAAATATGGGTAATCTGATCACAACTGCTGAGCACTTATGGTCTCTTTGCCACTATTGAAATGAAACTGTCTTCACCCACATTTTTCTACATATATGCTCAGCATGTCTGGGTGCATGTCAGGCTTTAGGGATTTGGTTGGTTGGTGCCATTCTGGGATAGGGGAGGGATGCTGGCTTGTGAGGGGACCATCAGGTATAAGAGCCAGCTGGGCTTCTCAACTTGTTCCAACAGTCTTTTTTTTCTTCTTTTCAAACACAGAATCAATGAAATAAATTTGATATCTTTTTAAGCAGAAACTCATAGTAATCATAATTAGATATCACATAATAATGGAAATTCTATCTGGTCATTTCAGATTGGGACAAGGCTAGATGCACATTCCCTTATTGAGGAATGTGGGTTTATTGTTCCATATTCTCAGTCATCAACCCTGTGAAAGGAGAAATCCACTCCTACTGTCAAAAAACATACAGCTGTTCAAATGAACCTTGTATTTAAAAAGTGTTAGTTCAGCTTGAGGAAAGCAGACATTTACTTTTAGATTGCTAATAAGAACTATTGGACATTATAAAGTGGCTTATTTTTGCTATATACTTTGTGCAAATAAGTATGGGATATTATTTATTAAAGTAATAAATTCCCCCAAATCCGCTCACAAAGTTCTGGTTAATTGATGTTTGACAAAGTGTTTCACATCACGGATGTTTGAAAATAAAGAACAGAGAAGAAATCTATATGTTATGGACACTTCTGAAGATCATTTAAATGCATAGGAATTAGATGCTCTGAATCAGTTTATTTATGCTCTTTCACCTTCTGCATACATTGCTCATCCTTTCCCAAGCCTGCTTTGGCCTTGCCTTTGACAAGTGTAGAAGGCAAACATATCCAAAGGTTAGTTACACTAGGGAAGTGTTTTTTTTTTTCAGATAACCTGTAATATTGATAGAATGATACCATAACTAAACTGAATTTTCAGTTCTGTTAAAATAAGCCTTCGTCTTTTCTGTGGATAGAAATTTACCCCTTCCTTTTTAACTCTTTCCTTTTATAGATATTTCTGTGCTTTTAAGTTTCTTATTTTCTTAGGTCCATTTTTGGCCCTACTGTGTTTCTCCATTTCATTGGACTTTTAGTTTCACTCATCTCTGAGGGTTTTTTTACCTTTTTACCAGAAGTCTACATGGACGGATTAACAGTGTACTTGTTGTTTCCCTGTGCTTTCAAAAACAAACCCAAGCCCTTTTCAGAATTCTGAGAAGAAAAGCTAAGGCATGTAGATTGAAGGAAGTTTAGATTCCTGCTTAGCTCTTGACTCTTTGCTATCCCCTTCTTCTTTCTTCCTTTCTTCATTGTAGTGGCACTAAGGACTTAGAATCTGATGTAGATGCTTACACTCTGGAAAAAACGTTTTGCTTACAACAAATGAAATGTTTTGCTACGCAAAAACAGTTTTTGAAAAAAACCGACAAATCCACTCCCTCCAAAAAACACACAAACAAACAAAACAAAAACAAACACGTGCAAGAGGTGGAAAGAAATGTCCTTCCGTGAAAATGTCTTTCTTTATACCTCGTTTCTGGTATTGTTGCACTCAAGAGATGCTGCAGATCCTGGATACTGCAGAGGTGCCACGGAGCTCTATTGATGGAGCATCCATACCTTTGCTAGAGAGCACAGGGAGTACAGCGCACAGTCGTACTCCCACCTCCTCCATGAGATACCTGCATTCGTGCCCATCTCCTGGGCCATGGGAGTGACTGCAGAGAGCCAGGCACAGCTGTCGGTGCTCTGGAGGCCCAGACGTTTCGGGGTCGAGTGAAAAAATGGAACTGTTTTCGGAGAATTAGCCCATCCTCGACCCCACACTTCCCCCAGCTCCATCTTCGGTCAAGCACTTCAGTCACACTCCTCTCTTTGGCCAGGTCTTTGGGAAACGGGAAAAGCGTGTCAACAGAGAGCAGCCAAAAACCCAGAGCTTGACACCCTGCGAGGGCAGCCCGCCTGCTCAAGAACCCTCTGCAGGGTCTGTCCCGGCTGCCGGAGGGCGCTGCTGATGCGGGGATGCTGCTCTGCCCTTCCTCCCTGTGCAGCTGGACATCTTCACTCTCACCGCTCGGCCCCGGCACCACACTCGTTCCGCCGCCCTGCGCTGCCCCGTCCCCGTGTCCTGGTCCCCGTGTCCCCGTCCCGACACACGATGGCGCCGCAGCCCCCGCAGTGCCGCCGGTGGTGGCAGGGCTGGCCGCAGTGCCGACAGCCGGCGGCGTCTGTGGCCGGTGGTGGCTTTTCCCCTGGGAGGGAAGTGAAGGTCAGGCAACACAAGTATTCCCACCTTTGAGTGACCGTCAGGGTGCTGGCAAAGGGAGGCACAAGCACATGGATGTCCTCCTCTGTGTTTCGGTCCGTGTGCCTCAGCTGCTCCCGGTGCGGACTGATGTCTCACATAGTGGCTGAAGCTACCAGGTCTGGGATCTTGTTGGGAATTGGGGAGTCAGACTTGCAAAAAGAAGAGGGTGAGGGGTTTTCCCCCTGCCAAGAGGTAAACTTTCATGGGGACCCGGGCTTGGAGAAGCTGTTGGAGGAGTTTTGTGGCAGGAATGACTGTTGGTTACCTGCCTGTCCTCTGGGGACTCACCTGAGGGGGAAGAGAGAGTAAGGTGAACAGATCCCATAAAGCCATGTTAGCTGAAACGTGCTCGCTGGACTGAAGCAGAACAAGAAGCAGTCAGCATTATTGTGTATATAGTATACACACACACACATATATATATAATGTAGTCTAAGGATATTACTGAGATTTAAATACAGGGGAAAAAAAGGACTTTGCCTTTTTTTTTTTTTTTTTACAAGCCTTTGCCTTCATACGCTTCCATGCCTTCAAACACATGCAAAATAAGGCCTAGCAAAATCTTTCCTGCAAGCAAAAACCAAGAAGCACTCAGAAAAAACCTCTGCATTCCCTTGCTGCGTTTGCTTTTCTTAGCTGGGTTAGGCAAAAACACAGTGGAATTTGCTATTTTGTCTCTGTTTCTCCAAAATCTATTACCATGTGGAGAGAGGTAAACAGTGAAGGGTAGAAGGTGCTGTGTAAAGCTTCACATGACAAGGAATTCAGTATAGGTGGTGTGGGGTTGCAGAATGTAGGCAGCTGTGTCTTTATCTGAAGGATTTTGTGGTGCTCCAACGTCTATTAGGAAGCAGCAATGCCCTGGATGTGAGCTGAGGAGGATCGACATCAGGTTTCCTGCTGCCGAGTCACTGTCCAGCCATGCTTGGCACTGGGAGCTGGGTGCTAGGATAGGATGTGTTTAAATAATCTCACCAATGACTTCATGGATGTGCACTACTCTGATAATAGCGTGGCTGAAGCTGTTCTCCTAAAAGCTCTATGCCAGCAAAATCAGAGAATGGGAATTTGGAAGTAGTCTGGAGATAGGAAGAAATGCAGTATTTTGATGGGAAAAGGCCAACATTAGCTGAAATTGGCATAAGCAATTTATTGCCATTTTCAGAAAGAGCCTATCCGACAGTAAGGTACTTTTCTCCCCCACCCTTCCCTAAGTACAAAAGTATCTTTCAGCTGTGCAGATCTCCAAACTGCAGTCAAGCCTGGAGGAGCTGTTGTAGTTGCAGATATGTTCTCATTTGGCAAGGATGGAGCAACATCCAGGGCTGGATTATCGTCAGTCAGGCTGACAAAGCAGAACAAAGCATCACCACAACAAAAACCTCTGCCCCATGTTTAGCAAAGCATTGTTTGTTTGTGACTGCTGGGCTTCTGGTGAAGAGAAAAATCCTTTGAGAAACTTAATGGTCCTTTAAGAGAGCCCTTAAGAGGTTTTTTCAGCTCTGCAAGTTATTTCCAATAACAGGCTGCTTGCACATGTTGAAACTTGCCTAACAGTAAGTTATTAGTTGTTATTGTTATATGGTGCTGAAAAAGGAATACATAAAGACCTACACCTTTAAAGGGCTTGCGAAAGGCAGCTGGATCTAGTTACATGGGGCAGAAATATGCTAAACAACACGATCGAGATGAATATAAACATTGAATAAAGCAGTTTTGCACAAGGAGCCTTGTCTCCGATGTACTGCCATGCAGCACAGGGAAGAAAATGTTTTTTTCTTGGTCTTTTCTTTCAAGACATCATCAAAGAGTTTCACTACATTGTCAAAGGAGGGCAGTCTCAAGCAAAGCAAAAGACTTAAAAAAGCAAACCCCTATGAACCCGAGTGTTTGTGAAAAATGCTGATAAAGGTGCTTCATCTGATACTGAAACGTCTCTCTTGGTACAAGCCACAGTTACATTTTTCATAGCCACAGGAGCGAAAGGGCTCTCCCCTCTGAATGCTTTTATAGCAGATAGTGAAAGAGCAATGCAAAATCATAATGATTAAAGTGCGATACATAACAGAGAGCAGAGATGAGCTGATAGTCTAGTGAAAGGAACAGTAAATAATAAACAAGACTACTGAGAAACATGAAAAACTTAAGCTATTCTGTAGCTAGTAGATAACAATGACAGTACCCTGAGGACAAGGGTAGGAGAAAGCAATGAGTTCTTTTCATAGCAGTGTACATTTTGTAGAATAAGAGGCAACAAAATTCAGTAAAAACCCCTCAGAACATAAGTTGTCTGTATGTGTTATTAATGCAGCAGGAAGAATTGGAACTGTCTTTGGCCCCAGAGAGAGATATGTGCACATCACCCATCTGCTAAGAATAAGGGCAAAAAGGCAAAGCACTGAAGAGTGCAAGAAATAATGGATGACCAAAAAACCTTGACATAAATCTGTTAGTAGGATGAAGTATGAGGCAGAAGTGGCAACTTGCTAAAATTAAACCAGTGAATCTGAACATCAAATGCATCTCTGCTGCACCTTATTTGTTCGCTGAGAGTACACTTGGCATGCTGTTGACAAACCGTGTTTATTAGTGAGCTAATATACTGAATTTGAACACTGAGAGGCAAATAAAGCAAATGATTGACAGCACTAAGCATTTTCTCTTGAGAGTTTCTGCAGGACACAGTGACATAGTATACGCATCCCTGTCAAGCAGGTTGCTCAAGTCACTGAATGCTTCATACCAAGAGGCAGCAAAACCAACCACTGACTTCCCCAGCTTCAGCACCAATGTGCCTGCCCTAGGGAGCAGTTGCCAAAGCTGTGCTGGTTTTTGGTGCCTGTTGCACTGTGACAATCAGTGACTCCATTGGTTTACAGTACAGTGACCTCCAGAACCAGAAGACCTCAAGTAATTTGACCATCACCAAATAAATGTTATATTGTAGGCAAAATCTATTTATTCAGTTAGTGCTATGAATCTATGAATTTATTTTAAAAGAAGAGTTTTATTTAGACTAAAGGACAACCCTAATTAAAAAAAGAAAGCCTGAGAAAAATCCCAAGTATGAGATGTTAAACTCTGTGACAAGAATTCAGATCCTATCTTAAATAAATGTAAATAGTCAAAGTCAATCGTAGGTGTATACAAGTGTCTGCTCTGTGAGCTACCTGACTTCTTGTATTGTTTTTGACAAAGATGGCTTTCAGAGACGAGACACCAAACAAAACCAGTTGTTACTGAAGATGACCATCTTCTTAAAACCATACCAAGATGCCTGCTTGCAGAGGCAGTCAGGGCGGAACCTGTATTTTTTGTTTTGCAAGAGCACCCTAGAGCTGACTGAGTATGGGTTTGTTTCCATTTTAAAAAATTCCCCAGACTTGAGTGATGCTTTTGTGTAGGGTGGTGATGCTGAGATGTCTGAATGCAGAAGAGCTTCCATGACATTGTGCCCTCTCACTCTGTATCTGCTGCCTAGTGAGGAAAAGTTTTCTGTCCTGCCTTCCACAGTATGAGTGACCTAGAAAGCAGGAACTGTAGGGAAGTCTTCAGCTATCTAGAAATACTGTCCCTCTGGAGTCTCACCTGTTACTGACAATTTTTTGGGGCAAATATCTCACTTTTTGGTTTTCATTCTTTTTCCAGAAGCCTCAGGATTTCACAAGTGGTTTGTGGAGCAGGACTCCAGCTCAGCATGGCAGGGACGCAACAGAGTGAGAGCAGTTCCATAGCTGGGTGCCCTCTCTAGATTCCTGACTTTCTCACTCCACATCCAAGTGCCTGTCTCTGCTCAGAACTCATGTTCAGGCACTTCCAAAGGCTTTTCTGAGTTTTCACACCTCTTGTCCAGTCACTTACAGTTTTTCCTCTATCTTCTGGCCATCCTCAACTGGATGGGTGGACCAAACAGGAGAAGCTGTTTTATCTGCAGCTGTTTTATCTCCCTGTCTATGTGTGATCTGTGATATTTGCAAGTATTTGAAACATGAAGGGGCCTTAGATTTGTTGCAACACCTTGAAAACAAATGAGAGCTGAGAATCCAAGCCACAATGTAACTATGATGCATTTTTTTTTTCATTTGTTCATTCGTTCGTTCATTCATTCATTCATTCATTCATTCATTTATTCATTCATTCGAGTGTTTATTACCTCTGTGATGGAACAGAAGCACTGAATTAAATGAGTGAAAACATGAATCTGTGGAACATATGTACCACTTCTATAAATTCTGCTTCACACTTACTTTGTTGTTAGCAGCATAGCTTCTGAGCTCACTCTGAGTCTTCGTATGTTTGTCCTCACTAAATACCTGTGTGCACTGCTATTGCCCTCGTCCTACAGGGTGTTCAAGAACTTGAGATTAAATGAACAGCTTGATGACAATCAAGTCTTGTAAGTTCCAGTCCAGTGCGTGGACTCTGAGATAATTTTCTATGCCAGGTATTAGTTATTTTGATAAAGAGCCCATGTGATACAATTTCAGACTTCTTAAAGCTCAGTTGTGGAGAAGGAGGTTCAATAAATTTGCCCTGTCTCATTCCCCACTGATGGTGTGCCATGGCCTTCTCCATCTCTCACGTTAATTCTCATTTTATCTGTAATTCCTTCTCCCACACCAAATCTCCAAGACAGTGGTCTAATATGCTAACAAAGGAGAATTCTTAGAGAAACTGAGATTTGGTTCTGCAGACCATAACTATTCATGCAATTGGTTATCATCTATACAATTACACTTTGTCCAAAAGCCAGGTCAGACTAAACTCACTGGAGAACAGGCTATCAATAATGAATAAATTTATCTCAGGGACAAAATTTTAGGTATTAAGAGAAAAAAATACAATAAAATATTATTTTTATGGTGTTTTTATGATTTTTTAAAATGATGGGTAAGAGAAGGTATGATGGCAAACAACATTTTTGAATGATGTTACAACACTCCCGTTTCCATGTTGCAGTGAAGTATGAGTGAACATATCCTGTACGTTGTCTCAAAGCAGTAAGGGACTCAGTGAACCCTCCTGTGGGTCTTTTTGTGTAAGCAGCTCCTGTCAATAATCTTAAAAATCTTCTTAGAGAGGAGCATTCATGCTTCTTCAGGTGCATGCAAGTAATTTTTTTTTTTTTTTGGCTGCTCTCCACATTGCCAAGGGTCCATTGCTGGTTTCCTTGGCAACTGGGGAAAAACAGTGATAATTTCTGGGAAAGCTCTGTGAAATGCTCTTTCTTTGAAAAGGCTCCATTAAAAGAGAGTAGTTCCATCTCTTCAGAAGTGAGCTAGCTGAAGCTCATGAGTGAAGTCTTCAGTGGGAGAAGTTGGATTTTGCCACTGTGGATTTTGCCTCTGAGTGAAGCCATCAGTGCAATCTGTAGTGCAGAGCCAATTGCCTGGTGCAGTGGGTTCTGCCTTTTCCTATGCAAACACAGGGCAGGGCCTGGGCTGTCCAAAGGTAGGCTTCCAGGCTGGAATTGTGGTAGGTTGTGGACACCTTTGAATTGAGCAGATTGTGAGCAAAGAGGAAAGAAGCTGGATCTCAGGAGATACAGGGAACACAAGCACCTCAGGTGAGACTGAATGAATTGAAAACTGATCTCTGCAAGTTCAGAAGGACATGAATGTACCATGCAAGGTCTTCTGAGTAAATCTATAGAGTCTCAGCAAAGAAATCTGATGGGGAAAACATGATGTTACCTTGTGACAGTTACCTATTAATTAAACAGCGCTGTGCCTCCTTACCCATTCCTCATACAAGATTTATTAATTCTAAACAGACCCTTTTAAGAGTCATTTATGAGACTGGAAGAAAGAATTAGCTGGTGCCTGGCTGACTATTTATATTGGTGGATTTCAACAAGAGAGAAGACAGTAAATTGTTGTGACTACATACAGTGCTGTGAGCAGATGTAAATTGCCAGCCTACCAATACTTCAGAGCTATTACGTGCCAACACTTATTGATTAGTATGTGCTCTTTCCTGCTAATGGCACCAATTTCTGAACTGCCAGGGTATGATTCTGACATTCATTATTCTTTCTGTGTCTTGAAGGGGACTTAGCTAATTTTGCCCTTGACTTCTGTAAAAATCCTTCCTGGTGTCACTAGTGTTCTGTAGACCTGAGTTACAAATACAGTGACTAGAAGTTAAGATCAAGGCTGCTACCAACTGCCACATTGAAAATACCAGCAGCAGCTCTGTGTAATAACCTGTACATGTTTGTGTGTAATTGGTCGACAAGAAGACACAGTAAGGAATAAAGGCTGACAGAGATTCTTTCTTCCCTGTCCACTCCCAAACCCACAAAAACTTGCAGTCATTTTACACTTCCTTTTGTGCCTTGAAAGCAGTCCATGAGCTATCAGCCAGCATCTTACCCTGCAAAATCCTCAAAGACAGATTTCACCTTTCTGTTCCCTGGGAAAGGACACAATTGATTCGTTATCACTAATAATTAACAAAATGAAGACAGTAAAATACACACCCACACTCCCCCTCAAATCTGTTAGCTGAGATTAGACACAATCTGCCTGGGTTCTGACAGCAATCAATTTTGTCCTGGAGTCAGCCACACCTCCTTTTTGCCTGGCAGAGGATGGGTTTGCAGAAGCATATGCTGAGAGTAAAAAGACTCAAAGGAAGTTCTGTCTCAGCTCCCAGGTTTATTTGTGCCAAGAGCTTCATCTGAAGGGCAGAAGCAAACAAACCAACTACGCAGAGTTATGTGTGCAGGATGGCAGCAGGGTTTGGGTGAGCAAGAGGCTGGTGAAATAAAGAGAAGCTGATCAGTTCCTCCTGACTGCTCTAGTAGGACTCACCTGGGCTGCTGCATATAGTAGAAAGGAATTTCTTTGGGCCATGCCCCGGTCACTTATGTCAGGTTGTGAAGCTGTACAAGTCCAAAGATTTGTTATCGGGAGAAAGGGGAAAACCTGCTTAAGGAAGGGAGGGAGGCACAAAGCACACTTGTTAAAAATAACCAATAACAGCTGCAAGGTGCTAGACTATATAAACAGCTCATATAATAACTACATACGTTGGAAATGGATAGCAACTCCTATTCTGGCAGTTTTAAAATTCTTTTATAACTATTACTTAAATTTGTCACACACAAAGGTCAAAGAGATCTCATTCTATCACTTACTTAGTGGCACCCTTTCATGAAACAGCCATTTTTTTTTTCAGAGTAAACAGCTTCATTCTCTCTTTACGGAAGTTCAAGTAAAACCAGAAGAAAGGAAAAATATTTGTTTTCACTTGTCATCACTCAGGACTTGCATGAGCTTGAATATCTACTGACTTCCTCATCTTCACAAATATATAGACAGAAAGCTTCTTGTATTGAAAGCAAACAGACTTTCTGGAAAGAACAGAGAAGAAAAGATTGTTTTTACTTTTGCGATTAACATGGTCACTCATTTCCCAGAAGTTTGTTCCTTTAAAATATGTGGGAATGTTTCGGCTACAGAGAGAGGTCAGAGACAGATGAACAGCAGAAGAGTGAGACAAAGATCCAGAAATCTCATTTTGTCACAATCTGCACTTTCAGGCACATCTCCTCGTGTCCCTAATGATCCCAGTGGAGAGAAATCATAGGGTTTTTAAAAAAAAAACACCAAACAACCCTGCCATAAACTTTGGAGAGTGAGAACAGGAAAAAGGGAATAAGATTGCAGTTACATGAACAGACATTATCCTTAGACCTTGCCAACTAATGGTTGCTATCAACTCATAAAGAAGCTGAGTCTCCACAGGTATTTAGAAGTCAGCTGCACCTGCCACAAAGTACATGGGAAGAATGTTGTTCAATTTTTGAATGTGCCAGGACATCTCCTTGGGCAAACAATGGCCTTAATGATGAAGGTTTGAGGGAGTAAAAAAAAATTCATTAGTCATAAAGGAATCTTGGTGAGCCACCCAGTCACTCAGGAATTTAAGATGATTCCTATTCCCAGCAAGAATGCACATGAATTTCAAAAACATGTAAGAAGAATGAAGTGTCGCAAGAACTGGATTTGAAAGAGGGACTAAACAAAGGGAATTAATCTTTGGATTTTTGAAGTAAATTAAATCCCCCATTGAACTAGAAATCTGACACCTGAATAGTAGGACAAATCAATGTGTCTGCCTTTCAAAAGTTGTTCTCCATCTTCTTTTGGTTAGTTCCAACGAAAGATGCAAACCAGACTATGCAAACTACTTCCCAAATTAAAGTGCAGTCTGGCTGCAGGATCCGTTTGTCATGTTGTGACTGCAGGATAATACAGCTCACAAGTCACAATGCTGTGCCTGCTCCCATGTACACATTTTGTTCAGCTCTTCATTCATCTCTTTGTTCAGTCAACTTGAATTTCTTGGCACGTCTGTTCAGGCCTTTCAGAATAGGCTGATTCCTTGTTGGAAGATAAATATGGCTGTAGAGTTTGAGGACATTCATTCTTAGTTTACCTTAATCAGAGTTGGCCAAACCCAGAAAAGTGTTCTTCAGAGAAGCATGTTATTGTTTTGATATTTGGATTTGTTCCAGTTTGAGATTAAATCAAGTTTGTCAAAATTTCTAGAAGAAATTATCTGTGAAGAAATAAATTACTCAGGAAATACCAACAAACATGGTATTTTTGCAGTGCAACCTTCCTCCTCAAGGGGTAGGCATGCCAAGCCATTTGCCAAAGAAATGTGGAGATAGTGGCGTTGCACGCTTGGCATAGTCTGGAATGAGGTCTTACATGGATCCAAAAGTTCATCTTATCTTGAACTGGGATTCTGAAGGGTTTGGGGTCTCTCAGGTTACTGCTTCCCGGACAGAAAATGTGGAAATGCTGGTGAAGCAGTCCTACACTGTGATACAATGCTGCAGAGAGCTGGGCTTCGCCACACTCCTACTGGCTCACGAGGCAACTTCTTAACAGAAATTTGAATTTGATTCAGCAAGACTCCTAATGAAAAAAGACTCCACATCATGTTATGAGTTTTATGAATCAGGATTTTCTAATTAATTTTAGACCAGTGATGGTTGTAATCTCTCTCTCTGTATGCTTGCACAGAGAGAGCCCCTTCACTCTGAACTGAGGTAGCAAATGGATGTGTTCATTCTCCCTTCAGAGCTGAGCCAAAATTGCATCTCTTAGTAGTTCCATATAATCGTGACATTAAGTTAGTTTCCTTATCCCATGCCAATCCCATCTGCTCTGTATAAAAGGTCTCTGGCTCCACATAGGCCCATGGCTTCCTTTCACTAAGCCTGATTGTAAATAGATAGCCTGGAACACTGGGATGTGAGGCTTTTGAGTCAGAGTGGGTGCATAGCAGAGAGCAGGCTCTCACACACCTCCCAAGGCAAATAAAACACAAATAAAAGGAAAGGGATTGAAATAAGGTTATTGCAGGGCCAGTTGTCTGCACAAGTTTGGATGATGGTCAGTATTTGGTTCGTTTGTTTTTTTAATGCAATGATTTAAACTAAATTCTGCAGTCAGAAGACTGCAGATGGGAGAGCTCAACAATGGTCTTTGTCTCGTTGGGATCATTTGTCAAACTAACACTGGCTTGGTAGGACAGAGTGTAGTGTACTTTTGAAAATGCTTGCACTGTTTTTTCTGGAATATCCTTGTCTAGACATTTATGGTATATGCGGTTTTGTCTTAGTTAGTAGATTTTGCTAAATGCTGCTGTGTTATTTCATGAATGGGCAGACATTTTCCTTCAGTGATTTTCCTTCTTACTTGGAAAGAAAATGTAACGTAGGAGGTCATAATTGTGTATGCACTTTAATATTTGAATCCATATATAACTTAAGTCAAAGCTTGTGTAAGGTATTCTTAATTTTTAGATTATTTAATTTTTTTTTTAGGATGGGGATGTTTGCAGGAGAGGAAGATTATATTGATGTTTGAGTCAAGAACAGATCAGCGTGAGTTCAGACCTTATTTGGGAAGAGAGAGGAAGGGAATAAGGAGGAAGGGTGAGGAAGAAAGTGATTTTCAATTCATTAATTTGCATAAGGCTATGATTTGTATTTCATCAGACACTGATGGATCTAAATCCCGGTAATGCGTAAATGGTTTTGGATTTTTGAGAAGATATGAGGGAAAAGTTGAGATTGCTCTAAATATTTTTTTTANTATATTATAGAGAAGAGGACTGAGGGGAATCAAAGCTGGCAGATTATCCACCCCATTTACCGACAGTGAGAGCTGATGTATGTCAGTAATACACAATGCATAGCAAAGAGAAAAGATCATGCATCAACTGTTACTTTGTCTGTTAGGTACTTGAGTAATGACACTTAAAAAGCTTTTTGAAAGCTTGGCGTTAGCCTGGAAGATCCCCTATCCACTCTTTGTCTGCTGGAGATAGCACATTTCTTTTAATTTACAAAACTTTTTAATGCATTGGGGCTTTGAAAGAGATGGACTAGCCATCAGTACTGCCAGAGAGAATTGCAACCTGCAGATAGCAAGAACCATTGAAAGCATTACTATTACACAACTTGCCAGGCTTATTTTTTAAAAAATTATTATCCAAACATACCAAGACAAACCATTTTGTAAGTTTTGCAATTTTAATCAGTCACATGTCAAAAAGCATTCAAAGCATTCCAAATGCAAAACAAGCAAGAGTATATAGTTATGATTTTATTTGACCTGCTAGTGGTGTAAGAACCAAACAATGAGGGTAACATGGCACTTCTACCTCCATTGCCAGTAGATCACCAGAACATGTAGAAGGCACTTAACTCTTTCTGCTTTGACAAATGAGTTCTGGGACCTTCCTGGAATATTTTAGAAGATTAGAGCTCACAGCCCTGCCCTACCTGCCTTCCATGGCAGACAGATGACTGGAAGTAAAATACTGCTGATACCTGCCTATTGAGCCCAAGTTAGTTAAAATAGTGGTGTGTTAATGCACCAGTGGTTCTTTTGTTCTGAGGCATTGTGAAGAAGTGAAAGGGTCATAGGATGGGAAAGTTGCATTTCTTCATTGTCTCAGTTCTTCATTGTTCCCATGATAAACATCAGTCACTTGGAGCCTTATGTTAGGCTCTGAATTTGGGTAGTATGCTGTCGTTGTTTCCAAGGGAGCCAGTATAAGACTCCAGTGTGGAACAGAATCATATGTCCACTCTAAGTTGCACTTTTGTTTCATTTCTCTCAAAGAGGTTGTTCTGATGTTTCCTGTCCTCATTTCTACTCTTTTTATAAGGGTCTCTTACAAAACTGTTTAATCTCAGTGGTTCTGCAATGAATTCTGGGGAACATCAGAGTACATGAAAAAAATATATTACAAAAAAAATTAAAAAGGAGTACATAAAAAAGTAAAAATTAAACTAAATGAAACTTCTAATTTAAAAGAAAAATTAGGGGTTTTATCAAGCTCTAGGGACAGTAATTCTGTAGACAAAGTTATCACAATGCATACGGCTGACACAGTATTTTACAAATGAGATACTTAATATAGACTAATTCTGGACCTTTCCTCACTCAGCAGTGTTCAACACTCAGGCCAGAAGTATTCAACAGAGCTCTAGGGTCTGTTTATCTTGGGGTATGGCCAACTGGTTGCAGGGGGATTGAAAAATGCATAGAATTACTCTATGCATTATTAGGACCAGGCAGTCAGAACAATGGGTTAAATTAGTCCTTGACTATTATTTCAGTTTAGATTTGGCAAATATACTACTTCATTACAGTAATCATCTTAGAGAGAGATATTCAGAACTAGGTCTGTGTACAACAGGTAACAGCTGTGAAGAAGTCCAGAGGCAGGAACACTCCTGCAGGGGCTTTTTCTGCAGCCGTGCAGAAAGGGTCTGCCTTAGGAGTACCATTAGTGGTGAGTTACAAGGAAAGATGATTAGCAAAGTCTGCAAATGAATCAGGGCCTTTTAGGTTATTTGTGTCTGGAGATATTAATAAGCAGCAATATAAGCAATTTATTATACAATAAACAGAGGAAACAGTGCAAGTAAGGAAGTCTGTTTTTCTTTAAGCCTGTCTGATTTCCAACCTTGACCTCACTGCAATAATCGCAGCCTCCGCAACAGGTCTTTTATGAAAGTCCTGTTGTTCCTTCAGTTCCCTCTCCATTTAATGTTAAGCCTCTTCACAGTGTCTCCAGGCCCTTCTCCACCCACACCTATCAGTGTGAAAAAGGCAGCATCTGGTAGCGGCCAGATCTGAACTGGCAATTTAAATACGAAAGATAAATGGTAAGCTTTATGCTGTGGTTGGTAACTCAGCAGGCAAAGGATTTTCACAAAACTTGTTGGGTTTTGGGGCAGGATTCTAGTACCTAGACATGTATGTCATTGTCTAAAGCAAGTGTCCTGTCCTAGAGACTTGCACATGGGACTGGAGCTAAGATACAACATTTATTGAACATCTGCACCTCTCTGGGGCAGCAGATGAAGATTAATTGTGGACATCTAAAACAGCTCTAGATTCTTGTCCAAGCAATGGAATTGTCTCCCTTCATCTATTAAAACCTCTACTAAGTGTCAGATTTTCTTTATGTTAGCCAAGTATTATTGGGTTAGACAAATGCTACACAGTAGGCTTCATTTGATTAATAAATTGAGCTAAAAATGGTACTGATTAGGTACTGAAAGTGAACATTTGTGCTACCCAAGTGTATCATTGCTTGGTAATTAGTTAGCGCAGAATAGTAACTGGCTCTACAAGTCACTGTGAGCTGCTTCAAAAATGTAGTCAATTTTCAATTACATACTTGAAAAGCATCCCTCTATCATTCTACATTTTTTTCCATTCCTCCAACTTAATAACTGTTGTGGTTTTGAGTAGCCAGAGTTTTTTATTAGCTGGGGGGGGCTAGGAGAGAGGCTTCTTTAAGAAGCTGCTGGAGTTTTTCTCTGCTCTAAGCTAGCCAAGGTCAGGCAACAACGCCCCTGTGATAACATATTTAAAAAGGAGTAGAAAAAGAAAGCTGCGCAGAACATCATGGCAGCTTAAGAGAGAGGAGGGTGAGGAGTTTGATTAACACCAAGGTCAGAGAGAGGAGAAAGAGAAGATGCCTTAAACACTGGAATAGGGCCCCAGGAAAACTGTGGGGGATCATAGGAGCAAGGATTTGCAGCACACCCGTGGAAAGATTGGAAGATTTCTATGCGGAGCTGAAGTGCTGAATGAGAGAGACTGTGATCCTGTGGGACATTTGCTGGAGCAGAGGGGCCTGATANTTGTAATCCTTATCACAAAAGTCGAGGGTTTTTTTTCCTTCTCTGAGAAATTTTAGATCTATGTGTGGGCTCTTGGCATTTAGCCAGAGTCAAACCATGACAATAACTTTTCTCTCTGAGATTTCTGACAAAATACAGGTATGTCAATAGTGTCTCCAAAATAGATATGTCTCCAGACAACTCAATGGTGAACATTAATGTTCAGGGTGAAATGAAACCAAGATAACAAGACTTAAGCTTAGTCTTAAGCTTAATAGTATCATAGAATCACAGAATGGTTTAGGTTGGAATGGACCTTAAAGATCATCTAGTTCCAATCCTCCTTCCATGGACAGGGACATCTCCCTGGACCAGGTTGCTCAAAAACCCATCCAACCTGGCCTTGCCTTGAACACATCCAGGGATGAAGCATCCACAGCTTCTCTTGGCAACCTGTTCTGGTGTCTCACCACCTTCAAAGTAAAGAATTTCTTCCTAATATCCAATCTAAACCCGCCCTCTTTCAGTTTAAAGCCATTTGCTCTTGTCCTGTCACTACACACCCTTTTCAAAAATTCATCTCCAGCTGTCTTGTAGACCCACTTTAGACTGGAAGGCTGCTATAAGGTCTCCCTGGAGCCTTCTCTGCTTCAGGCTGAACAACCACAACTCTCCCAGCCAGTCTCAATAGCAGAAGTGCTCCAGCCCCCTGATCATTTTTGTGTCCTTTTTTTAGACTTCCCCAACAGATCCATGTATGCACATATGCAGATATGTATATCTATTAATGCATTATTACTCATTACTTATTACTGTAAGTCTTTTCCACCTATTGTATATTGCACTCTCTTTGTGGATATTGTAATGGTGATCTCTCTTATAATTAGAAACAGCATCTGTCTAAATGTTGCTGGAGTTCCAGAGGGGCTCTTAGGTTATATGTCATCACAGACATTTTGTTTTAAAACTGTCTGTAGTAATGGCTTGCAATAAGATAACGTGAAAATGGAACATGTCCAAACAATAAGGCTCTTTCTTAACTTCAATAAGAGTATTGAAGGTTTCACTGCCATGCCATCACTATCATGACAAAGTATTTCAGGAATATTAGTCTCAATAATATCTCATCTAAAGGTCAAAATTAAAAAAAACCCCAAAACTTTAAAAATTCCCTACTTTCTGTATTACAGGGCATCCAAGAGAAAATATTTTGATACAGAATTTTCTGAAAAGAAAAGTGAACATTACACACTGAAATTTAACAGTCAAAGTACTGAAAGCTGGTCAAAGATTAGCTATTTCCTAGATTTCCATAAAGAAGTCACTCACCTACACTGTTGACTTAATATACATTAAATAATTCAGTACTCTGCTTCAATGATTGAATTGTTTTAGAGAATAAATTTACAACTATTTGTTATATGCCTTTCATTGGCTTTTATACAGCTATAAAACAGTGACATAAACCAGAGCACAATCCTTGTTTTGCAGCATAACCTTCTGTAAATAGTGTAGGAGACTAAATATGAAGCACTGCAGTAGGAATGCTTGTGCCATACAACTCTATTGTGATGGTAGAAAGAAAAATCATTTTTAAACTAAAACTGAATGGAATTACTGGTTTGGCATTGTTGTTGTTCCATACATTATACTACATGTGTTGCTTGTAAGCCAGAAAGAAAGTAAAATTTAGGTTTTTAACCATGAATTATGGTTCCAACAATAATTTTTCAATTTTTTTTCAATTTTTGGCAGTCTTCACATGCATAGCAATTCAACATCGCATGGACACTGGAAATAGTTTGACATTAGAAAAGTGCAGAGGACGCAAGATCAAGAGAAAGACCCATGCCAGACCAAGATTCAAATTGACTTAAAAGATCACCACATCTGCCCACACTGGTTACAGCAGCAGCACCTCTCTACTTCCTACTGAGCAGATACTGCCCATAATCTTTTTGACACAATTTTGCAATGAGTGAGAAGATAGTGAAAGATCTGATAAACTACCACTCTGCCATGATGACCTTCATGTCACACCACAGAAACAAAAGCCTACTTCTGCCCTTTGTAGTGAATTCAGAACACATGCAGTACATAATTTTGGCAGTGACCTGCTGCTTTTCAGTGCCTTTCCAGAGTGAATGTGTCACCAGTCTCTGTTCTTTCAGATGTCAATATGTTGCCAATGCCCCTATTACTCCCACAGCAAACATAGAAAGATCCTATAGCCTTCCTGTTCATGGATATGAAGTGATGCAACAGTGAGAACAACACAATTAGGGATGCAGTATATTGAAGGAGAATTGGACACATGGAATTGCATTTTTTCAAGTGCCCCCATTGTTAGCATTCAGCAATGGTCTGGTGTGAAAAGGATTAGATTTATTCATACAAGTCTGACTGGGTATACCAGAATCTAGTAAATAAGGTATTTTCTCTGCTCAAGTTCCCATTTGCAAATTCATTTCGGCTTTTACATTACTTACTCTACTGTTGCTCATACCCTTGGAAAGAGTAAGGAAACCAATGGGATTTCAAGTCTGAATTAAATCAGTGATGATTAGCAGAGTCTTCTTCCATCCCAAATGGCTCAGGGAAAAGTACGTTTTCCTCTCAGATGTGGATCTCTTCATAAATGCCCGTACCTCTAAGGGACACTTAAGGGAGCTTAATGGGAAGCAGAACAAGGTTGCTTTTTAATACAGTAGCCCTTCCAAGGGCTCACTAAGGGATAAGTTTGGCTTTAGCTCTAACATGTATGTTTTGTGTGTTGCATTAGCTTAATGACTGAGCTTGCGAGGTGATTTCATCATGATAGTGGCAGTACTTGAAATACTGTTTCATCTGACATATGTAAGAAGTTGAAAGAAGCCCAGAGGATGATTCAGTAGATATAAAGGAATGTCTCTTCAGCAGAGCAGAAATGGAGTAAGTAGGAATTATGACGAAGAGAGACTGGTATTTGGTGGAAGAAGGCAAGGGAGTGATGAAATGGCAGAACACAGAGACATGGCATTCAAAGGTGGAATGAATTGAAAGAAGAAGGTGAAATATTCCAGAAGTGA
>WEIV01024676.1:5943-17202 GCA_013390005.1 Calyptomena viridis
CGCTCCGCCCCTGCCGCACCAGCGACGGCAAAGGCCGCGCTGGAGCCTTCCCAGCCTCTGTCCCTTCCTCCTCCTCCTCCCGCTCCGGCCGCGCTGCTGGAGGAAGAGGAAACTCCCCGGCAGGGTGGTGGCCCTTCCGCGCGGGCTGCCGGGGGCGGGCCCCGCCCGGGGACAAGGAAGCGGCCGAGGTAAAGGGACCAAGCACCGGCCTGACCCGAAGGACACCCAGTAATCGGCTTTTTTATGTAAAAGCAGCGGCAGAGAGCAGCGCGGCGCATACCCCCAGCCGGCCTTCTGTCACTGGCGGCGTTACTAGTTCTGCCAGCCTTGAGGAGCTCTGCAATCCAGACACAGGACTGAAGTCTTTCCTTCTTGCTTTTCCCGTTCGGCTTTTGTCAGGCCTGTAAAGGACTGCCAGAAGTGTCCTCCGGTCAGGCTTCAGCTCCGTGAGGAGGACGAGGCCCACAAGATGCCCTGTGTCATCACACTCACTGAGAATATTTTGCATTGGAAGGGACCCACAAGGATTATCGGGTCAATCTCCTGGCCCTGCACAGGACATCCCCATTAATCACACCATGTGCCTGAGAGCATTGTCCAAACGCTTTTTGGGCTCTATCAGGCTTGGTGCTGTGACCACTTCCCTGGAGAGCCTGTTCCAGTGCCCAATCACCCTCTGTGTGAAGAACCTTTTTCCAACCTAAACCTCCCCTGACACAGCTTCATGCCATTCCCTTGAGTCCTGTCACTGGTCTCCACAGAGAAAAGATCAGTGCCTGCCTTCCACTATCCCTCATGAGGAAGTTGTAACTGCCATGAGGTCTCCCCTCAGTCTCTTCCAGGCTGAAAGTGACCTCAGCCACTCCTCATATGGCTTCCCCTCAAGGCCTTTCACTCCAGACAAATGTCTCAGTCTGTCTATGCCATGAGGACTTTTCATCCCATCATTGTTGCTTTCTGCCCTTTCATGGGAGTAGGCCACTCTTGAGTGAAAGCCCCATGGCATGGCTGCATTCCTTCCCTTGTTAACATGCATCATGTATTTTCATTCTATGCTGCCTTTCTTACTATGATGTCCTGGCCTTTCCCCAGATTTCATCCATGGTGATAGCACCATCTCTCTCACCTCTTATCTGCCTTCATTTTCCACTAATGTTTTCAGCTCCTACCATGCTGGCAGAGCGGTCTCCCACAGGAACCGCTCCCCATGCATCTGATAAAATACAGACTGCAAACCAGGCATTTCACTGGGACCTGGAAGATTCTGGTTTTTATCATGGAAGTCCTCTATCTAATCATCTTGTTTCTCCACACTTCAGTTGAAAAACAATAATCTTTCATCTATTGAGTATTATACACCTGGATATCCCTTGCCCGTACATGGTCCAGCATGTGCTGGTGAGCCCCTCAGCACACCACTTCTCTAAAACACCCCTGATGACTCTTCTGGGGCCTATTCTCTGTCTTTGTAGGCTTGAGTTCAAAATTAAAACTGGAATCCTGTTATTATCTTCTCTTTTCTTGTCTTAAGGCCAGTATCTACACCCAACCGTTTAAATAAAAGTCTTGCTACATCTGGAATCAAATTAGAATATGCCTACATGTGCAACAGTATGTAAAACACATCTTCCTCCAGTGGGAATATTGCTGATTACTTCCTCTGCAAATATAGCAAATACTGCAAATGTAAGATACCCAGGCTCCCAGTGATGAGGATGTAGAAATGCTGTCTGTGTGTGCAAAAAGGTATGTAACAGAATTTGAAGGTCCTTTACAATGTCATGTAAGAAACCAGTAGAAACAATTATTTTCTTAGCATTATCTTGATAATTAATAACCTATACTGTCCTGGTTTTGAGTGATGCTGTTTTCCAAACCCACATCCTGTTATTTCACAGGCAGAAAGAGAGAGAAAGATTTTAGTTAAATTTATAAAGTTCTGGTGCAGATGGGTCTTTCTGTCCCAAAGGAAAGAGCCTACCATAATTGGGTTTCTTATTCTTTCTCTCACATGCAGCACAGGGATTTATAGGTGACACTTCCTATAAAGCCATGATAAAAACAAATTTAAAAATTAGTATTTTCCTGATGAATAAACACAAGCTGAGAAGAAAAAATTGCTTACTTAAAGTCTTTCAAGGTCAGAGTCAGGCAAGGGATTAGAGACCTAGATCTCACAGCTAATTAGGCCACTGAATAAGCCACAGTGATAAACAGAAAAATTGGTGAATTTTCCTAGTGTGAAATAATAATATGATAAAATTTGTGCCTGAAAGTAATAACATCCCTGAAATAGGAAAGGGATGGTTGTGTGGCCTTGTGTTTCCTCTTCCTGCCACTGTAAAAAGGGCCAGTGTCTGGAGCGGAGCAGGAAAAGTCTGAATCCTAAACTGAACAGTGACATCCTAGAACAGAACTCCTGTGTGTTAAAACTGTTACATTACAAGGAGACAGTCCATAATCTCCTTGAAATCTTTCACCCTCTTGTGGGCTACTGAAAGCCTGATGAAATTGTGTTTTCAACTTATTTTAGTGATAGCTTACAAGACTTCATCCATTTGAGGAAATGGTCTCAGCTTCACTTCACTTGAACTTGTCTTTACCAAGGTCAGGCACCCCACTACTTGCAGATATGGTGTTACCACAGTGGTATGAAACTTACATGTATCCATTGCTTGGATCAGCCAGGTCATCAGTAGACATATATGGAACTGTGAAGTATACATGCTCAAAAACTGAATTTGTACACTGATACATATCAGTCTCCTAGTACACTTGCTTTTTTTCTGCCTCTTCTTGCTCAGTAGTGGTTCAGTGTGATACAGAGCTGCTTTTTGGCTGTGTTTAGCATGATATTTTAAAATCGGAGGGAGATTGTCTTGCTGCTTTCTGATTTATAAGGAAGGTCTCAAAAGAACTTCTTCTTGCTGCCTTCTGTTTTGGCTTCTGCACCAAGAACACCTGTTTTGCCACAATAATGGACCAAAAGACACAAGGACTGGGATTCCTGTGGCTGAATGCTAAAAAGGAAGTGATATTTCTACATAAACACTTTTTGTGAACTGAATCCTTTCATGTTCCCAGGCCTGCTTATGGTGTCTTGCAATTCAGCTTGAAGTGACCAAAGCACTGAGGAACAGCACAAGTGAAATTGTAGGAATGAAGAGCATCAGATGGCTTTCCTCAGTGGCCTCATTTGAAGCTTTTGCAGTGGAGTTCAAACATCTCACCCAATGATGGCAGACTAGAATTTTTAGCAGATTTTTTTTTCCCCATGAAAACTGAATTTGGCCTTGGTGCTAAACTAAGATCAACTAAATATGCTATAAAATGCTCATTTTCAGTTTAAACTTTTACTAGAAGTATTTCTTTTGATTGCTAGATGCCAATAGGATGTGAATAGAAATGCTCTGCTGCTATGTCCATACTTTATTGGCAATGAGCAGTTGCAGAAGCTGTTCCATTTTTTTAGATGCATAGTCTAGGTATAAATGTCATGTCTGCCATCTTTCCTGAGCAGTGGCAGCCCCATATTCACCTGCGCACACCCTGAAATTACTGCCACTCTCAAGCCATCTGTAACAGATTTTGCATGTTCCCAGGATTTTTTTTGGAAGTCAGGCAGGAGCACAAAGAGGTTAAACTGATAGGTTCTTGTACACAGACATATGCATGCAGGTACTGCACAGAATTCTGATATATTGCTGCTCTTTTCCTTTTCCAACAAACATATGTGGACTTTGATAAAATCAGGAACTGCCATGTTTGTCTCCTCACTTTTCCAGACCACTCCATTTTGGAGTCTGCATGCAGAGGTCATTCATACCCTAGATGGTCCTTCACTACTGACAGCTTTCATCCTTCTCAGCGGTCAGTTTTTCATGTTGGTTGAAATACCAGATATTGATATAAAGCTTAAAGTACTCCAGCTAACTCTTTTTCTTCTGTTTTTCTGGCCAAACCTTTATGAAGAATTTGAGCTAAACCAAACACTAAAAATTCATCAGATCATTCCATCCTCTTACAAAAATATTCCAGACTGACCACATACCCTTGTAACGGCATGATTCCACTAGGCACACTGTTCTTACAGGACCTAAACTCACAGCACACTAGGAAATAGAAACAGCTTTCAGAAATTCTTCAAATTCCAGCTCTGCTCTGTTAGAAGAGGACAAAGAAAAAAAGACTTTATCCTTTCTTGACATTATTTTTACTGCTTCTTCTGAGATTAGTGCTGAACCAAACGATAATCCTCTACTTGATAACCACAAATATTGCTGTTTTGACTCCAGTCTGTCTGAATGAATCAGAAACACGGAGTCCCAGCACTGTCCCAGTGAGGAGGAGATACTGGGGATGAATCCTGTATACTTACAGAGCCCTTTTCTTATGAGCAGGAGAAAGCAATTAAAACATTATCTCATTACCATGAACACTCCTCTGCTGTCCAGATATAATTTATGCACATTTCTCAGAGTCATGCTGCAATACTGGTTCAGGCTATAAGCTAAGTTTTTATTACCCTCTGTTTCTGTTTTTTTTTCTCTGCCCTTTTCTTCTCTGTTATCCCTTTCTTCTTTCAAAAGAACACCTGCACTTATTCATAATGAATTTCCTTATTCATAGGAAATTCAAATCACTGAGTGATCCTATTTGACCTTTCTGAGTGATGCTCTGTGGCTGTTCTTACAGTGGATGCTGACATAAAGGAGACAAGTTACTCTTTGCAGAACATCTTGGTTAATCTTTGGATCTGTCCACCTCTATTTCAGTAAAATTCAAGCCAATTGCTACCTTATGCCCAGACTTCTCAACTCACATTCTGGGATCACATGATGGGTGGGATGCTATGATGAGGTGATGTGCCAGTCTCTACAACTGACCTAAGACTTTGGGGTGCGTTGCAAGGGTCCTTCATGGCTAGGTCCTTTGCCATGTTGATGCTTATGAGCAAAAGGACCCTCTAGAAGTCACTGCAAAATCTCATCAACTCCAGCACTACCTAGGATAAATGCAGCTTGGCAAAGCATGGGAAAGTATTGCCCTGAACAGCTTGTGCAGGCATGGTGCTGAGGAACAGAAAGCAGGTGAAACTCCTACAGTGTCAAAGAGACAACTAACACTTTTAGTGAGGAGGCATTTCTGTCTACACTAGATGTTTTCAAAAATATGAGGACATGTAATTTCTGCTGTACAAAGCTCATAATATAACAGCTGAAAGCTGGCATCATGGGTTACAAAGCCCAGGGCATGTGGGTCATGTCTTGGCCCTGGATTTTCTGAATAGCAACCCTGCAGTAAAATGGGTTATATCTCATTTTCCTCTTCTCTCCCTATAAATTTTATCCTGCATAGCCCAGATAAGCACATATCTGCCCATGTATTAGCAACTAAAAAAAGAAATTAGTCAATGCAGACTAACTTGGAGGGAAGGCACTGCTTTTACTGCTAATGCACAGAGCTGCTGGGTGTGCTAGGTGGTTCTGTCTGATTCTGCAGAAGGCATCTATCCTGAAAGCATTTGCTGTAATAGTTTTAGCTGTTAGTGATGCATGAGTAGGTATTTTGGCTTGCCCCTTCCCAGTCATCCTTCATCTTCCCCTTCCTTCTGCAATGGCACAAGAGAAAATTTCAGCTCCAAGAGGGATCTAGCTATGCCTGGAACACTGCTAATGACAAGCAGATCTCATCCAGCTTTTTGGGTTTTGTCCAGACATCCTTTCTAGCACTAAACTAGATCTTGCCTAAAACAAATCTCCTCACATGTTTTCCCTCTGAACGTCAGAAGACAAGCAGTTTTCTATTCTCACTTTACAAGTTTTAAATTTTTCATTTAAAGAATGATCATTTAAAAATGTGTTTTTAAAAGCAGGTGTTTCTGGTTTTCAGTTGCCCATGTAAAATACTCAACACTCTCTCCTATTATGGTAGCCTTCATCTGAATTCAGGATCTTTGCAGGCTAGACCACAAGCAAATTAGCAAAATAATTGGCAGTACCACCCAACTGGCAGCAGAGTGCTGGAACAGTGCTCAGGAGCCCTCCACACTGGCCACGTGCTTGAGCTGTGGGTACTGAAAATGGTCATTTTGACTCATTTTGCAGCAGAGAAACTGTTAGTGCAAGGGGTAGCTAGCAAAATCAGTGAGCACCATATGCTATGATGTAGAGAGTGAGTGTGCTCTCACTGTCCTCTAGTAAAATTTGGAATAAAATTCATATTCATGGTGTGTTTGAAAGCTAGAGCAGGGACAGATGTGTGCGAGCACTTGGGAAGGGAAGAAGGTTATCCGTCTGCCACCAGACAGGGAATGTACAGCAACAATACAAACAGAGTTCCCTTTTCCTCCTTCCAAAGCTTCTTGGTAACAGCACAAGCATTTACTCTGCTGGTTTTGAATCTTTTAGAGAGATGACTTGGACAACAAACAGGACCCATCATAAAACCAGTGAAGTAATTAACCAAATATACCTACACAGAGCAACTCAAACCCAAAAGAATGAGAAGCCCAAATACAGGAAGACCTCTTCTGCCACAGCAAGATCACTTCTCATGAGCAGTACTGAGATGGCAGCATTACACCTGTCACCCAGTCATCTCAGATGCAGACAGAGGTACCAGAGTTATCATTATACCCTTGGAAAGGGGTAATGGTAGCATATCCTGGCAGCTCAGCACATACATGTGTACCAAGCAGCTGCACCTCAGTCACTCTGGATGCTCAGGCTGGCTTGGCTAGTCACATATGGCATTTCTTTATTCACTTAAAATCCTTATGCTGTGGTAACAACCCACAAGGCTCAGTTTTGACAAATCAGTGGATGAGGAAATAAGACCTATCTTTGACCTTCCTTAGTGAAGTCCTCGGCCCTGCTTACCAGGGAGTGAGGTAACTGCTTTTAGAACTGTACCAGCATGCTCAGCTTCCTCAGTTTGGCCTGAGTCCTGTCCTGACTTCCAAAAAGCAGGAGTACGTCCTTCAACCTGTAATCCCAGGAACAGCCAGCAAAGGTCAGCACTTGATTGCAGAAGGACCAGAGAAATTTATCATATCAAGGCTGGCTTTAGGGGATGAAAATTTCCCAGCTTGTGAAACCATATGAGTGTAGCCTTCTGACTGGAATCATGTCTCCAAAAGGTGTAAATGGTTCACAAAACCCAAGTTCTGAGCAGAGTGGTTATTTTTAGAACACCAGGAATAAACAGAGTCCAAATCTGGTACAAGGTGTCCAGTGTCAGAGAAGACATCATTTTAGTTAATGAAAAATTGCTCTCCAATTAACACCAACATGAAGATGACAATTTAACCCCTTCCCTCCCAGAATACTTGTGCTTTATGCCTGTGTGGGGCTATGTATTGAATTACCAAACAGCTGCTCTTTCGTGTTTAATTAGCAGGTGAGAAATCAGTGATGTTGCACGGAGAAGGAGGTGACACTGCTTCTTGCCTGCTCTCAAGCCGCGCCGGTGAGTTGGGGGTGTGTGTCACACTGTCATCTGGCGGCCAGTGTCCATCTTCCCTGCTGAGTGGCGGCAGCAGCAGCAGAATACAACGATTGTAACTCCCCAAGGCTGAAATCTTAGGGAGGCTTGTATCTCGGGGCTTCTTCAGGGACAGTGGTGGGTGATGCACCTCGCAGAGCAGAGAGTCCTAGCCTCAAGGAGTTTTTATAAGACAGCTGATGTAGGCATCTAGGGATCCTGAGATGGGGTCCCTAGCTAAATTTGGTGAAGCTTCCATGAGCTCTTCATGGCACTTAACTTACAGAAACCTAAATAAGTGTATGCACCTTCAATTTCGGCAAACTTGTCCCACCTCTGCTTCAGTCCCTCATCCTCACAGCACTGCCTGAATTGGCTGCTAGCACTTGGGCAGAAGTGCTTTGTGTGGCAGGAGTGACAAGAAACCTCCCTGCTTCCCTCCTGGAGAATACTGCTACAGAAGGTCCAGTTGACTGGCATGCTCCTAATCTGCCTCAGCACAACAGCAACTGATAGAAGCACTTCATGCTAGCTGAGGTGCTTTTTCCTGAATAGATCAGGAAGGACTTGCACACAGTTTTGTCAGATGAGTTGCAATAGTCAATAATGTCAAAACAATAATGGCTAAGACAGAGCTAGACCAAGGCAAGAACATCAGCCTTTGATGAAAACAGGCATAGGGTATGATTTCATGCACCTTAATAAAGCTCCATCCTCCACTGAATGTTCCATTTATACTGATTTACAAGGGACAGTTGCACCAATAGTCTTTCTTTTAGGCACAGCTCTTCAGTAATAAAATTGTATACAAGAGACACATCACTAAACATCATCAGTAGTAAAGTTTTCTTGAACAGATGAACCCATTAGGACAAATCATTATGGTGTTTCCCCTGATCAAAGGTAGTCAGTACTAATGCCTACAGGTTAAAGTCATCTAAAACTTCTACTGTAAGACCCTCCTCTCTATAATTTATATATTTTGTCAAGCTCCTTCTTCCATGAGAAAGATTTTGTCTTGGACACATTAAAACTAAAGGCTTAGTAGCTGCAGTTGCAAACTGGCTGGGCAGCCATCATTTTTCCAGCTCTGATCGCTCAGTACTTCTGTGTTTGGCTGGCTACCACAGAACTGAGGCACCGTTGCAAAATAATTTGAGACCTTCCTTGCAATCCAAATGACAGTAAATATAAACATTTGAAACAAAAAAGTATCTCTGTTAAAACATGACTTTTTTCTTTTTGTAGCTGTTGGTTTTCTTAAGCTGAAGTCACCTGCAGCGTGTTTTTCCTTAGAATTTGCATGGTTTGGTTTTACATTTGTTCTACATGAGACAATGTATTTTTTCCTTGAAGAATATATTCTACATGAGACAATGTATTTTTTTTGGTAAGAGTATGTATCTAGTTATTTCTTCATTGGTAAACTTAGCTAAGAAATGGGATTTTACTTTGCAAGTACCGCTATGCTTGCATAACCAGTAAAAAACTCTACTAACTTTGCCAGTAGATAGTTCTTTACTGATTACTTCTAGACATAATTTTTAAGAATGAGAAGACCATAAGTTGACCACACCCCAAAAAAGAGTTTTGTCAGAGGAATCCTACTGTTCTTTTTTTGAAGACTACAGGGCTAAATCTAAAATCTAAAGACTAAGTGTAGTCTTTAGACTAAATCTAAGACTACAGAGCTAAATCTAAAGCTCTTCCCTCAGGCTACAAGTGACTGAGAGTTTACATCCCAAAATACACTGTCCCAGTAGACAGTGTTCATCAATCTTGCCTTGTGATTACTTATTCTTGCTGATATAAAGAATACTCTGCTTTATTCCAAGTCCTCTGAATTTTGCTTGTGAAAGATACAGGAACACCATATGCAGAGGAATAATTCTGTTCCCTCTTCATTGATGATGTTTATTTTAAGGATTGAATTTGACTGTTCTATTTCTGAGCTTCCTTGACTGGTAGTGGCAAATACGTTATTTTGCCTGGGACACCCTGAACACCCTGAACACCCTGTCTGTACAGTATTTAGTACAGTTTTAATTAGGCATAGGTTAGAAACATACAATTTTTTTTTTCAGTGCCAGAGTTTCAAATGTGTTAAAAACAACCCAAACATGCCAATTAAGGAAAAAACAAAAACAAAACAAAAACACTCATGCAAAGAATGCATTGAATTAATGTATTTCAAGTGTAAACAAAATAGTCTCCATTATAGTTTAATCACAGTAGCAGCTTTTAATGTTTAGTGTCAGAAAGACTGATCATATTACGGAATAAATACCAGCATTCGTTTGTTCTCTGTATGATAATTTCCAATAAAATGTTTCATATCAGACAAACACTCTATAAGAACACAGTTTACAATAGCCATTTACTGAAAATAGGGTAGATGCAATTTTCTGGTGCAGGTATACAAATCCTTTGTAGTTCTGTACTACTCTGTAGAACTACTTTGTAGTTCTGTGCAGGTGCCTTCTATCTTTCACAAAGGGGAGGAAAAATACTCCTTGGCTGAATATATGCATGGAAAAGCTAGAAAAAGGAGTAACAAGGTTAAGACATCTAATGCAAACAGGTCCCAGATAAAGCCATCCCTTCCCCTTCAGAGAAGATATGTAACATAATTAAGCAGGTCTCATAGGATTCGCAAATGATTTTTCTTGACCGCGCAGATAAGAATTCAAGGCTCCACTGAATACCTATGCGTCCTAAAAGTTTCTGGGATAAGAATACTCCAGTACAAGACACCTGAATGCTATAGAATCAAGTATCTGTGAAAGGGGCTATTTTATCTCTACTAGCATCTGAGAAGAATAAACTATGCACATATAAAGACCAAAAGAAACACACTAAAAAAATTCAGACAAATGCTTATTTTTATTACAAAATTACACTTGGTGTTAGTTGCATATAAAAGCATATGCTGACAGTGTTGCACAGCTGCTCTCACATAAGGCAACAACTGCACTGTCTGCCTGTACTAACCAGATTACTTTATATCCACTACAGCTAAGTTAACTGCAGTCATCACTGCATCTGATGAGACAGTGTTAGGAACCACAAGCGGGTAAGTCAGGACATGAGGACATGAGGACATGAGGACATGAGAAATTGTTTTAGTGCCTCACAAAATCATAGAGTAACTGAAGTTGGAAAAAAACCCTAATATCAAGTCCAACTGTTAACCGAGTACTGCCAAAATAGTAGGTATAGCTTTATGTATTTTTCCTTAGGAACCTTTACTTCGTACATTTCAATACTTAAGCCTTAATAGAACCTGGGCCAGAAGATTCATAAAAAAACCCATTATGGAACAGGTCCTAAGGGATCTGATTCAGAAAGATGCTTTCCTTGATCTGTTACTTGTCAACAGAGTGGATCTCATGAGCAAAGTGGAGGTTGGTGGTCATCTTGGCTGCAGCGACCGTGAGGCGATCAAGTTTAAAATCTCTGTTGACAGGAGGAAAAGTGTCAGCAAAACCTTAATTCTGGATATGAGGAGAGCAGAATTCAGGCTGCTCAGGGAATTGGTAAGTAAGGTCCCCTGGAAAAATGTTTTTGCAGGTGCTGAGGTCCATCAGTGCTGGTCACTTTTCAAACATCACCTCCTAAGGTCACAGGAGCAGGCAATTCCCAAATTTTGGAAGTCAAGCAGATGAGGCAGAAGGCCAGCTTAGCTAAGCAGGGATCTTCTCTTGGAAATAAGGCAAAAAAGGAAACTGTGCCCAGTGGAAGCAAGGTTAAGTTACATGGGAAGAATTCAGAGAT
>WEIV01024710.1:2400-17447 GCA_013390005.1 Calyptomena viridis
CTTACTTTTATTATATTCTTTCCTGATAATCAGAGATCAGTCAATTATTTTACATCAGGCATCACAATAAAAAAAGAAGGTGTTCAGTTTGTCCAAATGAGAACAATAAAAATTCACTTTGGAAATTAAAAATGTGTTAGAGCAGAACGGTTATTTCACTAGAGCCTCGCTTAATTGCCAGAACTGGAGCATTTAATTTTAGAATAAAACAATCTAGTTTATTTCTAATTATCTGCAAGTAAAATGTGTAGAATTGATAAAATCATGGATTGTTTTAGAGGTGAAATACAGTCTCCCTAAGTTTGTTGCAAATAGTATCTTTTGCACAGTGAGGTTTTTTTTCCTCATTCTCAGTAGTGGCCTCCTTCTGCTCCACTCTGTGCCAGTAAGGGGAAAGCACATATAGGGCATTTCATTGAATGGCAAGTGACAGATATTTGGAAAATGTGGCCAACAAGGTTCAGTGAAAGAACTAGATTTGTTTGACCAAAAAGTGAGAATATTCTTAATACAAGTCTTCAGATACATGAGAGGTTTTTCAAAAGATTTGCGTTCTCCAGGAAGCAGGTATTACTATATAAAGTAAAACACACAGTTGCAGAAGGTAGAGAAAGTTATTTTATTCTATTTCACTGTAATGTAATACAGTAGAAATTAAAAGAATGTATTTGGTTGTGCTGAAGAACTAAAATTAATCATTAGTAATCTCAATGTTTTACCTAAACAACCATTGGAATCTAGGCTACCGCTATAGTTGAAAAGAGCTTGAGATATTGTAATTTTGACTTTATATTTTAACATTAGATATTAAAAAATGTTATATTTTATCTGAGGGGTTATAAAGAAATGGCAACATTAAAATTTCTTTAAACATTCTAGGAAGAGTCTGAAAAGCTGTGAGAACAATTTCTTCTAAATATTTCAGTTACAGTGCAATTTCATCAAAATAGTTCTGATTTCCAAAGAGTTCTATTTTTAAGTAGTCTAAAGAAAAAAAATTGCTCCTGAATGGAAATAAATTGCCATCTCCTAGAAGTGCTATGAATCACCATTACCAGATTTATACATAGTCTGAATTTCTTATCAAGGAATTTAATATCCACCAGCAAAGTTAAATGATTGCACAGTTATCCAAGCATGTACTGCTTGTTAGAAATTGTTTCACTGTTCTTAAAATAAATTTTCACCCTGGGTTTGAAGAAATCCACTGAACTCAAAAGAAATACCTTCCTGTTTGCTGAAGGCAAAATCTAAAAAGTTATTAACTGCTAAAACTTACAAATCATACATTTAGATGAAGTTTAAAATGCACTTATGATTATGATTGAATTTTATCTTTTATGGTAGTTGCCAGTAAATAAAAATGCTGAACTTTTCTGATAAAAAAGTTTTATAAAGTTTTAAAAAAGTTTTTTCTTGCTCTCATTATTCAGGAAGTGCTTTTAATATTTTTCCTTAGGCCTGAAGATCCCATTTGTAAGTGCTAAATAATATCTACTGGTACCTAATGATTCTGATAATTTTTTTTCTTAATCTAACTAATGAGATTGTAGGAATGTTTTCGTGCTACCATTCATCATAGGCAAACACAATTCTCTTCTTGATATTTCAGTGAATAGCAGTGGTCTAGAAGGAAAGAAAATTTAGGAGAAACAATGGGCCTACATTTTCAGTGCAGAAAAACATATGCCACAAAGTGCTTAGCTAATTTGAACTCTGTACATATTTGCATATACATAATTTTATGTGTACAACTTTTACTTTTCCTACTGCAGTATAAGGCAGTAAAGCACATGTTGCTGAGGGCTCTTGCCTTCTGAGTGACATCTATATTATCACTTCATTTTGAGTTAGCCTTTTATCCTTGTTCTACTGCCATTCCTGGGCAATTCTGCTTCTTATTTATTTGAGAAGAGCTGCCTGTCAGAAACTAGAGCTGCAAAGTGGTAACAGGTCTCAGTCATGCAGGCACCCCTGCTTTCAGAAGTAGAAATGAGTAGACCTCTCTTCAAGGCTGAAAATTTCACGTACCTTACATCTCAGAACATTAAAAAATAATTAAGACAGAAAAATGTGGAGAAGGAGAAAGAGATTCATAAAACTAAGTGCAGGACAATTAGAAGGATGCAGCTGCACAATAAGAACTTAAGTTTAATAACATAGCTCTAGTGATACCAGATGCACACACTAGGAGGATCTAGATGTAAATTGGAACTTATTGTTTCAGCCACACAAATGCAGCTAAGAAAGGTTGAATTGGCATAGCTTTCTAGTGTCTCTACTGGTTGAAATTGAAAGCTTTCCAGTTTTTAATTCTAATTTGTTCTAATTCTTCTCCGTCAATAAACGTTGTTATCAGTCATGGGAAAAAGAACTTGCCAGCCACATAGTCAGCACCTCGGTGTGATTGCAAAAAATAAAACATACTTCCTTTATAGTGAGGCAAAAGATACAACTAAGAGGTTTGAAGGAAAATACATTTTTTGTAGTTTTATTAAAAAACAACAGCCACTATAAAAATTTGTATTTGACTTTGCGTGCAGGCACGAAACAGTTGTCATAATGGTTTCCACTGGCAAATGTTGACTGAGCCAAGAGTCTGAAACCTGATGTGAAACCTGATCCATAGATGTCCAAAAGTTAAAATTGATAAGGCAAATTGTAAATTTGGTCACAAACAATGTGCTCAGACACTGTCACTGGTCATTGAACCTTCTCATCCGTAGGACAATACTGTCATGGCTGCAGATGGGGTCTCATTAGGCTTGTGAGCAGGTAGAATATGCTTGTACAACATTATTTTGGGTTTGCTCACCTGAAGATGGTAGCTTGCTGCCACAGCCTATAGATAGCTGGCCAGACAAAGATTGTGCTCTGAAGTCCGAGATGCTTGAAGACGCAGACACATGGTTACACAAAGTGGGTTGTGACTCTTGGGGGTTGTCTTAAACACTTCAGACCTGTTTTCCACAAAGTCTTCATTTTCCAGGTATGGCCTGATTTTCCTAACATGAAACAGTAGCATGCTGCAAAGTTAAATAAGAATCTATATTAAACTTTAAAAAGGAGAAATAAATAAAGAAGTTTTGAGAAGGAACTTCCATGAAACTGCCAGGTAGAGTCATAATGAAAAATCTTTCAACTCCAAAAAAAACCCAAAAAAGGGACAAAATAGAGATGTTTCTTGGGCACAACCCTAGAGTGCTTGGCTCTGAAATTAGATTACATATGACTTCTGCTGTGCAGGAAAGTATGTAAATAAATCCCAACAATATTTCTTTGACTCCATGTCAGCAAGGAAAATAGCCTCATCAAGTCTCAAATCATGACTTTCCATGCATATTCTTGCAAGTTCTCTGGTTAAAAGATCATAAGTCTTACAAGAAAAGTCAACTTGAAGGAGAAAAACCAAACAAACACAGTAATGAATATCTGAATGACCTTTTACATTTCTCTCAAAATATTAAGGATGGCATAGAAGCATCTCTCTTAATGTCTCTGGAGCCTTTCCTTTGAGAAAAGATCACTAGAAACAGATTTTTTTTTTTTACATAATGTGTCATTGCTCCTAGTCAATGGTAATATTAAAAATGTAGACTCAAGCAATAAACAGTGCCTTGCCATGAAAATATTACTTCAAGAAATGTATGAATGAGTCAACACATTTTGAAGTACCAGTTCATTAATTAAAAAAAAAAGGTAAGGGCACAGAGAAATTCATTACCATTTTGCACTGTGTTTTCAAAAAATATTTCTCATTGCGTATTATATTGGCACACGCTTCATAACGAATGATAACTGTAGGGATGGATACATGATAAGGTGAACTAACAAAATGCTTAAGCAAAGCAGCCTGTGACAGAAATGTGGCAGATTAGGATAGGTGGCTTAACAAAACATGCTTAAGCTATTGGCAGCTTGTAGTTGATGGAGACATTGGAAAAGGAAGACCATATTTGGACAGAAGCCTCCACCATGGACAAGGATTGGAAGCTGACCATGTTTGTGGAAGTCATGAGAACGCCGGGTGACCAGATCCCTAACTGGACCAGAAAGCGTGTGGACAGCTTGTGGACTTTTTAACCCTCAGATGATTGGTTTGAGCCTGACCTTAGAAGGACCTATTACTAGAGTCATAGATATCTCACAGGAATAAACACTTAGAAAACATAAACCATTTTATAGTGTAAAATTGATGCTTTGTCGTAATAAAACGATTCAGATTCTCTTCCATTAAGACGAGTGTCTGTGAATCCCTCATCCATCACAGATAACTCCTTCCAATTAGATATTTGGAAGATATAGAGAGTTTGGGGAGCAAACCTGAGATTCATTATGTAATACTGAGATTATGTTGCTCTTTAACTCCTAGGCACATTGGAACAGCAGGAGTATCTAAAGAAATCATGTGAGAATTCAGGGTCAAAAAAATTCCCTTTAAATCATATCTACCTGGAACACTGCTATCTGGGTAGGGTAAACTATTAGCAAATATTTTATTTTATTATCCTTTTTTTCCAAACTCAGGATTTAAACTCATTGCTACCTCTCACTCTCTGATCAAGAGAAGATAGTGTCTGGACCTTGCATACTCCCTTGGCTCAACCGATGTAGTTATAAAATATATTTGTTGTCTGTGAGAGTGGTGGTTATAATATTTCCTTTAAAAAATGCTGACATACCAGGCAATTTGGCTCAGGCATTGATTCTTTCCAGGTACCCAGGCAGAGAGGATGCTCTCTTGCTCTGTCCTTTCCAAAGAGAATGACTTCTTTATAAAACTGAACAAGCTTAAAGCAATTGTTGGATAGATCTCCTTTACACTACTTAGCTCAAACAGAAATTAAAAGGATGTGAAAGACTGTATTTAGCATCACCACCTGACGGTAATGACTTCTAGTAGTTATTTGGTGTAGTCTTGTCATTATTTTGATGAAGCATGCTGCCTGCATGGCAGAGGGAAGAAGATAATTTTGTCAGGACAGTAGATGGAAACAATGTGGAGCTGTATTACTGCTTTAGCAGTCCATTTTCATGTTGAAATGGGAAAGCAGACTGTAGGCATTTGAAGCTTTATACTGACTGTCCTATGAAACAACAGAGCCTCTTTCTATGTAGAAATGTGACTGCAAACAAACAGGGTGTCAAACGCCATTCATTTGGGAAAAGTAGAGGTTGTAGCCCTCTTCTCCAACCTAATAAAGAAATCCTGGCCAAGAAGGGTACACTATTTTCAGAGAAGTAAAATTGGGTACTTTCAGCACCTTAGGAGAAAAGAAAAAAAGGGAAGCTAAACTCCTGGGAATTATACATGATGCTTGCTCTTGATTTCTAAAATGTCAGAAAGTGAGAACTAGAGGCTAGAACCAAAACCCTACATTATCTGCTTTTCTTTCAAAGAAAGGTTTTTTCAAGAGAAACTATCATGAGGAGAGGAAAAAAGTTTATAACAAGAAGCCCAAAATAATATGACACTGATAAATCACTATACTGATAGACTGCCTTAGAGAAAGTAGAAACTTTTAGCTGAATTTCAGCCATCAGGAAAATTCTAAGTGAAACTATTTTTTTCTCTCTTTTTTTTTGTTTTTTTTTTTTTTAATTGACTTTCTTCTTAGTCACTTCTCAGGTTTCTATATTCAGAAAAATGAATTATTCACAAAAAGTCACAACCCCCCTCAAACACTATTGTACAAGATTTACATACACCAAACTCCTGAAAATGCAAAAGCCAGAAATTCTGAAAATAAGGATTTATCATTGACTTCTCCAAGTGAATGAGGATCCCAGAACCCATGGGAGGAAAGCAGCACCCTTCAACCAGGAAGCATATCTCTAATTCCATTCATTCCTCTCTCTCCATCCATAATTTCTGTCACATAATTTCTGGCTTAATTGCCTTTCTTAGAAAGCAAAGTTGGTTATCATGAAATTACTTCTGTGATCATATAGATGCTAGGTAAACTCTTCTGGATTTAGTAGACTTGGAATAAATTGATTTGTGCTGCCCAAGAGTTTGTGATAAAGGTGCTCTCTCTTACGTGGACACTCTGCTGTAGGAACTCCACCATTTCTTCCTTGTGCTCTTCTGTTTCTCATGAAATAATTAAAATTTGCTCTATCAAAAGCAGAGCAAAAGAAAGAATGAGTACATAGAGTCCAGAATACCAGTCTCTGCTACAGTTAAATCTTAATTCAAAATACTTCCACCTCTTATTGCTGTGTTCCAGTTAAGCATCCCCCTAATCATCTGAAAGCCATTCTTCTTCTTTTGTCCCAAACCAGGTACAACATTTTGTGTGCAGCTTAGATCAGTGAAGGGTTTGGTAACTTGCACACAACGTCACCAATTATGAGTCAAAGCCGTTATGAATCAACAACAACTGACAATTTTCTCCATTAAAGATTAAGAATAAAAAGAAACAAAGTACACTGACACTGAGAAATATACCACTGAGACTTTCTCTTTCCTTTGAATATAAAACTTCTTTCACAAATTGATTATTTTTTCCTAGTAGCCTTTCTCATGTATGCACTCTACTGAAACAGTTCATGTTTCTCATACTCCTGTGTGTCTTGCAATTCTCTGAGAGGGTATAGGGGGAGTGTCTGGATTTTAGAGATAATTCAGAATTTTGCGGTAAGATTTTTTTTACTATAGGAGCTAAAGTGACAATTTTGATTCCAAATTTAGTCAGCTGAGATGTGTGTTTGAAATCAGATAAATAAGGAATGTTTCAGCAAAAATAGATTTTAGTCAAATTTGAAATATTTTTGCCAAAAATTTAATGTGAAACGTGTTTGTGACAATAATCTTCTCTTAGTGCTAGAGTATTGTTTTGTCTTTAAAAGGCTTCGAAAGTCTTCCCTTCAGGTACTTATTTATAAAAATTTCCTATTAAAAAAAAAAAAACGGACTAACTCTAAATTTAAAAAAAACCGTGTGATCCTGTGTTTACATGAAAGGAGGAATTAAAACAAAATATTTAGGCAACAATCTTTACATATTAGAAGCAGAAACAGATGTCATAATTTGAAAAGCCTGAACCAGGGGTATCCAGTCATTTCTGCTTGAATACAGTTCAGCAGTTGCCAGAGTTCTGTGACAATTATCGTGATGTTGTGCAGATATTGCCATTTCTCTGCGTTCTTTCTTATTTCATAAGAAGGATACCCTGAAATGTCAGGGAGGTTTCCAACTGTGAAGATGTAAGTGCCATGGGACTCGGAGCAGGCAGTAAAATAGGTATCATAATTGTCTATGATTTTTTAATCTCCTTGCATAGAGTAGGGATTTGGTTGGTTGATTGTTTTCTACCGGGTAACTACCGTACGGGGTCTTTAAGATTTGTGTGTTTAGGGATGGGCACAGCAGCAGATCGTGTGCTGGGTGTGCCTCGCTGTTCCCTCCTGTTCCGTCCAAGATAGCCCGCGAGAGCGCCAGGTCCAGTGTCACAAGTGGATGAGAACAGACCACGGCTGCAGGTGAGCTCTTACAAGGGGGCCCGGGGCAGCACTTACCCCTCCTCTTCAGCGGGGGGAGCTTTCGGGCGGCGAGAAGCCGAGACCCCCGGGACAGCTCGGCGGGGCTCTCCGCCCGCGTACAGGCGGCGCGGCTCCGCGGGAGCGGGACCAAGGGAGCACCGCGAGCTTCCCCTCGGGACAAGCGCCGTGGAGAGTCGGCAGGTGCATCCGGGAGAAGGAAGGCTGACAGAAGATGCTGCAGTTTTCTAAGGTTTTGTGCTCTGTATGCGATCGGCCACGAGGGATTTTTTTTTCTCTCTTTTTGGTTTTGTTCGTTTCATTGGTTTGAGGTGGGGTTTTTTATGATAAAAAGAAAAATAATCTACTTTTGGATTGATGTTTGCCTTTAGTGGAAAGGTATGCAGACTTCAGTTAACGCAGAAGATTATTTGCCTGGGGGAACGGTGAGAGTCAGTCTCTCTCCAGCCCTGTCTTGGAGAAAAAGATGCTGTGGCATTATTTAAGGAAAGTACTTTGGACTGTGACTACAGAAAGAAGTAAATAGAAAGACTAAGGAAATGTTTGTGTGATATGACAGCTATGTTTTAAGTCAGTAATTCAACTTTTTGAAAAAATTATAATTTTTTTATATTTTCTACTCGTTGGAATGAGACATAATTACCTCTTTTGCTGGTCAGTCATTGCCTCACATTTACTGAAGAAGACACGAATATCTTTAATTTGTGTCAGAAACTGAGTAAAAAAATGAAATATAGATGGGATTTTTTTTAAAGCCTGTTGTTCAGCATAACCATCAAGCATTAACATAAGGTTTGAAAACCAGGTGGGGCTGTTGTGTTTAAATACTCTTTCTCCTGACACTTTGCTTTATTTTCTTGCACTTTAATATCAAAATCATGTGAAGTCAAGTCATACCATGTGAAGAAAAATGTATTCCATTAATAATTTAACTCAGGTTCAATAAATATCTACTTTATAGTACCAGCTAAGAAGTAGTTAAGGTTTTTAGAGAAAAAAATCTATGCAAGTATTACTGCTATTGAATTTGTATTGGCTTTACACAGAAATTGCCAAGCAAATCTTTTGCTATGATGTCATTAAAATTCAGTGAGTTAATGAAAATATCATATATTGAGCAAAATTTTCAGTATTTTCTAGGTTTCTGTCATTATATTCCATCTCTACCTCACCCTCATGCCACCCCCCACCTCACCTTCCCAAAGAAAAGGATTTATCAAAAGAATAAATGTTTGTCTATACCACAGTGGTTTGTTAATTCAAGGTTATTATTTTGGATAGGAAATCCTGTTAAGAAATGAAAATTGTTTCAAATAGTTGTTACAGTTGTTCTCTTAGATCAGTATATGTGAAAAGTGTAAACCCAGATTACCTGCACTTGTTTCTAAACAACCAAGTAGACATAGACAACACGGGAAGTCAAGGAAGGAAAAAAAGAATCCGTTGTGAGTAAAGGTGGAACAGCCAGAAGGTTTCATACCTCTCCTGGGGGTAGGCAATGCATCACACAGAAAGAAAAAGAAAGCTTATATTGACAAGGAAATGTGATATCAGTTAGCTGTTACCTGGTCTTGAAGTTTTGTCCATCAGGTTGGTTATGTGGGGGCAAAGAGACAGTGGAACAGTAGTGTAGTGAAAAAGACAAATATAGAAGTGTGGAGTGTTGATCCTGGCTAAACATGCCCACCAAAGCCACTTTATCACTCCCCTACTCGGATGGACAGAGCAGGAAAAAATATTATGAAAGGCTTGTGTGTCGAGACAAGGACAGGGAGGGATTATTCATCAATTACAGGCAAACCAGGCTCAACTTGGGGAACATTAGTTGAATTCATTGTCCTTCAAGAACAGACTGCTTCAGCATGGGTCCCACGTGGGGTCTCAAGTCCTTCCAAGCAAACCTGGCATCAACCTGCTTTGTCTTTCCATGGGTTCACAGCTCCCTGCCAGGAGCCTGCTCCTGGGTTTGCTTAGCATGGAGTCACAGCCTCCTTTGGGCATCAACCTGCTTTGGTGTGAAGTAATCCAGGGGCTCCAGGTGAATAGCTTCTCCCCTATGAGCCAGCTTGCCTTTCCATGGTCTTCACTACAGGCTGANGATAGCTTCTCCCCTATGAGCCAACTTGGGCTGAAGGGGCATGGCTTGCCAATCCATGGTCTTCACTACAGGCTGAAGGGGTATCTTTGCTCTAGTACCTGTAGCACCTCCTCCTCTTCTCTCTGGGCTGTTTCACATATTCTCACTTCTCTCTGGCTGCAATTGCTGATGCACAGTAACTTTTCTCACTTCTCAAATCTTTTATCCTAGAGGTGCTACCACTGTGGATGGTGGGCTCAGCCTTGGCCAGCAGTGGGTCTGTCTTGGAGCTGGCTGGCATTGGCTCTGTTGGACATATGGGAAGCTTCTATCAGATTCTCACAGAAGCCATCCCTTTAGCCACCCCACTGTCAAAGCCTTGCCACGCAAACTCAATACAAGAAGCATAAGTAGCAATTCTCCCAGTTCTGTGATAACAGCTCAGTGGGTTAAAATACCAGGGTAGACCTTAAGCAAGCCAAAGATTAATGTTTCTGTGTTCTCATTTAACTTGGCATCCAGTTCATTGGTCGTTTTGAAATTTAGTACTATGTCCAAGCAATGCGAAGTATCCAGTACCCACCCTTATAAAAAGTCATGCCAACTGTTTAAATGTATGTGCTGCATCAGGGTCTTCGGCCTCAGTGGGCATAAGTGAAGGATCTAAGCAGTTACATTTACTGCACATTTCCAGCACTATTTTATCATCATGGTGCAGATGACCTTGTTGCTTGATGGTGCAAGAGTCTGTGTTAGTGATGGTTTGCAGAACTGAGGCAGGTATTCTGCAGTTTAAATTTCTTCTTCATTGTTTCTTCTTCAGTTCTTCAGCCAAGTAGTAGATCTCTGCTTAATTACTATCCTTCTCCTCTTCTCTTCATTTGAACACAGCTTTTTCACCCAATTTTTAATACAATCTAACCCTGTTTATAAAAAATCTCATTTATTTTATTTTATTTCTTCCTAGAAATAAGAAACGAAATTTCATCATTCGCAAGAAGAGTGCAGTCAATATACAGGTAAACTGCTATTTCTCTCACACTTGTGTCAGCAAATTAAATTTGCCCACTCCACAGCTGCTATTCATTTTGACTGCTTAAACAATAACCCACGGGGTTACACGGGGCAACAAACGAGCTGCAAATTTTCCAAATGAAACACAGATACCTGGTCAGGACACTCTTGCTAATATAGAAACATCCCAACATCACCAGAGTTCTAGCATGCCCTTTCAAACTGATTTATGATACAAGACAACAGTTTTGTCTGTGTGGAAGATCATTAGGTTAGATAGTGTTCAGAGCGCACTTAAATAACTCATAGGCAGATTTTTTAAGGAGCTTTAACAGTGAAATCTTTGCATTGTTTCAACAACCTTAAAATAATAAATGGTTAATGCTTTTCCACCTTTATTGCCACATCAATAAAAAGGGAAAGACAATTCTTGGCCTTTGTAAAGTTAGAGTTTAGCAAAGAACCTCATGAAGTTCAGCAGGGCCAAGTACAAGATCCTGCATCTGGATCTAGGCAATCCTGAGCACAAATACAGACTGGACAGAGAAGTGATTGAGAGCTGCCCTGGGGAGAAGGACTTGGGGATGTTCATGGACAAAAAGCTCAGCATAACCTGTCAATTTGTGCACTTGCAGCCCAGAAAGCGAACTGTGTCCTGGGCTGCATCAAAAGAAGTGTGGCCAGCAGGTCAAGGTTGATTCTACCCCTCTACTCTGCTCTCCTGAGACTCTTCTGGAGCACTGCATGCAGCTCTGAGGCTCCAAACACAAAAAATATGTTGATCTGTTGGAACGAGAACAGGAGAACAGTCACTAAGTTGATCAGATGACTGGAGCCCCTCTCCTACAGAGACAGGCTGAGAGATGGGGTTGCTCACCCTGGAGAAGAGAGTGCTCTGGGGAGACCTTATAGCAGCCTTCCAGTACCTAAAGGGGGTTTAAAAGGAGGCTGGAGAGGGTCTTTTCACCAGGACATGTATTGACAGGACAAGGAGGAATTATCTTAAATGGAAGATTAAGATTAGGTTTGATTAGAGGGTTTCATTGGGAGATTGATTTGGATCACCCAAGAGATGAAGTTGACAGTGTACTTTCTGAGAGTAAGTGATACTAAAAAGTGTATCTTGGATGATTACACATTTGTTTAAATTGTAATGGAGTTATATAACAGATTTAATTTTGAAAATAACACAAAGTTTTCATGTTCCCTTTAGTCATTGACATTTACGTCCCTCTAGCACATGTAAAAGTTAGACTAAACTTTAAACCCTAGTCACAGTAATAGCAGGGGATTACAATTTTTTACAGAGTTCTTTTAAGACCAGTTGCAATATGGTCTTTTTCTTCTTTGAAAACTGCACTTCTGCCTCAGACTATTTTAATAACAGAGCTTTATCTAGCTTCTGCTAATTTACAGCAGCTTCCTAGAATTTATTGTTATTTTTCAGCATCACCTTACTTCTAGAAACAGGGCATTAGTGCCAGTTGAGAATTCTCACGTAACAGGAATTAATACCTCAAGATATTTATGTTTTATGTTGAGAAAGTAAAATTGCTGAAGTTGCTTATTTTGGGTGTGTCATAAAATCTGGCAGAACCAAGCCTTCAAGCAAAAATATGCTTTCTAATATCTTAATTTTCATGTAGGGAAAAGAAAGAAAAAAAAAAGATTTTGCTTTGAACAAGCTGATGCTTCTACAAAGTCTAAATCAATAAGCGTGTATCTTGAAAAAGTGGCTTCTATCTGTGGTGCAAATTTAACATAAAGAAATAAGGGACATAAGGCTAACGATCATCACACTCTGCAAAGACTAATAGATTAACTCCACCCTTATGTAATGTGCTTTCATAGGAAAGGTTTCTAAAGGCCAGAGGAGGACTAAGTGTCTGTCAGCCCCTGGGCTTTAGTAAACTTCCCTTGAAACTAACAGAATTCAGTGGCTGGTACACTCAAGAACACTGTAGGTCATAATTTGAATGCCAAAGGGAACAAACGTGAAAACAGTATGTCTGAAGTGAACATAATGGCACTCTGACTTTTTGAATGTATGAATGAATACAAAAGGGGAACAATTAGTTATAGTGTCAATAATAGAATAGAAGGAATAGAAGGAAACTCACAGGGAGCAAAGATTATTTTCCCCTGGTGAAAAGCCTTTGTCTAACTTAAATAAAAATATGAGAGGCAGAGGGAAAAGACACAGACAATGACTTGAAATAACAGGAATATAATTTAAACCATATTTGCTTGAGAAAATTACAAGCATTCAAATTTATGGGCATGAACATTTATACTCAGGAAAAGAATTTGGAAATAGTGTGTTAAAAAGCTAATGTGGTATTTACCAACACTGCAAAAGACACACAAACCTCAGATTCTGTAGCTGAATGTACATTTTGAAAAATAACCATGTCAAATTCTCACCTTCTACTAAACAGATCTGATTTTACTTAATGGCTCTGCTTCAGAGTTGTCTTTCTTCTCCCTTTATTGAAGACATTTACTCATGCATACCTTTTACTTTTAAAAGAGACAATTCTTATAAGAGAGAAAGGAGGTAGATTATCTCTCAAAAAAAGTAGAAAGTTATTTATTTCCTAGCAGCAAATGCTTTACTGGTGGTAGAAAACAATAAAGAAAGGACCTTGGAATTTCAGCTCTGCAATTTTGTTTGCAAGTCTGCCAGCTAGGAACAGACATTTTTAAGAGTAAATTAGAATTATATAGTTTAGAACTTACTTGGAGAAAATAGCTGAGACTCTTAGTGAACCTTTCATGTAATATATGCCTAGGCGGTGAGATTTAATTTAAAAATTAGTAACGCCGTGACTTTTGGCTGGCCCTCCTTGTGCAAATAACATTCATCCCTAGGGAATAATAGAGAGAATTGAGATATGTTACTATTAAGAAAAAAGAAAATGGTGAAGAAAATGCAAGGGTTCCGTGTCAGCTTGAAGTACCAAATAATCTTCATCCCAACAACCTAGAAAAGATGCAGTTCTGTTAGCAAGTATTTTATGTAAACCCACTGACTGGTGGAATGGCTTCTGGGAGAAGAGCTACGGCTTTTTATGGAGGAGAAAAGTATGATCCAGACAACCCCATTAGTCTGACTTCATATTTGTAAGAAAAAGTATGTACCACAAGAGTAAAGGGAATCAAATGCTCTCAAGGTACTCGTTGATGTTTGTTAGAGTACCTCTTCTTATTATCAAAGTCCGGTACCAGATAAAGGAATAAAACTTGCAGCTTCACAGTTTTTCTTGCTGTTTACTGAGCTTTATCACAACTTCAGCCTGTCACCCAAACCTGGGTTTAACATACCAGAGCATGTGCTGCGAAAAGCATTTGCTGCAAAGCGTGGAAGCACAAAGCGAGAGGGAGTAGGGTGTGGAATGCCTCAAATGGTAGCTGTATCTAGGTTTTTAAGGACACTAATAACCAACTGACAGATAGCACGTACTCTGTTTACATTTCGGTACAAGTAATACTAACTTACTACTAACATGTGTTCTCTACCTCAAATCTGTTCTACCAATCATCAAATGCCAGCTCTGCTGCAGTGCAAGGAGCAAGAAGAAGAAGAAGAGGAAGAACTCAGGGCAACACCCAAAATTCTCCATCTTGTTTTCTTTTATATCTATACTACAAAACCTAAAACTATAAGCTTCACTTCTATAACAAACTAAACCATGATCCAGATTATTTCTCTGCTGCTCTTGCTTCCATCAGTTTTGGAAGTCCTTCCCAGGGACACAGATCAAAAACTGTATCCTCCTGGGGTCTATGTAAGGGTCCCAGACCCTCCAGGGCAATCTGAGGTGTAGACTCCTCATCCTGGACTCCAACAAAATACAATTTCAATTATATGAAGTACTCCTTTTCATATTAACTTGATTTTTAGTAAGGTAACATAATAGCAAGTGGTAAAACAGCATTTCCTAAAATGGAGAGATTGCAAATAAGCGTCACAGCAATTATTGCGTTCTTCAGGTGGAGGTGTATTTGCAACTGCATGTGGTCACTTGCAGAAAATTTTTCAAATCTCTACAAGGAGCAAGATAAGAAAAGATAAGATAAAGAAAGATAAAATATTCAGACTGGAATAAGAACAGAAAATAAAACCTAACAGAAAATAAATTACTAGAACCAGAAGAAGGCAGATCTATCCAAATACACCTAAATTTGTTTTTTTCAAAAAAGGCTCAGAAGTGTATACTTGCTGTCCATACTTAAGGATCGGAAACAGCATGTTATGGTTCTGTTTTAAGGAAAACCTTTTCCCTTTTGTTTGCAAGCAGGGCGAAGCGCAGCGGGTGGTGGGCCCCTGCCCCTGCAGATGCCTGGGGCTCCCATGGTGTACAACTTAGCACTATTTGTGTCGCTGCCGCCACTGCCTCCCACGGCAGCTGGGCGCCGTTTGCAGCACGGCAGCCGGGTGCCACCTGTGTTT
>WEIV01024712.1:941-104215 GCA_013390005.1 Calyptomena viridis
CAGGCCTGCTGTTCAGCTTCTGTTTTATGGTCTCCTTTTGTATCCATGGATCCACAAAATCCCAAAATGCTGACTCTGGTCTCTTAAGACAATTTTGAGGGAGATTCTCCGAAGACAGCTATGTAAAAAGTCTTTATTTTCCTGCTGTTTCACTAACATGACAGACAGAAAATAAGAGAATATTGACTAAAAATTAAAGTTGGTGCTTTAATGTCTCTGGCAGATTAATTTTCTCTCAGGGAGATGAAAGAACGAAATGTCTTTCCAAGCCCTTGCCAAGGCCTTTATAGCCACGTCTATGCCTTCCAAAATGGTTTGGGTTGCTTACAAACCACTAAAGAATGATTAAGAGGCAAGGTCAATAACTTAGCTTTTTATTGCTTGTTCTTAGAGAAGACAACATGGCATATCTCCTTCAGCACTTCCTCCTACCCCAGAGTTGGCAGAAGAAGAGGGCTTCCTGCTCAGCACAGAAATATCTCTGATTTAGGAAAACAAGCAGTGTTAGTACCCAGCAGCTATTGGGCCACTCTGAAACACATTCAGGTGTTATGCTTGTCAGAGCTGATGCCTCAGCCTAGGTTGACTCTTGTACAGATGGTCAGCAATTGCCATCTTTGTGGCATGTTGACTGATTACTGCAGAGCATAAATTCCGTCATTCCACTTACAAAATAGAATGGAATATGAAGTTCTCAACTTACTCCCTTGCATCTCCTCTCAAGCCCATGTTCACCCCTGCCTCACCTATCTACCTGACAATACTACATCATCAAGGTCTTCAACTAGTTTAGATTACATTTACAGTGACCCTCCTACAACATTGCTCCTTCAGTGAAGAAAGGAGCTCTCTCTCAGTGTGAGAAAACTAGAAAGAAAAGGATACTCCAATGGAAGTGATTGTTATTGTGACTAAAACTAGCCAAAATATTAAAAAAAACCCCAACAAAACCCAAAATAAGAGAAGGACGTTTAATGACAGGCATTTTTCTATCCTTCTCAGGGGAAAAAACATTGTTCTCATGACAGATGATTGGAAGCAAAGTTCTTTATAGATGCTCTGGGAGAGACAGAGTATTTTCATACATGCTTTTCTACTTTGCAGCCAGAATATACTAAGTAGTTTTTATATTATTTACATATTTACAGGTTCTGTTACTCTTTAGAAGAATAATTTAATTAACTCAGTTTTCGAGAGCCAGACGAGTCACTTTGGACAATACAGAAGAGAAAAAATTATCCTATGCACTCCTGAAGGGGAAAGACCATTGTTATGAATAAAGGAACAAAGAGATGGTGCATAATGGGTATATTCATTTACAAAAATCATGCTGCTTATATCAGAATTTACCCATTGTTAGGTGATTTTAGCTGAATCAGATATTAGATTAGAAATACTGCATCATGCATTCAACATTGATTTGGCTGCAAGGGGAATTGCTTGAAGATCACGTTCTCATTTTCATGGAGGAAGCTTCAAATCTGTTTTAACGTAACACTGCCAGCAACCTCCACCCCAGTGACTAAAACAAGTAGTGAGAATTACTGAAATAGATCTGAAGAAATCAAAAAAGCTGCAACAGTTTATCAGCAAAATATTCCTCTTTTACGTAAATCTTCTGTGGAGGATTTACTTGTGACATGCTCCAGAGGGTGCATGACTCATAAAGGGAGTGCCATTTGGTTGACATTTTCCATCTGCTGGCAGTGGGTTGCAGCCCCCAAACACCAAAACTGAAGCACAAAATAGAGACATGGGGATTCCTACTCCTAGGATAAAATTGGACTCAGAGCATAATTCCTCATGAGCTGAATTAAACAATTGCTTGTTATGATCTTTCAAGGGGTAAGGGAATAATACTTGATTTTAAGTGGAGCCAGACATCTGCAAACCTCCCTGTCTTCAGTGGGGATGTGGACCCTCAGCACCTGCTAGGATGAGATCCTTTAGCCATTATACTAAGGGAGTGAAGAATATGAATATGATGAACATTGACGTCTCTAATCTTTGTAGGGTAAAATAGCTCATGATCACAGCTGGTTAAGATACAGAATGACCAAATGATTAATCAGCAGAAATATGGGCTGTGTTGTTACTGCATCAAAGCATGCAAGGCCAAACAAGTTCTCAGCTGGAGTACAGATGCCAAAAGCAAGCTGACAGCCAGAAGCCATGTGGTTTTGTGTTTTTGGAACCTATCCCTGGAGAATGGGAAGGAGGAGAGATTTTCCCATACTGATTTGTCTCTCATTGCCTCTCTATAGTTGATCCACTACAGATGAAGTCCAAATTTACAATTGGAACCTAGTGTATAAATTCATGATTTTTATGGCTTACAAAGCATAACACAAGGAAAGGAAAAAAAAAGCAAAGAAGAAAAACTCTTTCCACCTTTTCTATTATGCAGAAGAAGCCCAGAGGAGAAGAGGAGATTAAAGAAGGATTTTTCAAAATGACCAATGATTTTTTTGAAGGTTTGGGATTTTGAAGACCCTAGCTTTTAACATCTAAAAATCAGGACTGATAATTTTTTCCATAAAAGTTGCCTGAAATTACTGATCACTTGAAAATCTCAGTCACAGTAACTACACTACCATCACAAAAGAGATCTGAATTAGAGGAATGTCTCGTGTCCCAGGATTATGAAGTCCTCCTCTCTATCTTTTGCCCAGACTGTAGATTTTCAAAGACTGACTAAGAATATAAAACAAAAGAAAAATATTTCTTTTGCACAGAATGCAATGACACTTACCCAACAGTAGGACAACAACTTGGGGAATACTTTGAAGACTCCACATCCAACACAGTTTACAAGTACATGTAACAATGGAAGTTCCCTCCTACAAGTGAGACCAGCACAACTCTTCCAAGAAACACAAAATCATAAAATGGATAGCTTCAAAAGAAACCCTGGAGATCATATGGTACCACCCTCTGCTCAAATCAGAGCTTGTTTTTGAGCACATTATTCAGAGCCATGTCTAGTTCAGCCTGAGTATTTGTAAGGATGGGGATTCCACAGCCTCTCTGAACACTTGTTACAGTGTTGGATTGCCCTTGTTGTGAAGAACAAAGAATGTTTTCCTTATATACAATCAGAATATTCTTCATTGCAACTTGTGTCCACTGCTTCATATCCTTTCACTGTCTGCCTCTGAGAAGAGACTAACTTCATTTTCTCTATATCCTTTCACTAGGTAGTTGCAGACAGCAGTAAGATCCTCCTGAGCTGTCTCTCCTCCAGTCTAAGCTAATCTGACTCTTTCAGTCTTTCCTTATACATCATGTTCTGACTTCATGACCCTCTTGGTGGTCCGTCATGGGACCAAATCCAGCCTGTCACTGTCATTCTTGTAATGAATTGCCCAAACCTGGATACACTACTACAGATGTGGTCTCACAAATGCCAAACAAGGGAATATTACCCTGACTTACTGACTGTATTCTTTTTTGTGCAGCTCAGCGTGTGGTTGCTCTTCCCTGCAGCGTGGGCATGCTGCTGCTTCAAGTGCAGAGAATTACAGAATCAAAGAATGGGTCAGGTTGGAAAGGACCATGCTAGTCCAATCTTCCTGCTCAAGCAGGTTAATCCTAGAGCACATTGCACAGGATTGTGCTCAGACAGTTCTTGAATATCAGTGAGGGAGACTCCACAACTCTCAGGGCAATCTGTTCCAGTGTGTGGTCATTCCTCACATTCAGGTAGACCTTCCTGTGCACCATTTTCTGCCTGTTACCTCTTGTCCTGTTACACCAAGAAGAGCTTGGATTCATCTTCTTAACACGCTCCCTTCAGATACTTATGGACATTGATTAGGTCCACTCTCAGCCGTCTCTTCTAGAGACTGAACAGGCCCAGTTCAGCCTTTCCTTGTAAGAGAGATGCTCCGATCCCTTAATCTACTTTGTAGCCTTCTACTGGACCTGCTCCAGGAGCTCTGTGTCTCTTTTGTACTGAGAAGCCCAGAACTGGGCATTGCTCCAGATGTGACCTTACCAGGGCTCAGGAGAGGGGCAGCTCTGTCCTCCAGCATGTCAGCTGTCTTCCCCCAGCTGGTGTCATCTGAAACGTACTGAGGGGTTTTGACAGAATCCAGTGTCTAAGCTACTAGGATTTGTAATTTCTTAATATTTCAACTATATCACTCTGCTGAATGTGTTGCAATATTATTTTTATTGGAATTATTGGACTCGTGAAATTTACATTGCGCAGTATAGGCATTTATTTCAATGCTTTAAAGAGATTCTAGCAATTCTTAGGTACTCACTGCTTTGACTGTATTTTTATAAGGTTGTCCTCCATTTATACACAATGCCAGACTGGATTAGTGGAATGGTCCCATATTTGGATTGATAGTTTCAGCAATGTTTTCATTACAGAACATAAAACATAGATTTGTAGGTTATTACAAAATAATTACAAATTATTCACACACTCCCTGATAGGAGAGTAATACTCAAGGATCTGCTACATTATTTTTATGCTAGTATGGCACTTCTGCAGGTTATTTCTTCTGTATGAAATTCATTTCAATGGAGAATGAATGAAACACAGTGTCACAGCAGCATTTACTGATAATCTTTGGGACATAACACGTCCATAACAGCAAAAACCCCTTTACTGAAAAGGAACAAGTCTTTGCTTCCATAGGTAGCTGATTTCAGGCATGAAAAAGCCAGATTAATAAGTGTAAACCAAACTGTGCTTCATTATCTTCCCCACCTTTTTTCATTTGATGCAGTAGGTGCTGAGTTGAATATAAGTTTTGAATATGTGAAATTTTATATGTTTTTCAGAGAAATACGAAGAGATAAGACAGAAAAAATCCTCTTGGGGATGTGCAACTGATCTGCTGACTTCAGAGTTCATCCGGTATGGTAACTGATTACAGCTCTAACTGAATGACTAAGAAACAGATTTATAGGCACTGTAACAGGCCTTCAAAGAATAGCTCCTTGATAATTGACTGAAAAACCCTTCCTTGATCTACTGACATGCTTTAGAAGTTGATCTAACCAAGAGCCATGAATTATGATTATCCTTTTCAGAGCAGACACTGCCAGGTTTTTCACATGCTAAAAGAAGCTTTTAGTTTGTAGTAACTCCTGTTGGAAACCAGATAGCCTGGTGATGGTCAAAAATTGGTGTTTTCTTTTCTTAAAGGGCCTTGGGAGACTCTTTTGGCAACAGCTAGCATAAAATCTCTCATTCACTTGTGGGTTCTACATGCACTTTTCCATACGTTGCACAGGTAACACATCCATAGATTTATTCTTACACAAAGAAAAGTTGTCTGCTTTTGCTACCACAATGTCTAGTTCCAGTGAAGAACCTTGGTCTGTACCCAAGTTTGCACACTTGTGAATTCCTAAAATATTCTACCAAAGTAGTAAGGCTCCAAAGATGCCCTGTTTAAATATCCCTTTTCTGTCTGTGGACTAAGATGCCTAAGAGCATTTACCCTCAGTTAACAGATGACATCAAGTTGGTAGGAGTGTTGATCTGCTGGAGAGTAGGAAGGCTCTACAGAAGAATTTGGACAGGCTGCATCAATGGGCCACGGCCAATTGTATGAGGTTCGATAAGTTGAAATGCCAGGTCCTGCACTTGGGTCACAACAACCCCAGGCAGTACTACAGGTTTGGGGATGAGTGGCTGGAAAGCTGCCCAGTGGAAAAGGATCTGGGGGTGCTGGTTGACAGCCAATGAACATGAGCCGTCAGTGAGTCCAGGTGGTCAAGGAAGTCAATAGCATCCTGGCTAGTATCAGTGTGGCCAGCAGGAGTAAGGAAATAATTGTCTCCCTGTACTTGGCACTGATGAGACTGCAACTTGAATCCTGTGTCCAGTTCTGGGACCCTCACTACAACAATGGCATTGGTGTGCTGGAGTGAGTCCAGAGAAGGGTAACAGAGCTGGTGAAAAGTCTGGAGTACAAATCTTATGGGCATTTTATAATTTTAAGATAATATATATTATCTATTGCTCTTATGGCTGAGGGAACTGGAGGTGTTTAGCCTGGAGAAAAGGAGTCCCAAAGGAGACCTTATCACTCTCTACAACTGCCCAAGGAAGTGGTGGAGTTAACATCCCTGAGGGTATTTAGAAGACATGTAGATGTGGCATTTAGGGACATGGTTTAGTGACGGAGTTGGCAGTGCTGGCTTAACAGTTGGACTTGATGATCTTAAAGGTATTTTCCAACGTTAATGATTTCATTCTTCTAAGTTTTAAATGAGGACAGACATAGCCAGTTCATGTGGTAATGTTATAATTTTGATATTTAACCTTGTTATACCCCAAGTACACGCAACACATCTCTTGGCCCTGTTCTGGACATTACAAGATATCTTTGGGTAAAGCAAAAAAAAGAACTTTTTGTTTTTCTCCTCCATAGAGGGAATACTCATCTTCACTGCTGTTTCAAGAACTGATGTTTCTCACACACATACAACCCTACCAGCATGCAACTTGTTTAAACCTAATCTTTCTCTTTCCTCACACCTCTGTGGTTCCAGGCACCGCTCAGGTTGCCAGTGTTTGTAACCATCTCATATTGCCACTTTACTGCCTTAAGAGTCACCACAATAATTAAGCTTCACTTGAAGAAAATGTTAATGCATTCAATGTAATCAATAGGAAATGGTGAAAAAGAGGATGATCATCAGATCAAAGGCCGGTCTTCAACCTGAATACATACACATCTAGTTATTCTAAGCACCTGCAACAGAAATAAGACACAGTAGAATGCTTTTATGAAAAAATTTCTGAAATCTGTCATTTTTATGACATGATTTCTAAAATCACACACAGTTTTTCCACTCACAAGGGGACAAAATTTTCAGCTTTAATTTAGATTAAGCCATTTCTTCTTATTGAATTGCTGATGGAGGAGGAAGTATTTCCTGTGATAGCGAGAAGACTTGGACTAATAATTTCCCTGCTCTTGCAAATCAAGTTTTATACAATATTTAACAGAAAATGATAGGGTAGACACTTTAAGCACAAAGGCTAGGCAAATATGTCAAAATATAGCCCCTAACCACTGACAAAAGGAACCTGAAGAAATGCTAAAATGTATTCACTGATATGATGAAATTGTTACTAAAATTCAGTACAGCCGAAAACAAGGTTTTCAAAGAGGTAAAGTGCTTATAGAGTAGAGATTTTAACAGTAATATTCATTATCTCCAAATATTATAACATCAAAATAGCCTTAAAAGTGTGCTTTAGGAATTAATTGAGACTAATGTATTATACTACGATAATAGAATTTCTGTCCAAGAAAAGAACGAAGGATGATGCTTTTTCATGAAACAAAAATTACTAACTTTTAGAAGAGAACTAGCAAACAATGTTTTCTGATGTTTCAGATGAGACTGTGAGGATGTTGGAGAGGAATCTTCTTCAAATCTATTAACATGCAAGTGGTGAATGTACAGCCCAGAAAAAGGAAACAAACAAAGTGAAATCTGAGGAGTTGTAAAGCAAGCCACCCTACTGTGGGGAATCCTCCCCACAAAGCCATTACTTGGACCTCTGCTGGTTTTAATCTATATAAATGACTGAGACAGATGGAAAACAGTGTGCAAGCTGCATTCACTGATTATATCAAGAGAGTGAGCAGAAAAAGGAACTAGGTTCCTCTGAAATCAGGCTGCTATGGACTAAATAAAAGTTGACATTGACAAACATAATTGAGGACATGCAAGAAGTAAACAGCCCAGAAGATGAAATGAAACAAAGTGACAAAAAGCCAAAAAACCTAGAGGGAACCTCAAGGAGACACAGCATTAGTCTCAAAAACACCTTTTGTGATGGATGTAGAGAACTTTTCCTTTGAAACCTTGTGTATCCTGCCAGTAAGGTACCTGTCTGGAAAGCTGGAATGCTATATTTCTCTCCATGTCACCCCATTTATTTGTCAACAGGGCACTATTAAAAACATAAAATCATCCAGGTGCTGTCTCACATCATTTAAGATACTTGGGACATCAATTCACTCTGCGTTGCCAAGTCCCATAGCTGTTTCATAGAAACCAACAGTAGATCTCAGCCAAAACAAACAAGAAAAAAATAAAGATTGCCATTTTATACAGCCTACTAGAGCTATCAGCCTAAATCATGATAAAAGTAAAGTAGCATTTTTACAAAAAATCTCAATGAAAGGCCAGATGTATAACACCTTCATAAATAAGAGATTATGACATAATTCTGGAATCACTTGGAAGATTCTGTGTTATTCCCTAAGGGTAGACAGATTTTGAATGCACGTGTTCTGAAATAAAACTGCTTGACTACTTAACCTGCCTGATTGACTGTGCAAGAGAAGAAAAGCCACTTGCTTCTTTTGAACAGTCTTTTTCACTAAAGCCTGCCCATGAGGATTCATAAGAGCTAGAGGCAGAGACAGACTAACTTAAGAGCCCATCACAGCTCTCATCACTGGACAAGGTGTGAGTCAGGCAGAAGAAATGGTCATCTGTCCTTCAGTTTCATGGACATGCCCCTTGAGTGATTTTGGGAAGGCTGAACCCAAAAGACATGTCTGGGAAGTTAGGAAGACTCAAATGCTAGGGTGAAGAGTCAGGTTTTCTACCAGTATGACCACTGTCTCACGTAGATAATCTGGATCCATGAAGCTGTGGGTAATGTCATGAAATAGACAGACACAATGTGTGTAATAAATTTTCCATCACTGTTTTACCTGCCATAACTTGTCTCTTGTAGCAAGACTGAGTGAGAAAGGTACGTCTTCTTTGCTCTCAGATCTGTAGCTTTGCTTTTAAGCTTGCTGAAGTAAACCCAGAATTAAGCCTGTAATGCTAGGGAGTCCTGCTCAAGCTGGTAGAAACTAAGCCCACTCTGTGCTGTGTATTCCCGTTTATCCACCACTCACTTCCAAATGCCAGCACGAGAGTTTGTGTCACCACTTATTGACTCAGATCTTCTGTAAAACCTTTTTCCGACACCCTCTTCCTGCCCCGAAAACCCTCCCATACCAGATCCATGGCATGATCATTATACTAGCACAGAGCAGAGGATGGACAGGGTTGGAGATCAGACTGCTGGGAGAGGGCAGGCGACCATGTCACTACTCATCTAGTATTGATGAAGAAATGCCACTTCCTTAATAGATGCCCAAAGCCTCCTTGGGGAACAGTCAGTTCATTGTCTTAGATTGCTTATAATGACAAATCTGAAAGGGCAGAAAGTGGTCATGGCAAACAAAAAAAAGCTCCTTTACTGAGAAGGACATTTGGGGCACTTGCCATTCTTGCAAAATCTTTCTACGCTTTTAGAAACTCAGTAACTACTGCTGTAGATGCTCATTATTTCTGGCTGGAAAAACTACATGGCAAAGAGACTGTGGTTTGCCAGTGCCTTTGCACTCTCTGGCACTAGGAGTAAGAGGAGAATGAATCCCCGGGGCAGGTTAGGAGAGAAGGAGCCTTTGTCTGCAATATGGTCTCGGTATAAACTCTTACAAACCTGAACTAGAATACGTAATTCAGGGCATGTAAAACCTGTCCCAGGAGGGAGGTGAGGAACAAAGCAATTTCATAGTGCCCTTCTCTGTCCTTTTGTACCAGACTACTGTGAAGGACAGCAGAGCCACAGAAAAAGATAAAGTTGAGGACAGGCAGGGTTGTAGGACGAGCAGAGCTCATGCCACCCTGTGCAGAGCAGCACAGATGAGCAGTCTGTGGAGGGGGTGATGGAAGGTAGAGGAAATGAAAGGAAAACAAATGCAGAACAGATGTCAGAAAGCACATTTTCCTTTGGAGAATAATAAAGGCATGTGGTGGCCTTCCAGACAAGGTTACTAGGGCAGGAATAACAAGGTCATTTCATAAACAATTAGCTGCTCTTCAGGGTGAAAGTGAAATGCTAGCAGTGACCAAGTTGGACAGCTGACACAGGAACAAAGAATATATTCTTTGCTTTCCTTTGCACAAGGGACATTCAGCTTTTAACATTGTTGTTTTCACTGTTACTCCTTTCTTGCAAGAATTCCCCCATAAACATCAATGCCTCTCTCCATTAAGGCCATCAGGAAGAAGCTGGTTAGTGTCTGCTCTGATAGTTAGAAGTAGCAGAGGGGGTGGGGTGTGTGTGCATGACCTGGAATATATGTGCGTGATGTGAACTCTTCTCTGTTAGGAACAGAAGACCACCAACATATTTGACCCACAGGCAGTCAATAACCACTTTCCAGTTGGTAAAAACTTCAAGTTCTTTCTGATCCTGCACTATGATTGAAAGGGCATTAAATGGCTACTTAATGGAGACAGCTTCTCAGACTGAAATGAGGCTTTATGTGCATTACTGGCAAACTTCTGTATTATTAAAATTCCTTCAGAAAAACACTTAAGTTCAAATACCTAGAAATTGGTCTAGACCTTGTGTTATTCACCAGCTGTCCTACAACTTTTATTCTTGTTTTCGTAATTTACTTGTATTATTAGCTAAACAATATTTTCACTGGTGATGTGAAAGTAGTTCAGACACGAAGGAGTGTGAAATTATAAAAAATGTAGAAAGAAGGCACTGAAGTGCTTCCTTTTCTTTTTAACCTAAGGATGTCATCAGTATATGCTTAAAAGCTTGCTATTATTGTTGCATCTAAGAATGGTTAGAAGAACTAGACTCTTCTGCAAAAATTGCAGCTAAAATAGAGGTTTTCATGGTGCTAAGCTTACAAGCATACAGCAAGCTTCAATAAAATCTAAATACCTTATTTTCCACTGTGGAATAGAGATTCACGTACCTTGAATGAACCTCTGCTGTATGTTAATTAGAGCACATTTTATCCTCCAAAGGCAGGTAAAAGAATTTAGAAGTTCATGTATGTATACGTATCCAGCAGGTGAAAGAATAGAGAAAGAGATTTATTTTTCTTCCAAAACTTTTTCAGCCACTTCGAGGAAATAATCTGCATTGACATGGAATAGAAAGATCTTCATATCAGTCTTATTATCCAGAAAATATTTGATCTAAAGGAGAATCAATTGCCAAATAAAAGAATGAAAGCAAACTACTAACCCTGAGACCCACCTTTCCCATTGAGAAAGGAAAGCAGAGTTCATTTGAATTCTATCAGCTTGGTAGGGTCGGCTTAGCTTTTTTGCGCTATTTTTAAAAGCTACCTTCTTGAATAACTCCTTCTCTTTTTGGTGCAAGAAAATAAGGGGTGTGAGAACAAACAGGGAAAAAAGTCAACAAAGAAAATGAAAAGGTAAAATCTTCAAATCTTCTTTTCGCTTTGTTGTTTGTTATTGGGTTGTTTTATTTTCAAGTCAGGTTTAGAAAAACACAGAGTGTTTTCAGCAAAATTTAGAAAAACCCACGAACATCTTTTTTTATTCAAAAATTAATACATTGAATTAAAATGGAGTCTCTATTTCAGTTTCTAGAAATATTTTGATCAAATCTAAACAAAAGAACTATTTTTTTTTAATCTGCAAAAGGGAAAAAAATCCAGAGCAGGCTACAGAAAACTAGGAAGGGGGTTGTCTTGAAAGTTTTCAGGTAGGTTAATAATTTTCCTTAGGATTTACTCCAAGGCCAGTGATGGGTGGATATGGCTTTAATGATTAAAATGTGGAAAATTATATNCTTTCCTTTTTATATGTTTTGAACCCAACTCTCCTTAATCTCCTTTTAGCTATTGTCATTTAGTTGTGAGCCCTTGTCCTTCGCAAAGGTCTGAGTCTTGGAAGAGGCTCCTTCTTGTTGGACACATTTGCTAGCAGCTTTCTTGTTCTGCTCAGGTGAAGGCTCCTTTCTCTCCATTCAAACCTGGGATAATAATGGGGACATTACAAGCAGCACTGCTTGCAACTAAAAGCAGGTTACTCTACAAGCATTTCACCTGGCAGATCACTAGAGATGGTTGCCCTTGGAGTAGTGTAAAAGAGCAACAGAATGGGGAGGAGGGCTAAAAAGGGACATTTCCAGCCATAGATTTACTTGGAAGGAGAAAGGACATGTGTTCCTCACTTTCTGAGCACACGTATGTCAGGCTGAGGGACATTTTTCTGGGAAAGATGCTGAGAAAGAATTTAGAGCATGGTTGAGACGAGATAAGAATATGGTAAAAAGAGGCCCAAAATGTTGATTGAATGAGCTGGAATGACATGAATTACACAGAGGGAGCCATATATAAACAAAGTAAGCAATGACACTGCTGGCATACCATAACTATAAGTAAAAAAAATATTGCAAGTGACAAAAGTGGGAAAAGAGCTTGAAGCGTGCAGGGCTGTGAAACAACTCCTAACCATATCAGTTACAGAAAGGACTCATGGATTAACAGTTAACTTTTTGGACAACAAGTCTATTCAGATTGAGGGGAGTAAACTGGGTACAAATATGAAATTCAATGAAATTCACATACATGAGTCCCTGACTGCTGGTATCTGCAACTCATTCTATTCAGAACAACAGGAAATTATTTAAAGTGGAGAGAACTTACGAGGAAACAAAGGGACGAGACTACATTAAGGAAGGATCCATATTATACTAGTCTTTTTGTGAATGCTCACTCTTCTAAAATCACCTTCAGACTTCTTGGGACACTTTCACTGAAAACCAGCACAGCTTTTACTTCTTCTATCCATTTGACAACCAACATGGATCACTGGTATGAACATTAAGAATGTAAATCTTACACCTTTACCCAATTGCAACTTGAATTTTTCAGAAACTCACCTTTTGTGAAAGCAGTCTTCCTTTCAAATTATAGCAACAGTGAATTCTCACCACCCCTCCAAAATTCTGTCTCTATGGCCCATTCAACTGCTGCATCTGGTGTAGTGCTTACTATCAGAGACTTCATCAGCACGTTAAGAGTCTTTTTGAACTCAGTTCTTAGACCAGAAAGTACAAAATCACCAAGTATGTTCTTGTAAAGTTTTCTTCAGTAGGAACCAAAATTCTGGAAGTTGCACAACACCAGATGTGCTTTCATGCACCTTTTGAGCATTTTACTTCAACAAGAAGCTTCTGTTTTAATTGATGTTAAGTATATGATGGCACTGATATGGGAAAGTGTAGCCAACTAACGAGTCTTGATAACTGTAACATGATAGCTACCTAGAAGCAACATGTACACACGAGTAAAATCTGTCTCACTCCAAGGAAAGCCCAGTATAGTTCAAATTGAAGACTATAACCTTTGTTAAGTGAACCGAACCATAATTTCAAATTATCTTGGCAGCAACCCTGGCAATAATGTGTATGATAAAAACTTGATTCTTTTGATAATATTTATAGGTGGTTGCAATGTGAAGCTCTTAGAACTGGTTTTTGGGGGGTTGAGGTTTTTTTTCATTCCAGAACTTTTCACCCTACCTCCCTAAACAGTGAATTCTGATAATTCCTCACCAGTGCCTTATCTGCCACACCCACGTACAGCAAATATATTCTTCCTAATGACAGTTTTCATTTAACAAATCTCTATGTAACTTTCTAGCAATAAGTCTTTTCTTCTGAATAACCATTAAGACATAAAACAATGTTTAGGCTGTGTATACAGGACAAAACACATTATAAAATGTTCATACTAATAAGAAATCCTACATGAAAGAAATCATGTTATTCTTGCCAAGTAAAGCTGGTTTATGTATCAGCATTGAATTTGGGAATTTTATCAGAACAGTTTCATCAAGATAGAAACTGTGTTTGACTTAGAAATGCAATTTGAATCTGCCCAGTTGAGCCTGATGCTTTGTTACAAGACTTCTATGTAGCATAACCAGGTTTTATCTTATTATTAATTTCTGTCAGTAAAAATAACTGGATAGAGTGGATTTGATATCTTCAGCATATCTGAGTGCACTTGAAAGAGCTCTGAGAAAGGTTCAGTTTCTAGTTTTGTTTCTAAAGACTTCATTAAACTGTTCACATAGAAAAATCCTTGTCTTCTTTCTTCCCAGTTCAGAGAAACATTAAATCAAAGAAGCATATAACCCACTTCTGAAATAAGAAAGCCAAGAATTTGCTATTACCTTGTCATTAGAACAATGAGTCACAGAAATTTAAAAAAAAAAAAAAGGAAAAGGAAAAAAGCAAAGAAGGAATAGAACAAAATCCTGCCAGTTACATTCTTGTATATTCATCATCAATCTCTCTTAAAAATAAAAAGAATTAAAGCAAAAAGCCTATTATTGTAGGAGCTAAAAAATGTTTTCACATTCAAAAGATGCATAATTTCTTTAATTGCTCTATACCATCATTTTTTTTCTGAAAATCAGGAATTTTGATAAAGTGGGTCTCTGAAATAAAAACATTCCCCAGTATGTGTTACTAAGCAGCGAAGACAACTGTGTTGAAAGTCTTGAGACTGTAAGCAGCATCATGCTTCTAACTAGCATGTTACTTTCCAAGTACAGCAGCTATGAGCAACCCAAGATTTGCTGCTACAGTCCATGGATTCACAGTTCACCAAGACCTGCCAATGAGAATCTCAAAAGCATTCTAGGTGCACTGTCCTGAAAGGGATGATTGAAAATGGTGTTTTAAAGGTGCTTGATTCAATGTAAAATCAGTGAAAAGGTTGTATTCATGCTGAATGCATGGACAGGCTTTTCAAGAAACCATTTAGGCAGCCAGATTACTATGCAAGTCAAAATTAGGGGGTAAAATCTAAGAAAATACAGGTTTATATGGCTGAAATTAGATGTATAACATTTCAGGAAGAAAACTCCTCAGCTAGCTAAAAAGTGTAATAGAGATATATTAATAATGTGCAGTGATATGCTGGTCTTTTCTGAAATGACGACTGCAGTACCGGTCTCCTGACAAAACCTGTATAGGAGTGGATATTTTTCTACTCAAATTTTTGCGAGAGCATGATTTAAGTGGGTGGTTGGGTGCTCAAAGAGGCTCCCCAGGGAAGAGATCACAGCACCAAGCCTGACAGAGTTTAAGAAACAGCTGGCTGATACTCTCAGACACATGATGTGACTCCCAGGGATGGTCCTGTGCAGGGACAAGAGTTGAACTCAGTGATCCTTGTGGGCCCCTTCCAGCTCAGCATGTTCTGTGATTCTGTGATTCTGTATTCAGATCATGTCTAACTCTTCCAGCTTCTACTGAATTAAAGTAATATTAGTAGTTGGAGTTTTGCATAATGGCTGTTGGATAAATCCCCTAATCAGGACCTCAGAAGACAGAATGGAGTTTACTTGAATAAACATATTGAAGATAATAAAGACAAAATCAGCAGCTCCTGAAAGAATATTTTCTTTGCAAAATTTCATTATGGATCATCACTTTCTACTTACTTTATGTGAACTCAATAACCTATGCTTTTGCAAGCATAAATTATTTCAACTTTTTAGGATGTTGAGTAATGATAGCCATGATTCAAAATTAAAAAGAAAAGATCTTCATTCTTGTAGTATCATGTAAGGTTATCTCCCATACAAAGCTTCAGAGCAGCTATAAATCACTTTTCTGAGAAAAACTGTTGTATCATATTTGAAAATGGAGTATTTTCCTGTGTTTCTAAATGATGTGAAGAGCATGATGCTATTTAGTAAGCTATTTTACTGTTTTTCTTTTTCTCCACAAAGGATTGAGATTTTTAAAAAAAAAAAAAAAAAGTAAAATTAAAAACATCTGCTATTTTTCAGGAATATTTCATTGTAATTTCACATATGATTTCCATACAATTTCATTCATCTCCAAGGACTTTTAACTCTGTGCAATATCAGTCCCGGCCACATCGATGTTTGAGTTGCATTTTCTTTAATCTCTCTTATCCTCCTTCATTTACATTCCCATTGTATAGAGAAATGCTCTATAAACTTTGAGACCACAGAAATCTGCAGATTTTAAGGTCTCCCTGAAACATTGTTTCTGAGATGAATACAACCATCAACCTCAGCTGTAGCCAGAGACCTTGGACTATTCAGCTCCCTGATTTGAACATATGATCAAACACCTTGTCTTTGATGCACTACGAAATTGTTATCGCATGAGCAAAATCAATAACAATCAATATGTTTTAGTAAAATGATGCTGAGTGAAATTACAATTTCTTAGGGGTTTAGACTTCATAAAATGTTGAAATGTACTTAACAGTGATTTGAACTAGTTTTCTTGTTTTGAAGCTGCAGGTTCTTAATAACTGATTTCTGTCATACATGCAGAAATGCCACTGAAATCAGCTTTCCTGAAATGTTTTCGCAGTCATGCTTCTTGTAGCTAAAAATGTTCAAGCTTTTGCAAAAAACCCTTGTTTTCAAATGAGAATTAAAGCTTATATGGTTTAGAGAACTTCCTCTTTTTCTTATCTTGTCCATTCATTCCTGCTTTAACCCTGAATGCAGTTTTTAATTATCTGAAGATGAAGTTTATTATGCGTTGCTATCATAATGCAGCTCAAATTAAACTGTATCTAGTCACCTAACATCAGGTTTTCTTGGTATTCTGTAAAGTTAGAAATGTTAAACCTTTGTCTTTTTTATTTTACTGTTTCAGTATAACCTGAAAAAAAAACCAACATGCGTTTCATACAGTAATTCATACATTAATTTCCAAATCTTTCCCATCTTTTTCTTACTCTGAGCCAATTGCCATGGGTGGATGGGAATGGGCTATTTTAATTTCTGTCCCCAACCCGGCACCAGTCCTGACCACAAGCTGCACAAGGAGGGCAGCTGGACCTGTGTAGTGTCAGGGAATAGGTAAGGGAATAGGTGAGGATGTGCAGGGGTCCCAGCATCCATCACAAGGCTCAGAGCCCATCTGAACAAGCTGGCTCCTCTGTAAGGGAATCCAGCCAAGTGGGCATCAGGTATTTATCAACCTTTATTGGCCATGTATACAAATGCAGACACTACATCAAACAGGTGCATGATAGACCTCAAGATACAAAGCAGCATCTTTAACCAAAGTAAATTCTCTCAGCATTGGCAGATTACCAGCCAGACTGAGCAGTTATAGCTTGCATTGCGTAAAAATTTGGACCCTTGCTCTGCCATTGACAACCTGAAATGTTAAGAAAATGCACAAGAGCAGACAATGCACAACAATCACAAAAACATCATCATTTTTACTTATTCAAAGTTGGAATAATTTTTACTCCATGTCACACAAAATGTTCACTATGTAGAGTAATGGCTTTTATTCAAAACCCAGATATAGACCTCTGGAAAAATAATCTCTTTTTTTGCGAATCCAGGATCAAGTATGGATGTTTTTTTCATGAGAATGCCAGTGTCTCAAATTAACTTGTTCTTGCAAAACTTGAAGTCTGAAGTGCTTTTCATGGTCATGGTTTACAACAGCATATTCTTTTTGACAATAAGATGAAAGAAAGTTTAGAAACCAAGGCCACAAAGTTACATTAAATCTTATTTTAGTGTTCGTGTTTGACATTATTTTTTTAGGAACCCATAATAATAAATTTGTCTCCATATATAATTTCCACGTTGTACTGTCCTTACATTTTACCTCAGAGGAGTTTTCTTCACCTTCTCTGCTGTAACTATTTTTTAGAGTAAGCAGAAGAAAGCTAGGCCCTCCAAATGCCTGATTCCAAGCAATGCCATCCTGGTTTAGGACCCAATCCAGAATCACTGAAGTGTAATAAATCTGATCACGAGATGCTAAGCTATTTCATTTCAGAAAGATCTTTGTATCTGGAAGAGATTTAAGAGAACATGTCAGTCAAAACATGATTGAAGTAGCAACTACTTTCATATATGAACTTACTTCATTATCCCTGAAATGAAACCACTCTTTCTCATGACAGTAAGACCCCAAAAACATCAAAGCTTTCTATGACTTAAACACAAAGCCCACAACTTTACAACAAAATTACATTGGTCATAATAAAAAGATTAATAAAATGGTTTTCATATTACCAGATGTAGTAAATTTTACAAAATATCTTCCTTTTAGTTGATCATTGAAAATGTAAACTTTTTCATCTGGAGTAAACAATTTAACCATTTTCCATCCTTTGTGTGACCTGGTTAGAAAAACTAAGCAGAAATAAAAGTTTTCAGAAACATCATGTGTAAAATTAAATTTAAGTTGCCTCTTTAAGTCCTTGAAAAAACCTAAAACTAAATTTTCATAATATGCTGAAGGCACATTAGGTATCATAACCCCTCAGGTCTGATTTCTCAGGTTTGAGGATACACCAGATTATCTCAAAGGTCAAAAATCTAATAACACTATCATGCCAATATTACCTTTTCCTGGATGGAAATCCTTAAAAAATACCCATGGCTTTTATCTTTTGAGGAATGAATCAGTAGAAAACATCAATTTTCCTTTCATCCTAACACATGAACTAGAGGACCTCAAATCAAAACAGCCCGATGAAAATTTGAAACAGGATGCTGTGGGTGCTAAAAGTTTGCATGGATCCAAAAAGTAGTTAAACTGATTCACAGAACAAAGATAAATTCAACAATATGAAATATGATGTCAGGCTCAGAAAGTCCCTGAGCCTCAAATTGTCAAAGGCTGGGAAAGTATAATGGGAAAACAATAGCATACATAGTCCCAGTTCTTGTATTGTTCCTTAGGTATCTGGTTTTGTCACAGTCAGAGCTGAGACACTTGGGTGTATGATATAAGTTATACAAGTAAAGTACTGCTCCCCACAAAGAAAAGATGCTTTAAACCTATCTCTGACCTAGTACTACAGCTACTCCAGCAGTACCTTTCCTCTGTAGCCTAGAAATCCAAGAACACTATGACCTCTAAGAAACCTTGGACCATGTAGACTTCAGTTTGTGAGACAGAAAGACATATTTTTTTAAACTGTCCCTCTACCTTTAGACAGGATAAGTGACATCTTTGTAAGGTAAGCACAAAATTCTTGTGTTACACTGTTTGGGCTGATTATATTTATCACCTCCTTCATTGTCTGGAAATTAGTGTGTGCCCGAAACAACTTTTTCTGAATTTTAGGTACTAAATGGAGATTCCAAAGATAGGAACCCACTCATACTTTGTTTCCTCCATAATCAGGAGAGAGCCACCTCCAGAGGGTGATCTACCCCTTCTCACTTTTCAACAGTGACTTATCATTAGTGCATTAGATATTTGAATCTCTCTGTCCTTTTCACTCTTCCCTCATGGGCTCTAATACTAACTCAGAAGATCTGAGCTGATTGCTATATCCTTGTAATATGATCCTCAGTCCCATCTCTAGATATTCTATTTTTTTCCCCCTTACTTCTTGAGGATATTACAGTCATGCATGAAAAAACTAAACTCTGCCTTCCTTTTTTGTTCCTGACCATTTGCCTTTGACGTGCAGTTTTGATGGCTTTTTCAAATCTCTCAGATGGTATTACTGTGCCCTACTAACCACTTAATTGGGCCAAGATGTTCTTTCCACCTCTGATGACTGTTAGGCTAATAGCACAGTCAAAGCTCTTACAGAAAGCAATAATCTCTTGCCACTACCATTACACTCAATAACCAGCAATAAAACTGTCAGCCTTGCATTAACACCAGCCCCCCTCACTAGACAAGTATCTCCCATCTCTTTGGGTCTAAACCTGCTAACTGCCAGGGCCTGGCCTATGCTCTCAGAGGCAGGTAGTTTCAGAGAAGGAAAAAGGCTCTTTCCTTCCAACGCCAGCCATGTAGGCAGACATTATCCCTAGTCTTTCTTTTGCTGTTCATGAACCTGCCTTTCTTACTTACATCATGGCCTTCATGAGACTGAACTCCAGATGGGCTTTGGTGTTTTCTTATCCTATCACTGCATGCTCAGATAGTGTCTATGTATTCCTTCCAGGTCTCATGGCTCTGCTTCCATCTCTGGAAGGCTGTCTTTTTATGTTCAGGTTTTGTCAGAGCAACTTGTTCACCCGTGCTGGCCTTTCACCATCTTCGCCTGACTTCCTGCAGAGCCAGATGCACTATGGACAGATGGACAGCATAGTTTTGCTATGCTAGTGTTCTAAAGAGCATCTGGCATGCAACTACAGAATTAAGTTTTACCTAATTTCATTTAAAAGTGTCTAGGCTGTGGTCTCCAAGACTGCTTTGCACTGTAAAACAAAGTATTCAGAAGCATGCTTCCAATCTAGGCTCAAAGAAGGATACAAGGCACAACTTGAAGGCAGGAATGAATCTGATTTTTTATCATTCTGGTCAGAGAGGTCAGCAAGAGATATGATCTTTCTTCCTTAAAGTGCTTCTATTTCTTCTTTTATATCTCTTTAATGTAATAGATAGATAGATAGATAGATAGATAGATAGATAGATAGATAGATAGATAGATAGATAGATAGACAGATAGATAAAAGGCATCCAAAACATAAGCCCAGGAAGAAGGCTCAGAAATCAAGAATATGAGTTCCACTTGTGGCATCAGAGCCAAGTACTTAAATATTTAAATCCTGAGACTTGCAGTGCTTAAGGCACCATCTGAATCTGTACTGCATCACCTGGACAGGTTTGATGTTTCGGGCCAAAGTAACATTAACATCCCTAACAAATACATCCAAGAGTAGGCAAAGAAAAGCTGTATGCAAGGATGGTAAAGCCTTTGGTCACTTTATTGCAGCTCATTTACTTTGCTCTGATGAGGCCCCAGCAGTTTGTAAAATCTTGTCATCTGTTCATAGATACTTGGAAAGTTTCCAAGGTCTGTTGCATTAAGACTGTTCAAATTGTTTTGTGATGAGGAGGAGTAAAAAAAAAAACCACAAAACCAAAAAAACTTACATGGTTTTCTTCAGAGTTTTCACGAGAAACACAAGTTCTGGCCACCTCTCCATAACATTCACAGATTTGCTGAGCCTTATATTTATGCTGCAGAAAAAACCTATACATAAACTCTAGTGTAGCACTGGCTACCTTTATCATTACCCCATCTGAATGAAAATATATCTTCTTATCTAATGACATGTTAATGTTAATAAAGATTGAGTTCTGGTAGAGTGGACTAGTAGAGGAAGTAGAAGGTGACTCAGTTACTTGAAGAAAAATACCATTTGAGTGATTTCTTGAGTCTCCATGAATTCTCATTTAACACCCTCCCTCTCCCAGAAAGACAAAGATAAAAAAGGAATCTAGAAAACATAGAACCATCAGGAATGCAGAATAGTATTACTTTTTAAATAAGACGTAGTGAATTTTCACCTAAAGTGGTTATTTTCACTTTGAAAATTGGATAATTTACATCCCATTGTGTGTGCTTCACAGGATGGCATGAACTGGGAACGCTTGTAATATTTATTGATACCATACGTTAATGCATAAATGGATGGCCAAACAAAGACTAATGAGACTCATAAAATATAAACAAGTGTGTGTCAGAGAAGAGTTTTGGCATCTTCCACAAAGCATTTCTCATCCTTGAGGAAAGACTGAGTTTGTCCCTTGGAAAAAAAAAATCTACCATCTGCAGAGGCACCAGCCATGTTGTATCACAAAACTTCCCCATAAATCACCCCTTGAGTTATAGGAACTTCAATAATTTGTAGAAGATGGACAAGAAGATGCCAAAAAACAAATAAGATATTAGCCAAGCTCCATCACAAGGATTTCTCCAACCAAATGTGGTCAGAATTGACTTTAAGCATTTCTTTAGATTAAACGAGAAGTGTACTCATTTTCCTCTAAGAGGTCTCAAGGCAGTAAGGAATATTTAGCTCTCATTAAACATGCAGTGCAATTTCTAAGCTTCTTGATAGTAGTCATAATTAAAATAAAAATAAAAGGAGGTTTTGGAAATACTGAGCCATTCAAAATACAAATGCTGCAAAATGTCAGATGGCGTCTACTTCCATTCAGTATCAAAATTCACCAACTTAAAGATAGTTTAGCACTTGGACTTCAAAAGGTGAACTTTTTACCACATATAAATTATGGAATAGAATTTCATTACATATGTTCTTCTGAGTTGCTTCCTGGTGACATGGATATTGATTACAAAACAAGATAGGAGATCTCACTGCAGTCCCATAAACACTCCTAAAACAATTCTTTATAGAAACCCAAACTTTTAAACATCACTAATCCAAACTTCAAGATCTGAGAAATCTATTACAAATTCCTATGCAATGGATAGTACTTTTATTGTCTTATAATTTCGCCCACTCTCTATCTTATCTTCTTATTCAAGCTGAACTCAGCAGTGATATCTGCATCCCACTGAGGGATGTGCTCAGAAGAATAGTGTACCTAAATTTGGATTTTGGGAATCATCCTGTACAAGCCATGGAAAGTGCCTATGTTTAGAAATGGACTCTACATCCAGCTAAGCTATGCTCAAGTGCTTGATTTTTACATAGGGCCTTCTAAGGAACCAGTTTTGTCTCTCCTTTCAGGCTGGTATACCACTAGAAGAAAAAGAACCAGAGAAGGACACAAAGCTGGGAGATGTGTTTGCATATTGCACGTCCTGTGTAACTTCCAAACACTTGCTGTGGAAAATGTCAGGAAGGTCCAGAAGATTGTAAGCAAAGAAAAATTAAAGCTATATTAAGATAAAATACTTCATTCATTCTATCATTAAAATTTTCTGTGGCATGAAATCCCTGAGCTGAGAGCATAATGTCTTAAAAAGGCAAGGCTCCCGCTAGATCAGATGGAAATCTTAACACACTCATCATATAGTGCTGGAGCTTGTAACACTTTCCATGAGAACTGCACAATTCAGTACTGAGACAAAATATCTTAAGTATTTGTCCCAAAGTTTCAAAAGTGACTAGTGATATAAGAGAGACTTTAGTTTCAGAAAATCAGTTCATTCTGAGGGCGTATCAGGTTGGACGTCACCAGAAACGAACATACTTTTTCACCCTAGGAACTTTTCAAAAACTATAGTGTTGGTTTGAGTCTGATTTTCTGAGTGTAACCCTTTGGCTCTGTATATAATAAAAATTCTGCTTACAGTCATTATGCAAACTACTCACAGGCAACATCATGTTTTCTGTATTCTATTTAACAAAAATCGGTAAAATAGGAAAAAAATCAGTGAATTGATTCCTTCTGTGCTGTACTTCTCAACATGCATCTTTTTTATCTAAAGAAAGATTCAGTATATCTGTGGCAGGATGGTGAAACACTGATATTTCTAATCCACCCCTGTAAAAAAGGGTCAAAATCTTCAATTTCAGTATCTCAGTGGTAGGGTTTGTTTGCTGTGAATATTATGGTTATGATAATACATAGCCAAAGCAAGAGGTGGACGAAAACATATTATACATTTTGTAACTAGACACACAGGCTTTATTATATTCATGACAGATACAGGCATCATTTTTTAAACAAATAATTTAATGACCTGTCCAGCATTTTATCGCTGACTGCAATCTAAAATTATGATAACGGCAAGTAATCCAAACTCTTCAACAGAAAAAACAAACTTAGAGATAGAGCTCTGGAAAACTCCTAAAGTAAATTAACAATTAAACAAGGATGTTGCAATTGCTTTAGCCTCTGTTGGATGAAAATTATTTTCATTTCATGTAATAAATTCATAATACCAGAAGAGATTGCTGTGAGCTGGAACGTAAGTGCCACTCAGTTAACTGAAACAAAATATGTTTTTAACTTAACCATTCTAGTGCCAAGTATTAGGGAAACAAGATGTCGAGCAGGCAGTGCAATTCAATGCTTAGTTTCTCCATTCCCAGGACTTTTAAACTCTGTATATCAAAATACAAAAGAAGCTGCCTTTCCTTCAAAATGAATGTGTAATCTGTTCCAAAGGAATGAATAAGTGGTCAGGCTCTTTATTCAGTAGACTACACGCCTTTTACCCATGGTGTAAAGGTGAAAGTTCTGGTGTAAAGAAGAAAGGTACTCCAGTGGTTACAATAGAATTTGTAATCCTGTGGAGCAGAACCTGGTGCTTGTTCTGCCTCATATTTCCTTGGTCACATCTCATAACATTTGGGACCAGACTGAAAAGACTGCAGGAATTATTCACAATTCAATAATGTTGAGTTAGCTGTCGAGGGCTAGAGGTATCCTTTGTAAAAGGCTGCTTCCACCCAAAGTAGACCAGTACATCAGCTCAAACTGGTTGGATGCAATTCTGCAGATAGACACAAACTTTAGATAAGCTCTTTCAGAAGCATTCCAGAGAATAAAGATTAATTGCACAGCTTACAGCGTAAATATGGCAGATACATGTATGGCTGTGACTACTGTACCAATCATGTAACTTCTTACACTTCAATAAGGCAAGTTTCATACAAATCTGCTCCTACTTAAAAGATCTTGTCTATGATTTAACGGTGAACATAGTGGTGGTGATAAGTTGATGGTTGGACTTGGTGATCTTAAAGGTCTTTTCCAACCTTGACAATTCTATGAACTATGAGATGTAATGAAATCTAGTCAAGAACCTGTGTGGCTGGTTGACTTTTTGCTTCAATATAAAGTTGATTGGCATGTTTTTTCTGTAAGAGCCTTACAGGATGAGTTGGCAAAGACATGGCACATAGTTGTTGGAGCATACATGGTTCTAGATAGTATAAACACAAGTTTAGATTTCCACAAGATGCACTGGGAGAAGTTTGACACTCTCCAAAGCTGCCATTTTAACAGAGGAGACATACAAAGGAGAGCCTCAGATATTTATTTTCTCTCCTAGACTGATCTCTTTTCAGTCAAGCTTTGAGGCATACAAAACATTGGATTTAAAGTCCTAAATCTCTATATATGTGTATTTATACATACACATGTAGCTCGTGTGTTCAGCTAGTGGAGCCAGGCTGTGCTCAGTGTATTCAGATATTTGTCACTCATGAGGTAGTGTTCACCTTTCCTACTAAAGCAATGTCACTTTTGAGACAAATAAAACATTCAGGAGATCCAGGGAAATCTAGTGGAAGGTTTCACACTATGTGGATCTTTGATGAGAATGTTCACGTTGAAAAGAGAAGAACATGGTTTTCCCAGGCATGACACTGTTGCCAAAACTGTTAACATGTTTGACACTGAAGAATCAAAGGACAAAAACCACAATTAACTTGTGTAACTGGGATCAGATTCCCATCTCCCAGATGAGAAATTCTTAATGTGTGAGCCTGCAGATCAATTACAAGATACGACTGAAGGGAAGAAGACATTTTAGTAAACCAGCTGTATGTCCTAGGAGAGCCCAGAGGGTATAGGAGGTGGTGTTGAGACAGTGTATTGGCTTTTCTGTGGCCAGGTTTTGATAACGGGGCGGGTTATGGGGGAGGCTTCTTTGAGAAGCTGTTGGAAGCTTCCCCCATGTCCAGGAGAGCCAATGCCAGCTGGCTTCAGGATAGACCCACTGCTGGCCAAGGCCAGACCAATCTGGAGTGATAATAATGCCTCTGTGATAACATATTTAAAAAGAGAGAAGAAAAAGTTAAGTGTTAGATGAAGATGGGAGCCAGTGGAGAGCAGAGAACATGTGAACAGACACCAAGGTCAGTGGAGAAGGAGGGGCAGGAGGTGCTCCAGGCACTGGAGCTGAGGTTCCCCTGCAGCCCGTGGTGCAGACCATGGTGGAGCAGTTGTGCCCCTGCAGCCCATGGAGGAGCACAGGGGTGCAGAGATCCACCTGCAGCCTGTGGAAGAGCCCACACCGGAGCAGGTGGATGGTGAAAGGAGGCTCTGACCACACGGGAGGCCCATGTTGGAGCAGGGTCCTGGCAGGGACCTGCTGACCTGTGGGGAGAGGAGCCCATGGTGGAGCAGGATTTTCCTGGTAGGACTTGTGGCCTGTGGGGGACCCACACTGGAGCAGCCTGAGCCTGAAGGACTGCACCCTGTGGAAAAGTGACCCATGTGGAAGCAGTGTCTAAAGAACTGTAAACGTGGCATGTACTCACACTGGAGCAGTACATAAAGGACAGAAACAACAACTGACCTTAACCCCCATTCCCCATCTCTCTGCACCACTGGGTGGGGAGGATATGAAACTTGGAAGGAGGGGACATGTGGGGAAGGTATCTTTAAGTTTCATTTTACTTCTCTTTCTTAAGCTTTGATTCTGTTAGTAATAAATTCTGTTAGTAATAAATTCACTTAATATCCCCACTTGGAGTTTGTTTTGCCTGTGACAATGATCGGTAAAGGATCTCTCATGATCCTTATCTCAACTCATGACACCTTCATTATATTTTCTCTCCTCTGCCCATTTGCAGGGGTGAGTGAGTGGCTTTAGTGGATATCTGGCATCCATCCAGAGTTAAACCACTGCAGACAGTTACAGCGGGAGAACTGTGTAATCTATCTTTTGGGAATCTGTCTTTTGGGAATCTGCCTAAGTCCATGGATGAGACCATCCACACCCAAACAAGCCTGCAGCACCTCTACAGGCATGATGAAGCAACAAATGGAAAATGCCTGTAGCTCCTTGCTAGGGTTGAAAAAGAAAAAAATCAAATGCACAAAACGGGACCAATTTAAATCACCCCTCCAAAAGATACTAAATCACCTAGAAAGGACTGTAAGGCTTTGACTAATTCTATTTTAAAAAGAAAGACAGGAACCAAAAAATTCTTAAAGATTCCGTGTGTAAGAGTAGGAGTAATATCCTCAAGCTATCAATGAGGAGCAGTCTCCTAGGTAAATTGGTGAAAAGCTTATTTCAAGTCAAGTCATACAGCAAGACCAGACAATGTGGTGGGGAATAAATTACCTGTCATTAAATAAGAGTGAGAGTCAGACAAATAACCTAAGAGGGCTTTTTCATCTCCGATATCTTCACTACTACAAAGATTATGAAAAAAAGTTAAACCTCTGGCACAGTAGTTTATATACCCATGTACAAGATCTTAAAATCTGTGTTTCAAAACAATGCAAACCATTCAGAATTCCTGGACAGAAAGTTTTGTTTCTGTTGTAACATAAAATATAACACACCTTATTCTGAAATGGTGCAGAATCATCAGAGTCACATCCTTACATATCCAACTGAGTAAAGATCAACAAAATTCAATTCAAAAATTCTGAATTAAAATTACTTTTTCTTGACCCAAAGACACAATAGAGCTTTGATTCCAGAATCCCAGAATAAAAGATAACTATAGGGAGAAATATTATCTTATGTGTTAGAAATGTGTTAGAACCCATCTAGGGAGTAAATCAGCTTCTAGTCTTACATGTCTCTGAACCATAATCAGAGGAAGATTTCTGTCATAAACACTCACTCCTCTAAATGCATATCACTAGGTGACAGGAATTTGCAACCAAACATTAGCCAGTTCTATATTCTCAACATGAAGTTACTGCTTGAAGAATTCACAAGGTTAACTTCCTTTAAGCTCAATGGGTAGTTTTCAAGAAAATCACCATGAAGGAAACAGTACATTAGAATGAGAAAAAAAAAATGCTTTATAGTGGAGTTCTGCAAGTCTCTCACTGTCTTGACTTTTAAATGTCACCTTTAGCATATACTCTTACATCTTCTTCCAGGGGCTTTAGAAGAGAGCACAGGACATTTAACAACTGTCATGACACTGTCAAAATCTGCAAGTGTAAATTCTTGTCTTACAAGATCCTGATACCCTGGGATTGGTCCTTCCTGCATGTGCATCAAATATGACATTCCTCATTAGCCCTAACCAGCTCATTTTCAGATTCCTGTGATAATGCACCACAACTTTACCACATTAACCTCTGCAGCAAACTGTAGTAGTACAGAGACAAGTACAATCCTGAGACAGAGGAGAAATAGAGAAGTCAGAAAATTTGTTTAATGATTTTTTGCTAAGGCAGAAGGGATAGGGCAGTAACTTAGTGTATTAGCTTGACGTGTGTTCAGTGGATGATGAAGGTATTTTGATAAGGCACATTGTGAGACAGGATCATCCTGAAGATTGTGACAAGAAATGTGAGACATTCAGGGTGATTGTGTTGTCAAATTAATTGACATTTTACCAATGAAATAAGATATCTCCCATGTTCTGTGGGTTATAATGATCCTACATCAATTTGTTGTACAGAAATACACAAATTAATATCTGTGTTGTCAATGGGTATCTCCAAGGAAATATTTTCTGAGCTAGTTCCAGAATGATACCTTTCACATTGGCTAGTCATCTTACTTGGAAAGTCGAGGACAAGAAAATGCTAAAAAACTGCTAACAAGATCAGGGTTTGTAATATTATTTATTTGATTTAATATTAATGACATTATTGATTTCTACATACATAAACATATTTTCTAATTATTTCAGTTAATTAATCTAATGTTATAAGAGACATTGAAGCACCAGTTCTAGAAATACAGAAATCACATAAATGGCTTCTGATTTGGAGTGAACAGAAATCACTTGTCTCCTTCAAGATAGTATAGAGAGCAACTTCTGTTACATAACTAGCTCAACTGCTGCCCCAGGATCAGCTGGATTAATTCTATACATGCATTTTTTAATTGATGTGTATATATACACAAATAAAGCATTTTTAACAAGTTCATATGTTCAGAGGCCCAGAAAATAAACTTTTGAGTCTGGGCAAATTTTGAAGAGATCATCATGGATGTCATAACGTCAATATGTCAAATGTCAGCATGCTGATTTCAGGTATGGATTTGCAGCCCTAATGTTTCTGAAAATACAACAAAAAGTCAAGTCCTGGCATGTGTAAGTATGGTACACACTAGATGAGATTAATTAGCTACCAGATGCAAAGATTAAGGTGCAGCTTTGATACAGGCTCAGATGTCAGCAGCAGGATATGGTGGGAAGTCAAACACGTTAAGGTCATGGCTTACATCTGGATAACAGACTACAATAAAGAGGGAGCTCCTCCCTGCTTCTGTCCCAGTTTGAAAGAGATGGAAATGGGGGATTATTAGCATACAAGAGTCTTCAAAAAAATGCTGTCATCTTCACCTCTGAATTGCAAGATTTCCTGTTCAAGTTGTGCTTGCTGGATACTGTAGGCAAGTCCTGCATGTTAGTCACCTTACATTATGAATAATTTTACAAAAGCCATGACCCTGATCCAGTTTGTCACAGGTGGTGCATATTTGGCCATGTCCCATGCCTAATTCTGGAAGAATTTACAACAGATTAACTTGTCCAACAATTATGATTTAAAAAAAAAGTAAAAAATGTTGATTTATGAACTGCTTCATTCAAACTTAATTGCAACTACTGTGAAATACAAAGTGAATTAATTCAAACACAGCTGCACTTCTAGTTATCCTGCTTTAGACCACTACAAAACCTAATACCTGTTCTGTGCTTTCACAGTGCCTATATGTACAAGTTGGACAGCAAGAATGGTTTTTTTTTAACATCTGAAAGAAGGGAGTTTCTTCTCACAGATCTTTCCCAAAGTCAGTGAAAATGGGGAAGAGAGTATATGTGGGAAGAACAATGTAGTGAAAAGTTAGCAGGAAGAGAAAATGAAACAGCTAAATTCATTTTGTACCATCCTTCTTCCTGTCACATGGCTCTGTATGTCCACGTAGGTATGTCCATGCAGGGAAGGAAGAGACACTGATAAAATAGGTCCCCTTCCAAGAGCAGTTTTTCTAGAAGTAAAAGGCTGGAAAACTTCCCAAGACTCCACACATTCCAGCCAACACTACTGAACATTCTGTTTACACTACACATTAAAATCCACCTCCCAGAATCTATAGATACCTGGTAACAGACATCTTCAAGAGACTAGAAAAATATATTCATGATGCTGAAGGCTTTGAGGTTACATGTGTACTTGCACACTGAGCAGGAACTCCTCTCTGATGCTGAGGTCAGCCAGTCAGACTCCACATTAACCACCAGATCCTCTTAACATCAAAACCAGGATTGTTACACCCAAAATAGGGATGAGAATGGTCCCTTGTCTGTGCTAACTCCAAGACACACCTGAGAACTATCTGAGAATGTGAATTGACCCAGTGTGAGATCAGCTGGAATAACAAGTTACCAGTACAGGCAGTTGTATCCCAGAAGCCAGAGACCTGTCCTGGCATTTTAGAATTTTAGAAGAAGTATCCCAAGAAATACCACAGTAGATATACCCGAGATTTTTCCCAGGCTAGCTCCTTTCCACTTAGCTGGAATCTGATTTTTCTGAAATACCAAAATATACTAAGTACTATTAGTGTTGCTTTTCTGCAAAATGTGGTGTCAAAAGCCCTACAAAGCTTCTCATGCTCACCTGCAGACAAGCCCTCCTCCCAGATAAACATTTTATCCCTCCACCTCAGTTTCCTTCCTCGAGGTCAAGTAATTCCAAAGAGATGTCCACTTCTCCACTTCTTGTCCTCCCCAGGGCAGGCCAGCTCCAACCCTAACTCACACACACAGATGGACATTGCACAGAACAATACAAATAGATGTGACACAATGAGATCAAACTCTCAGCAAGAACAGGTCCTGGACCTTAGACACTGTCAGGCAATAAGACCTATGGGGCTGTGATGCTGAGGCAAAAAGGCTCTACAGCAGTCCCAGATAAGTGTCAAACATAATGCCTTGTTACAAGTAGTTACTGTTAAAACCAGGAAGAAGAATTCACAAGAAGCCTGGCTTCACAAAGACAGTAAAGACGCAGGGCATGAGTCCTGGCCAGTGAAAGTGGAGGGCTGGAGACCACAGCTGCTGATACAGTCTGGAACGACACCACGAAAGATGACTGATCAAAAACATCTGACATACAAGATGTGTATGCTGTGCATGAAAAGACACACAAGGGGCACTATGCCGATGAGTATGGACATTTGGGACTCTGGGACTGGCAGCAGAGCTCAATGATGTGCATCTTCAGCAAAGACATCAAGACATGATGAAGACTTACAACACAGAAGACCGATGACATGAACTACACAACAACACAGACATGGGTTGGAACTGCTCTGCCTGGCAAAGGCTTATGTGGTGCTGAAAAGGAACCCTCTCTCCTTACCTGACCAAGATGTCTGTCCCACTATGGTTCTCTTCCCTACATAAACTTCAAATTCCCTACAGTTCTGAACTTATTGCCCTTTTCCTAGTCCCTGGTCCCATAACTTAGTTTTCAGAAGAAAAAGGGTCCAAATCCACTCTCAACAAAAAAGAATACATGTCTGGGTGGGTTGTTCCTGCAGTTGCTATTTTCTGCTTTGGCAGCTGCAAAAGACATAGACCAATACCAAAATTTAGACAGGGATGGCAAAAAGCATTGCATAGTGCAAAAGAGGCACTCCTTTCCCTCAGAAACACAATGGCTCTGTGCTCACCAGATCATTCCAGAATCTGGTGCTGTGGCTGCCAAGACTTTTGGTACCTAAGATTGGGGTAATTAATTATCAGTGAAAGTAATTATCTATTGGCATCATTAATTGTCTGTTGGTAATAAATGTGACTGCACACACAGAAATTGATTTGTGGATTACCTCCAGCATCCCTATTCCATGTCCCCTTTTATTATGCTCTTTGTAAAAGAAACAGCACCTGCTGTTGCCATTCAGCTGATTGGGACTCTCAACAACTTTTGCTTTTTTCTCCTAATCAGCCAGGAAGTTGGTGCAGTCAAGTTAACTTGTTCCTGCACCACTGCACAACCTTATCCTCAATCGGCTAAATATATCAGTGGGTTAACTACAGACTCTTCTGGCTATTCCACCTACCACTGCATCTACTCCTCAGGGTGGAACTTCTCCAGGCCATAGACACACACATATCTCCCTTACATATGAGACTACAAAAAATGCAACACAATGATGAGAGAAAATTCTCAGCAAGAATTACTCCAAGAACTGAGATGTTGTTGGNAGTATGGACATTTGGGACTCTGGGACTGGCAGCAGAGCTCAATGATGTGCATCTTCAGCAAAGACATCAAGACATGATGAAGACTTACAACACAGAAGACCGATGACATGAACTACACAACAACACAGACATGGGTTGGAACTGCTCTGCCTGGCAAAGGCTTATGTGGTGCTGAAAAGGAACCCTCTCTCCTTACCTGACCAAGATGTCTGTCCCACTATGGTTCTCTTCCCTACATAAACTTCAAATTCCCTACAGTTCTGAACTTATTGCCCTTTTCCTAGTCCCTGGTCCCATAACTTAGTTTTCAGAAGAAAAAGGGTCCAAATCCACTCTCAACAAAAAAGAATACATGTCTGGGTGGGTTGTTCCTGCAGTTGCTATTTTCTGCTTTGGCAGCTGCAAAAGACATAGACCAATACCAAAATTTAGACAGGGATGGCAAAAAGCATTGCATAGTGCAAAAGAGGCACTCCTTTCCCTCAGAAACACAATGGCTCTGTGCTCACCAGATCATTCCAGAATCTGGTGCTGTGGCTGCCAAGACTTTTGGTACCTAAGATTGGGGTAATTAATTATCAGTGAAATTAATTATCTATTGGCATTATTAATTGTCTGTCGGTAATAAATGAGACTGCACACACAGAAATTGATTTGTGGATTACCTCCAGCATCCCTATTCCATGTCCCCTTTTATTATGCTCTTTGTAAAAGAAACAGCACCTGCTGTTGCCATTCAGCTGATTGGGACTCTCAACAACTTTTGCTTTTTTCTCCTAATCAGCCAGGAAGTTGGTGCAGTCAAGTTAACTTGTTCCTGCACCACTGCACAACCTTATCCTCAATCGGCTAAATATATCAGTGGGTTAACTACAGACTCTTCTGGCTATTCCACCTACCACTGCATCTACTCCTCAGGGTGGAACTTCTCCAGGCCATAGACACACACATATCTCCCTTACATATGAGACTGCAAAATATGCAACACAATGATGAGAGAAAATTCTCAGCAAGAATTACTCCAAGAACTGAGATGTTGTTGGCAAAGGTGACCTATGGGACTGTGGTAGTAAGCTGAGGACTATCTATAAAAACATCTGAAAAGACTCTAACAAAACGGTCTTCTACAAGAAAAGCCTGTCAAAATTGCAGACATGGATGCACGAGAATCCTAAGTTAGGGATGTAAAAATGTAGGGATACAGAGAACAAGTCACAGTTCATTACAATGGATGGCTGGAGAGCACAGCTGCTGAAACAGGCTGGAAAAGGACCATAAAAGACATCAGACCAGAAACTTCCAAGATGAAATTCCAATTCACATCCAAACTTCCACAGCAAAAAACAGATAAGAAATAGACAAGATAGGCCCTGTGCCAAAGAGTACAGACTTCTGAGACCCTAGGGATGGTGTCTGATGCTTTTGACAAGCACCTTGAGAGCAGAACAAAAATACATTGTGATCCGAGGGACCTGAAACAGGAAGCCAGAGAGGGACTCTTCATTCAGAACTGTAGTGATAGCACAAGGAGTAATAGGTACAACTGAAAGAGGGAAAATTTAGGCTAGATACTAGGAAGAAATTCTTTATAGTGAGGGTGGTGGAATACCAGAACAGGTTGCCCAGGGAGATTGTGGATGCCTCAACCCTGGCAGTGTTCAAGGCCAGACTGGACAAGGCCTTGAGCAACCTGATCTTGTGGAAGATATCCCTGCTCATGGCAGTGAAGGTTGGGACCAGATGATCTTCAAGGTCCCTTCCAACCCTTAACAGTCAATGATTCAATGATTGGTAAGATGATTTGATTGTTGGCAAGATGGTTGGCAAGATTTTTCACCAGGTGGTTAATATCTGAGTGGGCCTCAAGCTGGGAATTATCCTGAGACATCACATCTACAATTCAGGGCTTCAGTCCCCAGCACCTGAGCTCCCGTGTCTGAGAGCTGCCCATAGAAAAAGCAGACCTTTGCTCCAGATAGGCTCTTCCAAGGGGTGGCTTACCCTGGCAAAGGCAAAAGGGGGTCAAACTTCTCAAAACCTTGCCAGAAAAACTCATGGGAACCTTGTCCTCACAGAGCATCTACACAAACACGTCTCCCGAGCTTCGCTTGCTGCTCTGAGCTCTCTGTGCACCGCAAAGTCATGGATGGGATGAGCTGCTCATTTGAACAGTCATATCAAGGAGGAGTGACAAGGCACCCAAGAGAGTCAGCTGTCCTCTTTTCACTAGCTACTTAGGCAAAAAAATGGGGATTGCCCTAAAAATTCTATTTTCCTCCTCTGAGTGTAAACTTATCCCAGAGTGTTACTGGTACCATGCAGAAAGTTCACACATTTCCTTCTTGGAAATTCACCTGCTTTGAAAGTGCGAGTGTAGATTACTGGGACCATTGTGACAATCTGACTGGACCTGTTCCTTCATAATCTGTTAACCTGAGAAATTCTTTTAGAAAACCAATTTCACCTACTCCAATAACTAAACACCCACACTGTTAAACATGTCTAAAGCAGTTGTGAAATTTCTAGCCCCAACTTCCTATGTCATTATGGTGTTATATAACAGCCTGAGCAATGCATAGTCAATATGAGTTTTTTCCCTACTGTCTGCACTGATGAATTGCGGTGAGGTGTCTCCTCTCTCTCTCATAGTCCTGGGGTCTTCCATCTATAGGGAACATGCGTCAAGAGTCATTAAAAAAAACAATTAGTCAAATCTCAGCAAATGAATGACATGATGTTCCATGAAGAACAGACGAGTGAAATGTTTAAAACAATAGATAACATTTATTATTTTTATTACACATCCACCATTACAAGAAACTGTCTTTTTAATAGTCCTAATTTATTCAGGCAAGGGACAAGCAGGGTTTACTTAATTTAGAGACTCAGTTTGTCCCTACCACATCTCCCCTAAAACAATTTACTGAATGTTAATTTCAAGTGACTTGCGAGAGAGAGGTAAATTAAATACCAACTTATTGACAGGAAAATTTTTATATGGTCAGTGTGTACCTTCACAATGAATGAACACTTTCATGAGTAGAGAGACTGACACTTTAAAATCTAAATTTAGAGAGGTGGCGCATTTCTCTTACAAAGTATGAGTTGATTACTACTCTGGAAACAGATGGTTCTCAGTAATAAATATCTATCACTTTTCACCATTACTAATTTTCCAGAGGTTTGCTTCTGTTTTCATGGAGTTAAAGAGGATCTGACCTCTGTTGATTTCTGTGGTTCACTTTGAAGTGCATTGGTGCCAGTTATTACTGTTTATATGTATTTATACAGTTTGTGGGCTAAAGGGAAAGTAAGTCCCTTTATGCTAGATGCTGTACAAATAAAAATGAAGAGTGGTCCAAGAAATAGCCTGCAGTCCAGGAATGGCATCAGAATCTGATGCTCTGTACAGATCCTAAAAAGAGAAATCGAACTAATATTATTCTAACAGTAGAACCATGCATATCTATTTTAGCTATTTACAGACTAATTTCTGCAACAGTGAAGGAAAAGTTTCAAAGGCAGAAAGGTCAGGTAGGAACCCTGCCAGAGAGGAAAGCCTGTGTAAGTTCTGCTCCAAATTTCTTTCTTACCTTCAAAATTTTTCCCCCACAGCTCTATGGGAGTCACATTGCTTCCCCGGGAGAACTGCCACATCTGAAGTGAAATGTTGACACAGTTTAACACTTAAGCCATAATACACATTATGCATGAGTAAAAAGTTAGTAATAGAAGGCAATTAAAACTACAAAAAGATTTGAATTAGAAGAAAAGAATTAATCCTAGAGAGTCACAAGATTGGAAACAGCACTTATTTTCTCTGCCAATGCTGGCTGTTTTCCCAAATTGTATTTTTACAGCAATATGTCCAGGCTACTTTCAAAAGCTCCAAGTTATCAGAACTTTTGGCTCTTTTCAGAAACCCTAAAACTATCTCAAGTCTACTACAAATTTCAGAATTTTATTCTATGTAATTGAACAATGTCTGCCTCAATCCCAAGGATGTCTTCCCATCTTTGGAGAAAAATCTTATGAGCTTGTCTCTTTCTGTCCAAGAGAGATCCCTCATTGTTTTCTCTCAGAGACCATTTGATGAAGTTAGGATGAGCAGGCACAGGGTCGCCAAAGCAGTGATGTCTTCCACAATCATTCAGGTTATTTCCATGGGTGAGGGACTTGTGTCAGAGCAGAACAGTCCACAGCTCCTCTGGGCCTTGCTGGAGCACTCATTTTCCTGGGAGCTGGACTTGCAGAAGACATTTTGAAAGCCTTCTGAAGTATCTGATCTCCATCTTTGGATGGATAAATGCCTTCAGAAAGTAATTAAATCTGCTAGTGTCCCTGTGTTCATCCCAACTGACTTCAGCCACAATGAATAGGGAGAGAAGTGCATCCAGAAGACAATGAATTCCATCAAAGTAAATGCCTATATCATCATGGGGAAAAGCCTGTGATTCCCATAGATAGGCTAGAAAAACAGCTAAGCTTTGAAGCCGGATTTCGAGCTGGATGGATCCAGTTAAGGTACCCCCATTTTAACTCCTCACTAGTAAAACAGAAATAACCTCCTATCCCACCTTTGAGACATGAAGAAAACTCATACATATAATGCAATACTTCAACACATAAAATAAGGTAATGTAATAATATAATGTAATAATATAGCTGTTGCTATGTCACTGTGCTGATGCAAAGTAAGAGACACAGATAATGGTCAAAACAGCAGAATAGCAGCTGTTGCTCATCACACTGTGCACAGGAGCCTGACAAAGCACCATACCTCTGCAATAGCCATCATCCCTCCAGTGTCTGTTTTCACTTCACTATAAGACAGCACAGCCCTGTCAGTTGTCAAAGGATCTCACCTGGATCTTCAGTATATGGGCACCAGCATCTCCAGCTGGCAGCCTCTCAAATGTGGCTGTCCTCCACAAAATAGGATTCATTAAGTGAGCTGTGCAAGTGGTCTGGAACATATTAAAGTAAAATGAAACTATGCTGTACAATGAATTTTCATCCACTGAAATATGTTACAGTGCTTATCAGGTATTTGTGTAAGCTGGCTTACACAAGCTTAATATCAAGCTGATAACAATTTGCAGCTCCATTAACTGCTGTTAGGCAGCAGGAAAAGCAGGCATGCAAAAAAAGCAGCCACACAGGAACAAGAAATTCCTGGTTTAAAAAGGCAATTTACATTTGAAGTGAATCACTTCTGTTGAGTATATATGTGTAATAAAAGTAGTGCTTTCTTGTTCAGCTAAAATGACTGCTCTGGATATTGGAGCCTTCTTTTCACTCATCCAATGAATGTTACCTGTAGGAGCATTATCAATGAAGGACAGCATTCCTCTCTTTCCCATCTCAATGAAGAAACTTCCTGTCACTTACATTTTAAAGCCTTATTTATTTGTTCCAAGGAATGTTCCTTTTTTGTCTGGAAAGAGGGAAATACTGTAAGCAGTCCTACTTCAATGAGTTTAAATCTCAAGCTTATGTATAGTACAGTGAAAGAACACATATAACAATGAGGTGTAAGCGGAAAAGGAAAGACTAAAGTCACATATATATATCATACTATAAATGCTTTCACCATGTGACTCAATCATGCTTTTGGCTGGTTATCACAAACAAACACTGGAACTAAAATAAAGGCCCTGCTATAAAACCTTGTTAGAATCTCTTCTTGAAGACCTGATGGTAAAATTCCACATTTTTTGAACAAGTTATTCTGCACCAGACTTCTGCGAGATTCATTCAATAGCCTCTATTGATTGTCTTAAGGGAGATCATTTCATATTGCCATTCTTCACATTTCATGATTTTATAGACTCCTCTGAGAAATTTCCAGACTGATGAATCTTAGTCTGCTTATTTGTTTCTTCTAGAGCAGAATATTCCTGTCTTAGACTACCTTTGATCATTTCTGATGACTGTTTTGTGCTTTATTTTTTTAAATTTCTCTTACTATCCCTACTTATCTAGTGAAATAGGATGAATGAATGAGAAATTACATAGTGTATTCAATACCAGGGCAAATCATGGATTTGTATAGAGGCATAATGATGTCTGTTTTGTTCCTTAATCCATGCTAAAAGTCCTCAGACTTTGTTTTCTAGTTTGACTCCTGCTTTGAGTATGTAAAATTGGTTGTAATAACTCCATAATCTCATTTTTGTGTGGTGATAGCAGTTCAAAGTTCGTTACTGGATGCACAAATACAAGATAGTTTTTCTCTTGGACATCACATTATATTAAATGGAATTCCATCTGTCATTTCATCATCCAGTAATTTAGTATCATGAGATCTTTCTGTCATTCTTTGTAGCTGTCTTATTAGCAACTTGTCACATCAACATTTTCCCAGGTCCTTACCGAAAATATTGGACAGGATCAGCTCTAACATAAGCCCTACACAAAGCAAATAACACAAGGCCTTTTATTAGCTGTATTAGCTGTATGTAATGTCATAATCACACCGAATCACAGAATGTTTGGGGTTGGAAGGAACCTCTGAAGATCATCAAGTGCAACATCCATGCTAAAGCAGGCTCACCTGCAGCAGGTGATCACAAATATAGACTTAGATTTGCAGAAATATGTCATCAAATTTCTACATCACTAAAAGGCCTCGAAGTAAGCATGTTTCCATTTTCACAGCACTACTACTGCTTCAGAAATCCCCTGAATAGCCCTTAAAAGGACAGATTTAACTGTAGACAGAAACATTTTTCTGTCAAATAGGTAAAAAATTGTTCATGTTGATTCATAAGAGAAATTTCTTTAGCTGTGGGAGTTAGAGCACTGTACAGATGTGCTCTGGATAGACTCAAATTTCATGTTTCTGTATTCTGTAGTAGATTCTTCCTAGTTGATTCTGAGGTGATTCCAGGTACCCTGTTCAGAGTCACCAGGCTTTTTTCTGGTTAGACATTTATGCTTTAACAATGTTTAGCCAGCCTTACTTATATCCTCATCCACTTTTACAATACTGCACCCTTCACAGTCAAATTGGATTTGAAAGTGATCCTTGCTATGAGAGGCAAAACCTGCATTAAGCACTATTAGTTCCAATACTCCTAATAAAATTTAATGTGGAAAGAAGAAAAATTTCCAATCTTGTGGTTAAATTCAAGTCATTGATAGTCATTATAGCACATGGCCCTTTGCCTTTTAACTTTAAGTCACAGTTTTCAATGATTTCAGAAGTCATTCAAGCATGAAAAAAGATTAATTTTAATTCTCGCTTCATTTGGTGTTATGTGATGCTATTTTTCACTGTACATCAGCCACTATTCTTCTAGCTTCAGTTAAAATATATTAGGATCATATTTCTCTTACAGAAGTGATTCCCTATACAGTAAGCATGGAACATGTTGGATGACTGTTAAAAGGGCAGAAGCCACAACCTATTGCAGTCTTAAGATATCTGGGGAGTTTTAAAAACCTTTCAATATTTAAGAGAATCCCTGTTTGGGAACAATTGTCACAAAGTTAGTTGACGGAATACATGAATGATTAAATGAATGATGAATGCAAGGGTCTCTGTAGATCTATTGGAACAAAGATCAGTGTCCAGGACCAAAGCAAAGAGGGTTCAATGTCTTTCCTGTCACAGGGTGTTATCAAGAACACAGGATGCAGAGAGCTTAAACAAGTCATCTAGTTTTTATCCATGTCTTCACTGCAAATATGTTGACATTTGGAACATAAAGAAACACCATAGCATAATTTAACTTAACAAGTTACTGACTGAATACAAAACATCCAAATGAAGCTCTGAGGACAGAATGATGGTAACAGAAATGCTCTTCAGCAACTAATTGGAACCACTCAAACAGAACATCCATGTTCAGAGCAAGGTAAAAGTATACACTCAAACTCACTTAAATACCTTCTCAAATATGTTATTATCGACAAATAATTTCTTATTTCAGAGCTGCAATATGTAATTCACCAAATGTAAGGCACTAAAATGATTTCTTCACACAGGCAGTGTGTAACCTCTGCTCTCTATTTAAATACAATACTAAAATGTTTTCTACTGTAAGGCCTAATCTAAACTAATTCCATATACATTCTTTTAACTGAAAAATCTTTTTTTGGAAGATTAGCCAGCCACAAAAATTTCAAAGTGCCTCACTCATCCTGTCACCTGTCCTATAGAGGTAGGACTTTCATGTACCTGCAGTGAAGGAAAAAAAAAATCTTTGCAAATCACAGAAAAGTAACTGTCTCCACTACATGGTACATGGTGAGAAGTATCATATACATCACATATCAATAGTAACACACTGCCGGAATAAGCTGTCCCATCTAGGAGTTCTCACTGAAAAGTAATCTACATCAATGGTTTCCAAACTGTGATCAATGGGTGGACAGTGTGTGGTTCATCAGTAGCAAGTGATGCACACCTAGCCTGTGGAAACATGCTGAGGAGCAGATGAGTTCATGACAGTCTGCAGAGCTTCTCATAGATCCACAGTATTATAGTTGCTGTTCCACACCATTGCATCTTTGTGTTTTAAAAGATTATATTTTCTCCAGGCAACAGAAAGCTTGCTGACACAAATACATAAAAGGCCATTGAAAATGAGCAGGTAGTCAACTGTTCTCTGCATCTGTTATGGTCAGACTGAAAAAAAAAAGATGGGAAATTAAGACTTAATATTAAAGGAAACTTTCTCTTGATAAAGCTAATACTTGAACAAGCTGCCTGGGGAAACTGTAGACTCTCCGCAATTGAAGTAATTCATCATAGACTGAACAACATTTGTCAGAAATTATTTATGTTTGCTTGATCCTGACACTAAGGAAAAGAGTAAGACTAAGAAAGATCTCATTAAAACTTGCATCTCTGTTTGCACCTTAAGTTAAAAAAAAAATTACCAGCCAACTGCTCATTTCAAGTAGTCTCCTTCCCTTCCCTATGGAAGAGGATCTTCATCTGTATCAGGGCAATCCCAAACACGGATCAAGGCTGGGTGATGCGTGTTTTGTGAACTGCCCTGTGGAGAAATCCTCGTGGGTGCTGGTGAATTAAAACTTGAACATGACCTGGCAATGTGCACTTGCAGCCCAGAAAGCCAATTGGCACCCTGGGCTACATCAAAAGAAGAGTGGCCAGAAGGTTGAGGGAGGTGATTTTCCCTCTCTACTCCGCCCTTGTGAGACATCACCTGGAGTGCTGCCTCCAGCACTGAAGTCCTCAATATAAGAAAGACATGGATCTGTTGGAGTGGATCCAGAGGGCTACAAAGAGTATCAGGGAGCTGGAGCAACTCCCATAGGTGAGAGAGTGGGAGCTATTCAGCCTGGAGAAGAGAATGCTCCGGGGTGACTTTATGGCACCTTCCAGTACCTGAAGAGGACTGTAAGAACTGGAGAGGGACTTTTTACAAGGACAGGTAGTGACAAGACAAGGGGTAATGGCTTTAAACTGAAAGAGGGTAGATTTAGATTTGAATTAGTCCATGTCAGGGGGGTGTTGGAACTGGATGATTTTTAAAGTCCCTTCCAACCCAGGCCATTCTATGATTCTACAATGTTAGGAGGGCATTCTTACTGTGAGGGTGATGAGGCACTGGAACAGAGAAGTTCAGGATGCCCCACTCCTGGAAGTGTTCAAGTTGAATGGAACTCTGAGCAATCTGGTCTAGTGAAAGGTGTCCCTATCCTTGGCATAGAGGTTGGAACTAGATGATCTTTAAGGTCCCTTCCAACACAAACCATTCTATCACTCTATGATTATCTGTTTCTTGCCATTTCTGTAGTGTTGAGAATTGACAGAATTCAACAAAATCAAGAAATTTGTTGTATTTCAAAAGTTTGCAGTATTTATTTGCTACTGCCTAGACTCCAAATCCCATTAGTGCTAAATCCACCATACTCCTTTAATAACTAACAGCTGTACTTCTTACTGAGTCTCTGAGACTTTTTTCCCCTTCTGTTGGAAGCAGGGCACCCAAAATAAGCAGTAGACGTTTAGAGTCATTCACTACCCCTATTAAAGGAGAGAAATTATTTGAACTGAGGAATGTGCCTATCTGCAGAGGGAAGATAATCTTCACAGATAGCCTGAGCATTTACCTGTCTCTGAAGAGAGCCTTCCCAAGCATTGCATTTGTGCTAATACCATGTACATCTTTCAGTCTTCATCCTTGTCTATGAGTACAAAATTGCAGACAAAGCAGCCAGAACCTGACTTCTTTCCATGGTGAGTTAGTCAAGGAGGAAAGCGCTCATTAGAGTTCACTTTCTGAATTCAGGAGTAGAGAGTTGCCAAGTGACTCCTTACAAGCAGCCAAGCTCTGACAGCAATTACATTATGTGTTTTGACTGAGTAAACAGTTAAGAAGATTTCTGATGTGCCACAAAATTGGAATACTGAGATAAAGCACACAGGCTGAGAGGACTGAAGGGGAAATAGATGCAACCAAAAAGTAATCTGCAATAATTTCCCTGATATGTGGTAAGTGTATATATATATATACACACACATATATATATACACATAATATATAAATGTATTTATACATATAAACATATGCATACATATCCATATACACAAATATATATATACATATCCATATATATGTCTATATCCAGTCATATATGTATATATATCCATCATCATCATCATGGCTAAGCTTCACAAACGAAGATATGGGAAGGGCTCTACCCACGCTTGCTACAAGTGCGCTGATGGCTAAAAGGGCCGATGTGGGATAGACAAGTCCAATCACAAAAGGCACAGCTAAAAATCTCCTTGGGTGGTATTGACGAGGCGCGGTTCTTTCTGCGATGTCTTTTCTCCTTGAGACTAATTCTGCATGAGTTTTCAAAGGAGGCAGGAGCATTATAGATGGTGTGTCTCCATGTCTCCCGATTTGAGGCCAGAGTGGACCACTGCTGGTGGTCAATATGGCCAAGACTGAGGTGTTGTTTCAGGGAGTCCTTACATCTCCTCTTTGGGGCTCCTCTATTGCGGCAGCCGGTGGCGAGTTCACCATAAAGCACAATCTTAGGGAGGCGGTGATCCTCCATCCTGGAAACGTGCCCTGCCCAACACAGTTGTGTTCTCAGCAGCATGGCCTCAATACTGGTGACCCCTGCCTGTTCTAGGACAGTAACATTAGTCACATAATCAGTCCAGTGGATGATTAGGATTGTATGAAGGCAGCGCTGGTGGAAGCGTTCGAGGAGTCACAGGTGATGGTAGTAGATAACCCATGATTCAAACCCGTATGAAAGAGTAGACAGTACAATGGCTCTATAAACACTAATCTTGGTACATTTCTTGAGGTGGTTGTTGCACCAGACTCTTTTATGAAGCTTCCCCAAAGCTCTGTAGGCCTTTGCTAACCTGTTGTCTATTCCTTTGTCAATCCTACCATCCGAGGAAATGATACTTCCTAAATAGTTGAAGTGCTGGACTGATCTAAGCTCTGATTTACCTATGGTGATGTGAGGATGATGGTAAGGTTCCTGAGATAAAGAACTTCTGTCTTCTTCAAGCTGACTTCCAGTCCAGAAACTCAGCAGCCTCTGCAAAGTAAGATGTTAAGTTCTGCAGAGCTGCTTCTGTGTGAGCAACAAGGGCGGCATCATCAGCAAAAAGCAGCTTGTGGACAAGCTAATTCAGAATCTTAGTATATATCCACTCATTTATATATGCACACATGTACTACACATGTGTGTACGTGTAAATAAATAAACATATATATATATATGGCTTATGATTAATGCTTGTTCCAGAACATAGTCACTTTGCATTGCACAATAGTGATGTTTTGTGATTGCTATATACAGACCGATAGAGCAAGATGTGTTGTACCTCACCTTAGGCATCCACATAAGCGTGGACCTAGTTCTAGACATTATTGACAATGGTCATGACGTGCAGAGTCAAAAATGATTGATGATGACAGCAGCCAGGAGGCTTACATACACAGCCTCACTAAACACACTACCAAAGCAGAAGAGAAAGAGCTGGAAGTTGTGTAGGAGCTCATCACAGCTGCACTCATAGCTACACTCTTCAGCCCTCTAGAAATTCTTGGCTGAGGTAAAGCCCATAGGAAGCCCTGGGCTTGATTCCATGAGTGACAGCAACTGAAGATTGTTTCAGTTTTACCATGATACAGCTGAGTCTCATCTGCAGCTCTGAAACTGTTGTGGGAAAAAAGTGAATTTCCTTGAACCTTGAGTCTGCTTGGACACACCACACAGCAGTGGCTTTTGGAATGATTTTGTGGAATTTTTGACCTTCCAACACAGATCAGAACCTTACCGTGATAGATACTGATTTCTCTGTACTTTTTAATGTAGTATAAGCCCAAGATAAGGACTTCAAAACTAAGTTGTACATATACCATAAGGAATATTTACTTATCTATCTACTCTCTACTTAACTGTCTATTAGAACTCACACCATTAATTTTAAAATGCAGACTGATTCATGATCTGAACTCTTATAAGTGAATACACATATAAACAAATACCTTTAGAAGGCACTAGCACAATTTGCACAAGGCTTATAATTTACGTCACATATTTATTTACAATAATATAAAATTAGTATAAAATACAAAAATTATAAAGTGATTCCCATGTATTGCACTCTAGGCTTCCTGGAGTGTATTCATAACGCTCTATCCACATGTATGCTACAATGGTGTCATTGGCAGGTTGTGATTTTAATAAAACAAATACAATATTTGTGTGGGGGGCTGTAACAAACAAACAAAAGAAAGAAAATTCACAAGTCAAGAGCAGCAAACTTTCCTGAAGTTAGATGAATTTCAGGATCTAGTATCATGGTTCAAATATTCCATGCAGTAAATCTAACTTTGACCCATGCCAGTTGCAGTACTGTCAATTACAAACCAAGGATTAAAGGGAACCTCTTGCCTTTCCAGAAACTGCAAACAGTCTGGTTGTATCCAACCAACTAAAGTTCGTCTGTTTCTATGGTTACAAGAAGATAACATACACACACTCTATAAGATCATTTTTGGCAATAGGGAATATCTCCATAGAAGTCCATCTCCCCCTCCGCAGAGTAGAGAACTTAGAAAGGAAAATAGAAGGTCTAGAAGGGGCCCAGGTCCCTTCACACAGCATGGAGTGAGAGAAAGGAAAGTGCTTCAGAGCATGCTTATATTAAGCAGAATTGTCTTCATGAATGGAGTCTCTGCACACAGAAACTTGTAACTGAGGATGAGGAGATAGCAGGCTGGCCTACAGGCCACAGACGTAGGAGGGGAAGATTTTCCTAAGCTGGGAGACATCCATTCTGATGGGAAGGGAAAGGGTAACAAGGCCAATGCTCGAGTAAACAAGAGCTGCTTTTGCTTACAATTTGCATGGGAACCCAAACAGTGTTGCTATGCAACTCTACCTACAGTCAAAAGGGCAGCACTTGACATCCTTACCTCACCAAGGTCAAGCTGAAGATTTAGCCCACACCCTTATCTCCCCACTTTACCGTATTTATAATTTTTTACATTCTCTCTGCATGTTCCCGGGGAGCTTGGCCATATTCAAAAGAGACATGTAAGGATAGACTCTTCCATGTCTTCTGTCTGCTTAGGCTGAGGAGCTCCTTGTTCCCTACCCCATGAAGATTTACATGTTCTTTTTTGTCCATCCAGCACATTTTCCTAGCAATGAGAAAAAGATTCTACAAAAAAAAAAAGAAGAACCTAAAAGCCTCAGTTTAAATACATTCTGGAATATTCAAAAATTAATTTGGAAAGAATGAGCTGTTTAATGAGAAAAGTTAAAAAAAAATTAGGTTATTTGAAATATTTTGCTAAATCAGAGGTTATATTATTTATTTGCAGGTATTTTCCTTGATGAAAGGAGAATCACAAAACTCATGTCTGCCTTCACAAGGAGACTCCTACACCATTCTCCAGTTGGGAGAGGAGCTTCCGTTTTCCTGCTTCTATCAAACCATCGTGAAGGGAAGTTGGCCAGAAAGTCACCTCACTCTTTGGCTTCCATGGTGTGTCCAGTTCCTTGTTGCTGAGTCCTAACAGCAATTCGGCCTTCCTGCACACCGCAATGAAGAAACAGAAGAAAGAAGAAGCTATAATTTTTGTGCCTGATTTAGGAAATGATGCTTACTTTGAGTCTCATCTGATCCAACAAGACTTTCCGTTTCCAAATGCTATAATGAACTGTGTTGATTTTTTTTCCCCAGATGCTGCTTCAGGCATAATATTAGTCAGATTGGGTGAATTCTCAAGCCTTTCAGCCTCCGTAGAGCTGTGACCTTTTGCTACATGAAAGGCTTGCCAAAAGTAAAGAAAATAAATAAATAAATATATACATACCTAAAAATAATTGCACGCTTCAATACAACAGAACTTAATTAGTGATAGCAACATAAATTCTGACCTTCACTTAGTTTTTGACTTCACAATCTTAATAATTCAGGTTTTCTCTTCTTCTAAATACGTTGAAGAGAGTTTTCATGTAATTTACTGTGAAAAAAGACTAAGGAAATTCCCTGAAATATCATTATGTAGAAAGATACCAACACTTCCATGTGTTAGCATAACTGAATTCATGGAACAGCTTTTCACTCCTCTTTTTACCCAGAGAATATTCACATTTTTTGCTTTCAGAAGCACTAAACATTTTACAAGAGGTTGCTTGCTAGCCAAATCTCTCTGGTTGCTGGGAATAAAGAAAATAGAGTAAGATTTTGAGAAGCAAGTCTGGCTGAAGTTTCTTTAACTTTACATTGGTGTGAATTATTACTTCCTGTTACCCAGAATAATCTTTTACTGTATTTCTTCAGCTTGGCCTTCCTTAGGAAAAATGTTGCCAAAAGATACAGCCCAAGTTCTATCAGAGTCTCGAGCTGTGAAACAATAAGTGAAAACATTAGTAGTGTAGAATTAAAGCAAGAAATATTTATGGTCATTTTATTTCTCTTTCTTGCTCTGTCTCTGTCTCCCTTTGTATGTTGATGTATACATGCACATAGATACAGATATATCCATAGCTAAGTTTATCTACATATGTACATGCATATGCACACATATATAATTTTTCCCTCTGTGTGTGTCTGTACTTTGTGTTGAGTGTATGATAAAGCAATCAATGAACAACAGCAGCACCTGAAACCTCTATTCCATGCTCTGAATAGTTAAATCACAAACCCTGTATTTCTGACCAAATTAAAATAGGAGCAGCACAAATGTGGCAACTAAACAATTAAGAAGGGTATAATCCTCAGTAATGGTCTGCTATCCATGGCGATGTGCTGTTTCCATATCCCTTTCCCACACTCCTCCACCTCATTGCATGGTGGAAAGGAATGCACTCCTAGGGAAACCAGACAGGACCAGAAGGATGATCCCAAATACTGCCCATCCAGGCAGCACTGAGACTACAATTCCACTGAGTCTCACTTTGCTGCCAGCATTCAGGGCAGCACATGAGGGAGCAGAACAGCATTGATAGGAGGGCCAGAGTAAGAACAAAGGGTGTTCTCAGAAAGCAGGGAGGAAAATCTTGCAAAGATTGACAAGGTGAAGAGAGACAAACTCGAGACACAGTATCTGGTATCTGCATAATTTTAATCCAGAATCTGAGTAACAGCCCCCTCCCCTGTTGGCTCACACACTCTAGTTATTTATTTAGGCAGCCTTTAACACTTCTTACTTTCTCATTTGTTATAGATGCATTAAAACACTACATATAATACCAGAAGAGTTTCCATTTTTTTTAAACTACTCCTTGTTCCTCCGTTCTTCCAATTCTTTTTTGACTAAGTAATCATCAGTGCATTTGATGACATTATAGCTATGGTATTATGTTCTAAGTTGGACCTACACTGCAGAGTTAAAATGCATCCCTCAAATCTTACAAAGAATTATACAATTTTTTTTTCAAACTGTAGTCCATTTGTATTTTGTATGCCAGTCTTCACACTATTTTCAAGATCTAATAAGAAGGGAACAGACTTAAACACAGTGAAACTGATTTCTTGATTATTTGCCCAGGTCACCACAGATTTCAGCTGCATTCTTCCAGAACTAGCACTTTATTCAAGCAGTCTCAAGAGGTATCTGATGGTACACTCTCAGTTCATGCAATGGATTCCCACCCTGCTGTAGGTGGGAAGATCACTCTTCTAGCTCCCAAAGATAGAAAAATAAATCCACTGTTTTAAAAATTGAGTACTTACTATAAAAGGTCCAGATATTAAAAAAAATATGCTCACTGGTGAAACATAAAATAGGTTTTAATTGCAATGTATAGATTTCACTTTCCTTTTTTTTTTCTTCCTTTTTTTTTTTTTTTAATAGCACTCTTATAGAGTTTGTCTGGAAAGAAGCATTGTGGTTTGGTGCCACTGGCTGTTCTTGTTCAGCTCAATGGGCCCTTGAGTTCATTTCAGGCATCTGGTCATTATTGCAGTACAAACAGAAGGCAGGAGTGAAACATAGTGTCCCACTTCTGGTTGAAGTAGGAGCATCTTCGAAGATCACATATGTAGAACATTTCCACATTATGAGTAAATAGAAAGGCTCCAAAGTTATTTTTATGAGTGGAGCAATTCATAAAATCCACACAAAATTTACCTAGAGCTGCCACAGAACTCACTGCCAATTCTTAGTCCTGTTGATACACACTGCTCACCCTCCAAGAGGTGTTGTGTATCTCTTCTGCCATATTTTCCCAGATGGGTGATGTTTAAGACAGCACTGCTCTGATGTGAGTCTGAATAAGAATGAAACAACCCCTAATAACACTTGTGGACACAGGCAGCTGTCTGTGTCTACACTTCTATGTACATCCCATCCCCAAGAGCAATCTTTGCCTATCAAGCCAATGATTATGTCCTCTTTGCACAGCATCTGACTGAGCATCTGCTTTGGACACCAGGTCACAATGGAGTGAGAGAAGAAGAAATCTTCTCAAAGTGTACAAAATAGTGTGGGACAGTAAGATGAGGGTACCCTCATGGAAGATCAGAGGAGCAGATTGGGGTACAAAACCTGTGGGGAGTGCTGGAGGTTTGTGTAGTACGAAGGGAGCCCAGGTGTGATCTGCAAAGTCTGTTGAAAATAAGCACCAGGAGAAACTCTCCCCAGAAGCAAATCTATGTTTTGTTTTGAAAAAGGCTGGTTGACCGGAAAAGGAAGCTCAGGAATGAACTAATATTTAGGCAGGAGACCAGGTGTAAACTAGGCAGAGACGTTATCTGATAGTGTAAACATGCCCCCTACATCTGCTTCCCAGCAACAGTGAAGCAAAACAGATTCAAAGGCTGGATCAACAGACTGGAAATTCTTAGATCTGACTCCAGTCTGATATCTGAACTCACGGTTTTCAAGCAGTTTCTGTATGTCATTGTTCTCATATCCCACAAAACCCCTGCAAATTCTGATACTTCTAAAGGATGTGTTTTACTAATCTGCTGCTCCTCTGGTGTCTGGGACCAGTCCTCAGCTGTTGGTTCACAGTGTTTTTTTGACATTACCTTACCCAGACTGTATGCTCAGAACCAGTTAAGCCAATGCAATCACTGTCCTGTGACAACTGTAGAAGGAAAAACAAACATGTTTAAAAATTCTGTTTATTCATGTCTTTAAAACTTTGTCAGTTATGAAGTGTTCAACATGCCAGGCAGCTACCAATATATACAGATTTATGTATTTATACAGAAAGAGGTATCTCAGCTGTGCTTCATGAAACTGAAACACATCACAACAAACTAATGAAATTCAGGTAAACACTCCACAAAATCTTAATTTTCCAGATTTGCTGTCTCTGAAATATTCAATTAGCCATGCTTCAGGTAAGAAGACTGCACTGCCACTCACATAAACAAAATTTGAACAGAGCTGAATAATTAATGCATGATCTCCCCAGTCCTACAAAATCAAACATTTTGTCATAACGGTAACGATGATGAAAAGGGTATGACATCTGAAATTTCTGTATCCCACAATACTTTAAACATCTCTTTTCAGCAGTTGACATTTGGGGAAAATTCCTATCCATCCTGACTGGATTTCAGAGTTGAACTACAAGCTCAAATATTTTCAACAGCAGATGATTGCTGCTGTGGCTGGTGGAATGTCCTTCAACACACACAGTGGGATGTCATTTGGCACACACACAGAGCAGGAACTAACTAGCTAATGGATAACTGAGGGTTGCCTTAGTTTCAAGAACATCCCTAGAAAGCCTGCAGATGCTCTACCATCCTTGACAGCACCCTTCCTAAGATCCCAAAAATGAGGGCTAAGGGATGACCAGAGGTTTACACTTAGCACATTTGATCCTAAGGCTCCCTTTGGAAAAGGACTTCTGGTAACTCAGTTGGACCCTTTGCTGTAAAACTGCTAAGCACTGCAGCAGCACTGCCACAGCTTAGGCTGGTAAGCATTGCTGCTGGCTTCCTTATGCTTCCAATTCTCAAGCAAATCCCTGCTAAGGTCACCAGAAAACAACAGAAAACACCAATTTCCTGATTTCAACACAACAGTCCTAGATTTTGACACACAAATAACTCTTTGATAATACGCACTGTCTGACATCTCTCAAGGACTTCACAGAAAATTTTAAGTACTTTATAAATATGTAAGCATATAATTATATATCTCACTATAGTCCTAAAATAATGTCAAATGAATGCTGTCTCTGTCTTAATGATGATGGGAACATATTGATTTTCCATATTAAACAAGTTTAGGAACCTTTAGGTTGTCCGATCTACAAGGAAACCTAACTCTAACCTGAAACATAGCTGAGTACCCATTTGTTCAATAGGGTCTAAAAAAACCCTGACAACAAATCGAGTGTGCTAGTCATGTAAGTGTGCTAGGCTGACTGATCAGTTAACCTACACCAAAGTCGGGGTAGAAGGGATAATGGAAACCAAGGTATTTCAGCCTCTGTCTCTGAAACACTGCCAAAGATTCCAACATGAAAAGAAATGATCAGTGTGAAATAAGCAAAAATCAAGCAACAGAGTTGACATTTACAGCAGAAACATTTATGTTGGTATTGCCAAAATGTGTTACTTTTACATGCCCAGTATTTCCCATTTGGGGTATTACATTTTGTATGTCCTTTGTCAAAATGCAGTAAAACATGCCCAGGAAAAAACCCTTTCTGTCCTCTTAAGAGAATGCACAAAAGAAATTGGACTGCTCAGCAGTGTTATGGAAGTGAGTGGGAGCAGTAATGAATGGAAACGTATAGTGGTATCTCTAAGCTGGCAGAAACAAAGCTAGAGACAGAGTGGTAGATGATATGGAGACAGGGGATCAGGCATCAGGCTGCCTCCTCCGCTGTGTCACCAGGGACAGCTCAGGCCGGAACTGAGTGGTGACACAAGATAAGACTGGCAAAACCTGCACCAAGGCTGAGAGCATGGAATAAAGTTCATGGAAACTCTTAACTCATTTTTGCAAGAGGGTTTTTTGCCTGCCATTAAATACTTTCCCAAAGCAAAAGGAACTGTATTTTTTTTTCATACAGTCAGTCTTTTACCCATATACGAATTACATCAAATTCTGCAGATCTCAGAAATTACAAAGGGTTGCTCTTGCGCAGGTAAAAATATCCTGCTGCCCAGATCTTCTGAACACAGCAAAACAAGTATGCTTTGGCTACAGCTATGCTGTGTTGATCCTCTGTGAATACAAAGCACAATCACAATCACACAAAGAGAGGCAGGTCTATGCAGACACAGCTGTTATCTATGGGCTGGGTATAGGCTGGACACAGTGACAAAACTAAGCAAAAGCACATCGAAAAAAGGACTTCTCACGAAAAGGTGTCACAAAAAGCAGTACAAAAGGATAAATTTGCCAAGTAGATTTCTGTTGAGAACAAGCCCCTGCACTACATAGATCCCAATAAAACATACTTTGAGGCATTATTAATTGATTGGTATTGCATTAATATGTAGACGTCATGATGTACTACATGCAGATCAAACGTACCAAGATGGGCCCTGACCAGCTGGGTATCAAATATAATCCCTTTGCAGATGGGATAGTTCCATCCTCCATCAGCATTTTGTAGTAGACTAATTTTCTGTGATGGTGATGTGAGATGACAATTGTGAAGGATGCCATGGAACCATGGACAATTCAGACACTCCTTCCTATAGGGTGGAAACCCACTGTGAATCTTTATGAGTTGGCTCATGACCATATGCTTGCCCACTGGGCAGTTTAAGTGACACCTTCCTCACTTGTCAGCATACAGAACTACTGTAAATACCCAAAGCAAAGTAGCAAATCTCTCAAAGCTTAATGCTCAGAAGAGGAAATAGACTCAATACAGCTCAGAAGGACACGACGATGAAAGACTCCAAGGACAGAGAGAGGTGAGAAATGAGAAATGGCATGGATCCAAGAGCTGGCAAACAATTGATTGTCCATGATAGCTTGTTTGGAAAGAGCTGGGTGACTACCTGGGGGAGCCAACTGCGCTTATCACTTGTTCTTTGATCCATATTTTCTCTCAAATGCTTTTGTTCTGAATTCATGGTTCCCAATCTGAAATGAATTGGTTAGCCCCCATTTAATCTTGGAGAAGAGAACTGCAGCTATTAAGGTGAATTTAAACCTTCTGTAGCAATTGCCCTTGGTCAAAGGAGACAGCCTGGAGGAAGAAAACTGCAGGGAAGAGCTGGCAGACAAAAACCTGAGACTCCTTTGAGACTCTTGAGGAGTCTACAAAGAAGCTAGAGTTACAGCTAAGCTGGAGATTGTGGCGGGGATCCTGTTTAAAAGGTATAAAGATCTACTTGCAGGAAAGCTTGAAGGGAAGAAGAAAATCCAAGGACAGAGCATAGCCCCTCCCTAAATCTAATTGCAATTCTACGCTCGGTTTTGCATAAAGCTATACAATAACATAGTATCAGATAAATAATTTTCTCCATAGTTTTTGATCCTGACAAATTTATAAATAAGCTTGAAAAATTCACTTTGGTTTGAAATGAATGCATGTATTCTCAGCATAAAGCAAACTTTACTTCATAGAATGGATAAAAAAAAAAACCCAAACCAACCAATCAACAAACCCAACCCCCCACAACCCCCCCAAAAAAACCCAACAAAAAATCCCCACAAAACAAAAAAAAGCAAAACCATAAAAAAGTGGGTCATGGAGCCACACCTTTACCCAGAGAATACATAAATGTGATACTACAGTGCCCTTTTCAGAAATGTAAGTTTTCACTGTTTCACTAACTGAAACCAGCTTTGTTATAGGCTAAAAAATATATTTTTGCATAACTGCCCACATCTATAAACATGCACAAATTAAGCAAAGGGGGTTAAATAGAGATGACCAAGCTATTGTAGTTATGAAACAGCTCTGTCACTAGCTCTAAAGAATTAAAGTAAAATACTGTTTGCATAAAATTAGACTCTGAATCTCCTCTAATACTTAGATCCCTGTTGTTATCACTGCTGTCTTAGACAGAATCCTTTTAAAGTTCCTGTAGACTGCTATGCCATATAGACTAAAATCTTGGCTTTACTGAAATGAACATGAAAGGTCTTATTGTTTCCACTGGAAAAGAAATTTCAACCTATTACCTTCTTAGGCTTATACTTACGTAATGCATTAAGCAAGTAATGAAGTAAACAGTAAACATTACTCTGGTGTGACAAGGCAGTTGAACAGAGTAGGTCCTTACATGAAAGGTAAACTCTGTGGTTTCAATATGACACCACCAGTTTCTGTGTATAGACTGTACACTCAGGGAAGTATAATTATACTTTAGTATGATAAATCCTTCTTTCTTAAAGGCCAAACTGGAACATGAAGAATGATACTTTGTGGTTTAACCCAGCAGGCAACTAGATGCCCCACAGATATTCACTCACTCCCCCGGTGAGGTGGAGGAGAGAACGGGAAAAAAGCTAAAACACATGGGTTGAGACAAAGACAATCTAATAGGACAGAAAAGAAAGGGAAAATAATGAGAGAACATACAAACCAAGTGATGCACAACACAATTTCTCATCACCCACTGACTGACACCCAGCCAGTCCCTGAGCAGCAGGTCACAACCCTCCAGGTAATCCCCACATTTTATTGTTCAGCATGATGCCATATGGTATGGAATATTCCTTTGGTTAATTGGGATCAGATGTCCTGGCTGTATCCCCTCCCATATTCTTGTGCACCCTCAGTCTCCACTCTGGGATGGATGGTGAAATGGTGTGAGAAGCTGAAAAGTCCTTGAATTGATGTAAGCACTGCTCAGTAACAACTGAAACATCAGTGTATTATCAATATTGTTCTTATCCTACATCTAAGCCACAGCATTATACCAGCTACTAGGAAGAAAATTAACTCTGTCTCTACCAAAACCAAGATACGTGCCTAGTTTCTACACAGTTCATGCAAGAAAAGGAAGTAATATTCAGGACAAACACAGAAACTGCACATTAATATCTGTCCTTCACATGTACAGATTCAGGTGGTTTGGATAGCAACAAATACTGTAATGCCCATGCTTTAAGAGACATAAAGAGCTATCCTGCACAATACTGTCACAACAGCCCAAGGAATCTGCTCAATACACACCTTGAAGTAGAATTTTTTCAGTGGCCAGGCGAAAAGTAAAATTTCCTGTCCTCACTGTTCCACCACATTTATGGAGCACATTGTGTATTCTCAGTGTTCAGCTTCACAGCTCCAAGGATAGAGAAACCCTCGGAACCACCTGTGACTGTAGATCACTTTTGACACAAGGACACTATTCTGCACTGGTGCAGCCTCACCTTGAGTATTGTGTATAGTTTTGGTCGCTGCAATATAAGAAAGATATTAAACTATTAGAGAGCTTCCAAAGGAGGGCAACAAAGATGGTGAAGGGCCTTGAGGGGAAGCTGCATGAGGAGTGGCTGAAGTCACTTGGTCTGTTCAGCCTGGAAGAGACTGAGGGAAGACCCCACTGAAGTCTACAAATTCCTTGAGAGGGGAAAAGAAGGGGTACACACTGATCTCTTCTCTGTGGTGATCAGTGACGGGATCTGAGGGAACAGTCTGAAGTTGTGTCAGGGGAGGTTTAGGCTGGATATCAGAAAAGCATTGGGCACTGGAATAGGCTCCCTGAGAAGTTTTCATAGCACCAAGCCTGACAATTAAAGAAGCATTTTAGTGATACTCTCAGGCACATGGTGTGAGTGTTGGGGCTGTCCTGTGCAGGGTCAGAAGTTGGATTCAATGATCCTTGTGGGTTGCTTCCAACTCTGCATGTTCTGTGATTCTGTGACACATTGCTGCTCATCTTGTCATCCACCAGAATCCTCATGCCTCTTCTGCAAAGCTGCTTTCCAGCTGGTCTGAGGAGGTTTGTTCCTCTCCAGGAACAGGATTTGGCTTTTTCCTTTGCTACACTTCCTGGGGTTCCTGTCAACCCATGTCTCTAGCCTGCTGAGATCCCTCTAAATGGCAGCACAGCTCTTTGGTGTGTCAGCCTGTCTTCTCAGCTTTGTATTATCTGTAAACTTGCTGAGGGTGTGTGCTGTCCCATCATCCAGGCATCAGTGAAAAAGTTAAATATTGGCAGTACTGACTCCTGGGGTACATCACTAGTGACTGGCTTCCAGATGGACTTTATGCTGCTGATCACAATCCTTTATTCATGAAAACTCAGCTAGTTTTTCAACCACCTCATGTGCAGCTACTTACCCTGTGCTTCATCAGTTTGCCTATGAAAATGTTATGGGAGACGCGTTAGCATCAATTTGAACATCTCCTGCTCTCCTCTCATCTACTGAGATAGTAATCTCATCATAGAAGGCTATCAGATTTATTAAGCAGGATTTGTCCTTCTCCTAGTCAGTAAGGAAATCCCTACTGATAACTCTCAATCATCTTGTCCTTCATATGAAATGGTTTCCAGAATAATTTGTTCCATCACCTTCCAAGGGAAAGAGGTGAGACTGACTGGACTACAGTTCTCCACATCCTGTATTTTTATGGACTACTCCTATATGTTTGGAAGGCATTGATTTTGCAGTCACATATGCTGTACAGCTAAATAGGAAGAAAAGATACCCAAATAATAGACCATTCTGTCTGCTATAACTCTGTGGCTTGATGATGGCCATTATTTTGTGTTTATTTGCTTCCCGTAGCTCAGAGCAAAATATTAAGAATAATTAAATGAGAATCATTTATGTAACTCAATGACTTGTCAAAACATGCTTCATTTATATCATTCCTTGGCTTTTTCATTATAAAAGAAACATGAACTTTCCACATTTCAAAGTATTTATCTAAATATCAAAAATATTTATATTTACTTACATAAAAGTATACTGTGATCATGTCCACACTAATATATATAAAATATTAATCAATATTAATTACCAGTATAGATACAAATACAGCAGTATAAATATATATACTAGGTATAGCAGTATAGATATAGATATAGCATTGTATAAATTTGCTCACAAAAGTACACTTTGAACAATACTTATCCAGCCTGCAACAGAGGTTATGTAAAGCTTTGTGTTTTATGATTCAATCATTTCAAGAAGTTTTACATGTGTAGCTGAAGTGAACCATTTGCCAAAATGATCTGCTTAATAGTGATGAAATAGAGAATCAGGGTTTAAAGTTCTGTCTGCTACCTGAACTCCATCTGACTACCTGATTACAACCTCTCAGCCACCAGTACTTGCAGAAATCTTCCCCCTAGGAACAGCTCAGACCAGAGTAACAAAACTTATTCCAGCAAGGATTTCAGGATTGAGATCTTTATTCTTAACCAAGTTTTTCTCCTAGGGTAGGGCTTATTCATGTATGCACATGCAACTGTGCCACCACAACATTGGCTTAACTGAAAACATCTTCTGCTAATGTGGCATGGCATTTCCTTGTTGCACCACATTAACTTCATTTCTTTGGATCTGGTAATTAAGGCCAATTGTCTCTTGAAGACAGCAAATTAATTCCTGACACTGTTGCACTTTTGCGACTATCACATCCAGATTTCACATTAAAAAACAACCAACCAAACAAACAAACAAAGAAAAAAGGCAAAGGAACTTGCACAAGATTCATCAAACTATTTAAACTGTGTTTATACACTGTATGTGCTCACTTCTTCAGGAAAATGCAGTTTATACATTACCTGATACCACCAACTTTCCAGCTTTAGCACAGTAGAGAGACAGCTCAGCAGTGGATCTAATGTCAAATGTGCTTGGCCAGTACAAAAGTCAACCAAATACCTCAGATGATGGCTTTGCTCATATTATGGAAATGAGCAAGATAGAAGTGTTCAGAACACAAACCTGCAAACAGTCCCTTCTAAGCTTTCGTGGGATATCTCACAGGACTTTTTCTTCTTTCTCCTTCTCAAATGTACAAAGGGAGAATGCCTTGCCTCCTGTGACTTTTCCAAAGAGCAGCAGTTTACATCAAGAGGTGCATGTCTGTGCTCGTGTGCCCAGGCCAATGGGAATAGAGCATGAATGGGAAACTCGTGCCACCAAAGAACTCTGCTCAGGCACCATTAGTCTGGTATATATGTGACCAATCTGCAAAAAAAAAAGAATATATATATAATTTTTCAAATGCACAGGCACCAATATTCAGCAGCCATCAACAATAAAGACAATGTAAGAAAAAGGAGAACAAATTTCATTATTATTTGACAAATTAAGAAAACTAAACTGAATTTATCATTTCTTGAAAGTTACTCGAGGTTGTCTCATGGAAGTCATCAAGAAGAAACTCAGTTTAACCATAAGACCAAAACTAAAAGGCTTTATCTAGTCTCTGCGACACTGTGTTGCATATAACAATTTTAATTTGAGGACTGTCTTTGGAAGGAATCCAACTAGGTTGTCCCAATTTGTTCTCTTTTTTTCCTGCCATGTCTTTGGCTTTCCTTTTAAAGGCTGAAGATGTTTGTCTCCACTCTGAGGACAGTTAGCTTCAGTTAGCTGAAAACACAGCTTCAGGGTATTAGTGCAGCTACACTTGATATAAGAAAATGAGTAAGAGCACTAGATAACAAAGAGTTGTTTTGAGGTAAATGTCAGAGCAAGGGAAAGGGAAATTAATATTGGAGCAATTACATCATTTTAATTAACTATCACAGCAGTTTAAATATCTGGTTCAGATCTTGCTTTCCTTCCCTTCCCTTTTCTTCTCCATGACCTCAGTCTTTATCACGTTGACTTTATCTGCTAGTGCCCATAGTGACATGCAGACTTCCAGAAGACTTTGGAAAACACTAACCTCGTTTAACCAATGCAAATGCCCAGCATTGTTCCAGGGAGGGAACAGGACTGCTGATCCAAAACTGCTCTGTTTATTTCAGGAAGCTCATTGTTTCAATAAGCAACTTTCTTGTCTGGCCATTCAGCTCTTTGTTTCAGGATGTCAGTCAGTGTCAAAGAATTGGTGGTGGTGGTAAAATAAAACAGCTTATAATCTCACTGAATTATACTGCAGCTCAGCACAACTATTAATGTTCCCAGTCAGATCACGCAACAAACAGAAATTCTTACATTGTTATATGCCATTTCTCTGGTTTCCTTATAGGTTGGTGTTTCTGGATGGTCTCAAGGAAGTCACAGCAAAGATGGACTTTGATTTAGATATTGTTTAGAACACATACACGTATATATATTATATAAAATGTTTATATACTTATCTTTATTATAAAGCATATATACATACATGTACATATATATATGTGTGTGTACATATGTGTGTCTATTTATTTCCAGTCCAGAAATCAAAGCTGCTGGGCTACTAATATCTTCTACTCTCTGACACTGACATTGTGCCTTTGCCAGGTTAAGTCCATCACTTAGAAGTGCAAAGACATTCACCATTTTAAACCACTACATTCATACCAGTAAACACATGTAAATACAGTCTCTCCCTCTTTCCAAACCCACACCATTTTAGCAGCACAGCAAGTGTATTTATGGAGGTGACAAAGCACATAAAAGAACAAATTTTGCTAATATAAACCATGTCTTCAGCAGGAGGCTTTGCTGGCAGAGTAAGAATTTACAGCAGGAGCAGCATCCACTGCAGGCAGCCGCTGGGCAGGAGGATCTCATGCCATACCCTCTGCAGCAGCACCAGATGCTCTGCCCACAGCTGCAAAGAGCTCCAAAGTCTTCTCAAACCGACTGATGATTTCAGCAGGGCCAAGCACTAACCACCTCCCACTGTGGTTACAATAGGAGTGATGAAACCTGCAATTTGAAAGATCTTCTTCTCAGAACACTAGCACCAAATGAAGGAAAAGTAAAAGAGAAACTGGAACCTCTTCAGCAGCTTCTGGGAGTCCTTCAGTGTGTAGGCAATGATTTTCAGGCTGATAGCATGGCAGAAAGCAAAGGACATTCTAGTGGTCTAAAATATATTTCTAACTCAGTGAAATTACAAGTGATATAAATTATCCTTGACATTTGGTTGGTTCTCCCAGATCTTTTAGGTCTGTATTTCATATTCACTGCGATGTCCATGTGGGATTTCACTATATGTTCCTGCACTCACAACAGACACAATAGGTTTCTCTAATGAAGTATTTAAAAGGAGGACAATTGATGTTTGTTGTTTTCATTGCTATACTAACTAGCTGTCCCAAGTACAACTCTAAAATCCTTCAGGCTCTTCATTGTCCAAATATATCCAACTACGGTAGAAATGAAGTCAGCTTTCAGACAAAGGACAACAATTGCACAACTATTCACATATTAGGGAAGATGATGGAAAGATGAGGGAAAGAATCTTTTAAAAACCATTTCATTTTAAATTCAGTTCAAATGACTCAAATAATTTCATATAAATGCAATTACTCAAGTGAAAAATTGGTAATTTGTACAAGGAATTATCCACTGTAAGTATCCTTTACTTTTTTGTGTTCTCTTTACTTTCAAGATTTCATGTATTAAATGGTGACATGGTCAACTGCCTTTCACATTGGTCAGTTTACTTCAATAAGACATTGATGTTATTGGTGTGCCAACACTTCTGCTGAAAAAGAGGATCCAGTTGTTCTCTAACACAAGATATTACAGCTCAGCTGAATGAGAGGCTGAGTAAGGAAAAGAATCCATAATTCAAAGAAGTTTTCCCATTTCTTACCTTTAATACCACTATGTCAAAACAGAGTCACTCACACTGCAGTCTGCAGAGCAACAGACATACATGAAGTCCAGCCAGGATTTCATATTCTGTCCAGCATAATGGCAGACTTTGTTATACCAAAGAATATCTGCTGCTTTAGTGGATGGTGATTCTGAGATTTTATTTAATTAGCATGAATATAAAATAAGGCAAACAATTTTAATAAAAATATTTAATGGACAGTTGGTAATTGAAACAAAAAACCCACAACCCTGTTGCAAAATGCACTCTTATAAAGTATTTTCAGTTATGAACATTTCAAAAATTACAGGAAAATCAACTCATTTAATAATATAGGTTACTTATAAGTAGACCAAAAGGATTTAGTGGGTTCACCAAAAGCCTGAATAGGGTCTATTGTTCAGAGATAATTTAAACCATCCTATGCAGTTTCAGCAATTTGAATACCACTGGAGTACCAGCAGAGAAGATATACTTACTCACTTCTGATCAAATAGGAATTAGGAAGCAATTCAGGTTAGGAAGCATGCTTGACATTTTCCAAAATACCAACATTTATTCCCGTGTCTCCAAGTGGCAAAGAAGCATCAAGTGCATGCTTTGTGTCATTCTTTGGATCTGTTCACTCTCTCAAACCATTGCTGAGAACACATTGTCCTGAGACATAAAAGCAGCAAAAAATATTCTGCTGTTTATGTAGTTCCTAATCCTGCAAAAATTGTTTAGTGGGAAACACCCTTCCCTATCAGAAGTCCTTCTCACTATAAGATCTCACTTGGATTCTGGGACCTGCTGCTTGAAGTTCCTTCAGAAATGTGCAGGCATCGCTGAATACAACCTCTGGCTCTTCTACACACTCAGTAGACACCTGCCTCATGAAAAACTGGAGTGATGTTCTCAGAAGACACTTAAATTTGTGCTTAGATTTAAGCTTAATCTCAAGTGACACCTGAAGTCACAGTAGTTTTCTAGGTTTGAGTTGCAGATGAAATGAGACAAACTCAAACCCAAGTGATCCCCTCAAGAAACTGTTAGGTAATGTTCATTTTTTTTAAAAGCTTCTGTTTTGATTCACATCATTGAGATTCGAAAGGGAAATAAAAATAAAGAGGAAATAAATGGCACAGAGACATCTTTTGAGAGACCAGTGGGTGGAAGGATACACTGAATTCATAAGGAAAGACTGACTTGCCAGGGAGAAGCTGGGCATTATCATGCAAGCAACTCCTATATTCCTGATGCAGTAGGTTATCACAGATCTTATTTTCTATAAAATATACACAGAGGCTTTCTTAGGAAGGTGTTCACTTACATTCACTAGAGAAGTCATTGGCAGAGTGAACAGGACAGGTTAGTCCCCTACGTGGAAACTGAGGAAAGGAGTAAGTGTCAGAGAAAGAGGGAGTTTGGAGAAGACTTAAAATTGAGGAAATTCTGAAAGACACAAGCAATTGGGAAACACCTGGATGAGAAAGTGTGAAACAAATCCAGCAACCAGCAGGAGCAGCCAACTATACAGACTTTGTGCACATTTATCGGAAGTGCAGGCACCTTCAGGCAGTTGAAGCAAAGTGAAGAAAAATGGAGACATTCATAGAAAAAGAACAGCCATTTGGAAGAGTAAAACTGATCAAAAGGAAAGTGTTTGTCATAAAATACCACAGCCTTACAGAACAGCTTGAATGAACATGTGATGTCTCAGAAGGACTATAGGATCAGTGGCTATGTAAATTCAGTCTGTGCTACCACCAACATAGAAAGGAGGTATACTCAGAGAGATACTGGGATATGGGTATCTATTATATTATTTAGAATGGAGACATTCCCTCAGCTCACTTTTGGGTGAATGGCAGAAATTTTATAAAGTACTGTATAAGTCAAGCAAACACATTTTATGCAGACTATCCAGTCAGGTGAGGAGTTGAGATTTGTGCCTTGGAGTGAATGCTTTAGGGCAACCAGTAAGGCTCTTTCCAGAACAAGGCTTTATAAACTACTGCAACAATTCAAAGTCTGAGCCTGGCTATCTTACAAGAAAACTTACTCTGAGACATTATATTTTACCCCATGTGGATGGTACAAGGATGGATGTGGAAGACAGGATTTCATTTCATGCTGGCTTAGCAGTAATCTCACCAAATTTAAGATTTGACATCAAAAAATGGAGGAATGTGCATATTCAATAGTCTGGAATGCTCAGCTTAAAGCAAACCACATACACATCCTGCATTTACAAAGAGGTTTTGCAGTAAAAGCAAAGATTTGACAGATTTCTGAAATCTCAGACAGATATTGTGAGAAAATATCAGAGTTGGAATACCCTCTCTGTGTGTCAGGAAGTGATATTGCTACAGTGGATTACAGCTCTAATTCGCAAAAGTGGTCTCCTGGCAGCATGTAGGAATCAGCTGTGGCCAGGAAACTGAGAGCAAGTTTCATAACCTTATTTTGTAACAGCAAGAGGCCACAGAACAACACAGAAAAACTAAACCCACCAGTGCCAAGTGGGAATTTCAGCACAAAACAAGGCTAACAAAGCTATTGGAAAAAAGAAACCATAGTAAAAAATCTGACTGCAAAGACAAAACACAGAATAAAAAAAAGATCTGTTTTGTATTGCAATGCACTCTCCCAAGTGCCTGATAGTGAGGTTTCAATATCACAATTTCATAGAGTATGCTGAGTTGGAAGGGACCCACAAGGATCATTGAGTCCAACTCCTGGCCCTGAACAGGACAGCCCCAACACTCACACCGTGTGCCCAAGAGTATCATCTAAACACTTCTTGAACTCTGTCAGGCTTGGAGCTGTGATCACTTCCCTTGGGAGCCTATTTCAGCACCCAACCACCCTCTGGGTAAAGAACTTTTTTCTAATGTCTAACCTAAACCTTCCCTGCCACAACTTCAGGCCATTCCCTCAGATCTTGTCACTGGCCACCACAGAAAAAAGGTCAGTGCCTGCCCTTCTTTTCCCCTCACAAGGAATTTGTAGACTTCAATGGGGTCTTCCCTCGGTCTCCTCCAGGCTGAACAGACCAAGTGACTTCAGCCACTCCTCATACAGCTTCCCCTAAAGGCCCTTCACCATCTTTGTTGCCCTCCTTTGGTCAGTCTCTAATAGCTTAATATCTTTCTTACATTGTGATGCCCAAATCTGCCACAACGTTCAAGGTGAGGCCACCACTGTGGAGCAGAGCGGAACAATCACCTTCCTCACCCAGCTGGTGATGCTTTGCCTGATGCCCCCCAGGACACAGTTGGCCCTTCTGGCTGCCAAGGCAATGCTGACTCATATTCAACTTGCCATCAACCAGGACCTCCAAGTCCGTTTCCTTGGCACTTTCCTTGCTGTCCAGCATCTNAGTGATGACTGTGACCAGTGACTGTGTTGTCTATCAAAAGTTAAAACAGTGTAGGCAACTCAAGTCTGAGTCCAACACCCATTCTGTGTTCCTGAATCTTGTCCCATACAGCTATAGCAAAATGGTAAGCTGCAACTGTCATGTGTCATTCAGGTAACTCCAGATTTAATTTTGGGTAAGTCTGAACAAAGCTGTTGAGCAATTAGAGAAAGACGAAGCCAGGATCAGATACAGGAGGGCTCTGACAGAGGTGCTATCATCAAAGGAAATAAAATCCACTGGAGCAAAAGATACGTTTTCCTTGGCCAGACATCCCCCAACCAAACAAAACCAAAGAAAACATATGATACAGCTCTAGACCAGGAGTAATAACAGAAACAAGAGAGTATTTCAAAAGTTAAAAAAAGTACCCACAACCCGCCAGCTAAAGGACCAAATGGATTAAGTGGTATCCTTACAGGCACCACCTATGTGCACATGCTCTCGCACCAGCTGCTCCTGAACCACTGCAGGGTCTATGAGAACATGAGGGAAAAGGAAAACAGGAGGAGGGAATGATAAAGTAATGCTCACAAAGCAATAAACTGAGAAAATTAGAATTTTTTTTCAGCAAAATTTTCAAAGAGAGAGAAATGTCAGAAAATTTTCCTGAATGGGTAATTTTTCTTCTTAAAAAGAAAACATTGGAAGTAACATATTTTTCCTGAAAAACATATGTTGTTTTGCTAGCATATGTTGTTCAAATTCTGCAGAAGCTTCAAGTGAAACCAAACCAGCAGCATTTGTTTGTCACTGACCTTTTCAGAGCCTCAGAGAATCATTTACAGTGTCAAAGCAACATAAGTACTGATCTTCCCCCATTATTCCCATCCCATAGCAAGCTAAAAAGCAGGAAGCAATAGTTTACGCTAGTATTTTGTTGTTAGCAAGTCACAGAGCCATTGAAACCTAATGGAGGTAAAAACTCCCACAAATCTTCAGCATTATGCGTTTGAGTCCCTTCCATCTCCATCTTTCTCAAATCACACTGTCCTACAAGAAGAAATGAAACCTTTGGGCTTTCTTTTGGTACTGCAAAAGCTGGAGTAGCTCTGTTTCTTGCATGTAGGAATTGCACTCCAGAGACCCTTCATTCTGTTGTGCTAAGCCATAGGAAGCAGACTAGAAAGCAGACTTAACTGCCTTAAAAGGCTCGTTGGCACCCAGCCCTAAGGACTCTGGTGGCTCAGAGGCCTTCAAGAAATGCTCCAGGGCTTTTTAAGACACTGGGAATCTCCTGTCAGTCACCTTGTCTACTGATGACTTCAGTTCCAGATGAGAAACACAGCAGGAGTTGAAAATGTCAAGATTGAAGTTATCTGAAGGCACACCTTCAAATCAGCAGCTTTAAAACCATCATATTTCTTACAGTGTGCAAACAAAAGACATGCACAAAGAAAATTTACAGGCACGGGAAAATTAAACCGGAATAGGACTTCAAAGGTCTTTTAGACAATCCCCTCACTTGGATGCCAAGTCTCTTGCTTGCCAAGACCATTCCTGACAGATGTTTGTCGTGAAATCTGTATGAGGAGATTTCACTCTCTTTCAGTAGCATGTTGCAATGCTTAATTGTGCTTATAAAAACTATTTTCCTAAATTTCACCCCAATCTTCTTTACTGAAAAGTCAGTTGCTTCTTGTCCAGCTTCCAAGTGTTCACAGATTAATATGTCACTAGTCTTTTCATAATAGCTTTCTTCTTATCAGAGAGTAGTTATCATGTCACCTGTAGACTATGCTCCTCCCAACTAAACAAACTCTGTCTCTTAATCTCCTTTCAAAGGTTTTAAAGACTGTTGTCATTCTTGCTCCTCTTCTCTGGACTATCTACAATTTGTCCGCTTCATAGAAGTGTGGGCTTGGAAACTGGATATAGAACTTCACCAGAGATGACTAATGCCAAGAAGAGTGAAAAACTTATCTCTGGTGTCTAATACACCATACTTAGGTTAATACATGCTGGGATGACATTTACTAATGCTGTGACAAAAAAAAACCAAACCACCAACCAAACAAAAAACTTACATTGATAAAGTAACTATACATGTAAGCACCAATCTGTATACACACATTGTTTGCACATGGAAAACAGTATTTCCTTGTGCATGAACTTCTGTGTTACAAAGCTGAATTCCTTTCAGTTATATTTAACACAGGCCAAGATTTTTCAGAAGTACATGCCAAAATCTGGATTTCTAAATCCTTATTTGGTGGCTGAAGTAATTGGGTTTGATCTTTACACACTGCCAAGATGCAGTAGCAACTAGTTCTGCAATCTCATAATCTCTGTAGGCCTTAAGTACAGGCTTTGAATATTAATTTTTAAGCACTTTTTTGTTATTCAGAGTTGAAAGTAAAAGCACCTTCTTTTTGACATGTCCAGTTTACCATATCCTAAACTGTACAGCTCTGGTAGACAGAGTCATTTCTTTTTCAGTTCCCACACAGAAAACTGGGGAGCAGGTGGTCAGTTCCTGACATCTCTCAGCACCAGGTCCTGTTACGGTTGGCTCTAAAAGGTCACATTTAAAGATATCTCAATAAAGAAAAAACAAATTTCTCTTAGAAGTCCATCAGAGTTAATTATTGGAAATTCTGAAAATAAGTTATCTTCTTGGGAGGTACTGGAGTTAACAATCATGGCTATCTATTTGAGTCCACTACTCCCTAAACACTGTTAAAGTGGTTGCTGGAATCCCCTTTTATCTTCTTTCTGTAAAGTGATAAATCTTCAGATATACTCTTATAATACTCCAGGAAAAAAAAGATCTGAGAGTGGAGATTCCCTAAGACTTACACAGGGGATTTTTTCAGAGATAAAAACGTATCATTTTCTTGGGTGATGTGACCACAGACTGCCAGTAAATCTTGCTATTTGGCATGGAAGCATCCAGGTGGTTTGAACATCTGGAGAGGAAATGTTGAATTGTCTGGCATGCAGCACTTACAGTGATTCCTCTCTCTGATGCTGTACTTCTAGTGTTTCCCATCACAGCTGCAATGACTTTTAATGGTATGAACAGCATCATAAGACTACACTTGTTACCTCTTCCTCATTCCACAATTTGCCACAATTTGCATCAGTGATCACAAACTGATCACTATTCATCAGGGGTGAACGATCAGTGTTGCCAACTTCATTGGCATCACCAACACAAGCTTATGAAAGTTGTTAGCAGACATTTGGACTCAACAAAAACTGCAGATCTGGGAGTGATAGATGCTGTGGCTCCTGAAACTAATCTGAATAAATAGAGGGTAGAAAACTCTTCTCAGAAAAACAGAATTACAATTCAATTCTCCTGGACAATTTTTCAGACCTTGAAGTACTTTAAAAGCTTTATTTGCTTTTGCAACTTCTATTGCATTACAATGGCAGTAGCTATGTGAATAGAAGCGTCTGCATACTGCTGAAAGAATAAAGAACATTATGAGTTACATAGCTGTCACCACAGCCATAGCTCAACTCTCATTGTCACTGAGTTCTTATGTCCTTAGCTAAGCACTTCTGAGTAAATCTGAAGTCACAAAGCCTTAATTAAAATTTGTAAAGTAATAATTGGTAAGTAGATAAGTCACAGAGGGAGTTCCTCACCTTCACATAGCTCTGGCAGGTGGAATTCTCAATAGTTGCCTTTGCTGGAACAAATTTGGCAGGGCTGAGATGACACGTTGGCCTTTCATACTCAGTATCAACAGGTATACGTCCCTCAATCTGATGGGCTTCCATTGCACAATCATTTTGAAATTAAAGTCTCCAAGCCACCCCAATATTCATGGATATGGCAATTTAGCAATAATCTACAGGTCTGGTATTGAATGTTTATTTGAAAACATTCTGATCTAAATTCCTCTATTTCTTTATACGAGTATTTTATTATTGGCAAATGGGTAAAAACTTTAGTTCTAAGGAATTTCTCCTAGTATTACTTGCTTTCCTTTTCTATTGTTTGGAATTGGGACTACCTTGAAGAAAACAACCAATAGCAGACAAACCTTCATTATTCCTCTTGGTCCTCTGTAAGGATTTTGGCAGAAATAGTATTAACACACAAGTTAATGCTTTTGTTCCATCAAACGTAGAGTGCAGTGACAGAGAACGTAATATCATTAAGTATAAAGTGGAAGACAAAAATCAGTATTCACTAGGGAAATATCATTGATTTTAGAAGATTTACCTCAGCAGTGTCAAAATTAGACCTGGGGGTTTTTTTCAATCACATTCTGAAGAGATCGGTTAACTAAATATGTTGGTTTATTTGGCCACAGGTTTCCTATCTGACCTCTAGCTGCTGGCCCAGAAGGATGTTGAGTATCCAGAGGACACTTGTCCTTCTGCCAATTATATCTGGATGTCAGGATACTGCAGAGTATTTCAGATTAGACTAAATGCCTGTGTTGAGACATCCAAATCTCAATCCTGGCATCCAGTAGATAATCCCTAGTTGTAGATGGATGGTTAAATACACCTATATCTGTTTGCACACACAGACACACACCCCCCTTCTTCATAGAATATACATTTCACTGCAGCTGGCACTGCTCTGAGCCATTATAGGAGTTTCCAGACTGCTCGTCCATTTTTTGTTAGTCTCTACATCAAGTCAGTTTTTCCTAGGTTTTCCTCTGAATTGCCAGGACACAATGATGAATTCCATCCTCTTGCTTATCTTGTGTTATGTTGTGCGAATAAACAGAACACTGCGTTTTTAGTGCTGTGCATTTTCCATAAGCACAAACATAGAGCAAAGCACCCAAGTAGACAGTATCAAAGCAGCAGATAATCATCTTCCAAGCAGATGGACACTACAGATTACTCAGGGACTGTGTATTGTGTCTGCACACACATGCAATAGCAATATCATGGAGGAAACAGTTGCTCATTACTGTTTTGAGAAGTGTCTCTTGTAAACACATGTGCAAATCTCTTTTCAAAGATATGCAAGTGATCACACTGGCAGAACGAGCAAAGTCAAAACTCTTCCCAAGACCACTCTGGAAGCCTGGAAAAAAGGAAACCAGCAGATGTAGTTTACCTTGAGATTATTTATTTTTCCAGTTCACCCTTCTCCTGTTATTTTTCTCTAGTGCATTTTTGTTTCAAACTTTATCATCTCACAAAAGGCAGTAAATGAGTTCCTTGGAAAAAAAAAAGTTTTCAGAACTCTCACGAAAGAAAATTATAAGTCCCATAACTCCTCACTTTCTTCTGAACTGTATCCACTTTCCAATTTGATGGACTCCAGCTGGGAACTTGTTTGAACTTGTATGAATGGGAAGGATTTTACCATCTCAGTGCAATTCAGCCACAGTTCTCCACTAAAGATCAGCCTTTCCAGTTCCATCACTAGAGGGACTTTCCATGCAATTTTTTTCCAATATGAGCAATTCCTCTGGCTCCAGCCTTAAGGGTCTCTTTCTCAGGATTCTTTATTGCACATCCTGTGGGAGTTTCCAAACATAATTGCTTAAACTTGTCAGAGGAGAATTGGTAGATTTTCCCTCTCTCTGTGGAAATTTCTTTTGTATGAGCCTATATTATTGCAAAGTGCCTCTCATGGGACTCTGTCTCAGAGGAAATATGAGATAGCTGTGATATGGCATATGGTTTCTTATTTTTTTCTGGATTTTATTCATGGTACAGCACAGTTACCCCTGAACAGAAGGGTACTCTTGAAAAGGTATCTTGCAAGATTTAACAAGCAGTACAGAGAGTGGCCATTGCTTTCATATCACTTGAAAACAGCCAGCTCCAATGTCTTCCAGGATACTGCTGACATTTTCTGACTGACTCCAAGTATCAGTGCTTGTCACAAGCTCAGTGGCCCAAAGAATTTCTTCTTCAAGTGTATGGCAGATGAAACTTAGCCTAAAATCATAGGCTTTGAGGAGCTGGTTGCCGTTTCCTCTCAATTACATTGCTTCAGATGTTTTCAAGGGTTCAGTGTCTCCTCTAAAAGATAAGCAGAAAGAATAACCCTCCGCTCTATTTTTCAGTATTTCCAAATGAAACATCGGGATGTTTCTAATCTGTCAGGAAGTGTCGTAATTTCTAACTAGAAACTGATTACTCCACAAATTAAATGCTGATGTTTTCAACAATTTTCTCAACAGTTCTGCTTTTGTCACTGCTGTAGATTTAATGCCATGTGTACATACAGCGATTAGTTGTATTCATGCATTTTTAAAGGCATCACATGATCTACATCTCAGTGTTTCATCAAGCTGGCCTTTAGTCAACATCAAAAAATACTATCAGTTATATTAGACAGATATTATTTGAAATAATATTCAAGTGTAATGATATTAATTCACACATATATGTTAATAGCCTATATGCACTTGTATATATGAATTTCTGTCACGTATTTCATCACTCCTGTGGTACATGCCACATGAAATAGGCATCAGAAATGTTACACATGGTCCAAGTTTGTAGCTTGCTGGATGCTAGGAGGCATATAGATTCATTATATCTAAAAATTTAATATGAAAGAAGGGGTTGAGCATGAAGGTAAGACTTTTTACATTTGTCATTTCTCTCCAGATTTATTTCTGACATTTAAAGTAAAAAGTTCAATCAGTTAGAATTCTCATAAAATACAAACTTGTCTGTTCTCGACTACCTGAAAGCACATACCCCTAATGTCAAAATTAGCTGTTAAATCTAAACACTTGGCTTGTTACATCTCTCCAGGATTCAGAAACAAGTTTATGGTTATAAGGTACTTTTCACCTGAAGAAAATAGAAATAGATTATGACTTTAAGAATTAAAGTAATATTTATATTTCTACTTTTTTACTTAACTGCTGAAACATTTTTAATAATATACAGATTGTCAGGTTACAGATAATGAGATATGTTTTCTGTTCATACTGGACACCTATTTATGCACTCAATCAGAAGATTTTAAGGAGCAACTCTTGGAAAGCACACTGAGCATAAACTGGTATTTGAAAAAACTATTTAAAATTCATATTCTGTCAGTGATCTACAGAAGAAGTCACTGTCATGAAAAATGTTTCCCACGGAGAAGCATTTAACAGAAAGCATTTAACACAACTGCAGAGTTCTCAGAAGTTAAAAGGTAAATCAGACTAGTTGTTCCATTAAAGTTAGTAACTGAATGCAAAACTGGCAAGCTTTATTTTTGCAATTACAGATGAATAATAGCTGTGCAGCCAGAAACAATGCAGTTCTATACATCTTGATCATAAATATGGATGTACTTATAATGACCTATTCTCCAATGAATACCTAAACCTCTTCCATCACAATTTGTTTAGCTGCACATGAAAGATTGGTACACAGTACAAAGACATCATAATGTTGTAAAATATGTCTCTAGGAAGATGTCATTACTAAAATTGCATATTTAGAAAAGCATTTTTCAAACACTACATCTTGCAACATTTCAGTACATGTCTGACAAACCCTAGAGCCATATAGTTTACCCTGCAAATGTTGCCAGCAAGGTTAGCTGAACCTTTTATGCTCCCTGGGCAAGATGATGCAGACAAAGGTACTTCTGTGATGAAGGAGTGAGGCCCTGCTGTGAAGTTCTGAGTGCCCTCCACTCCCAATAAATTGCAGCTCAATTGGAATTAAAAGGATCAAATCTGTTCTCTTTTATGTGAATGGGGGGGGTTTAGGAAAATCACCTACAGTGGGCAATTGAGATTACAAACTGGTATTCACCAACAGTGACTTATCTCCTATTAACTTCTGACTGCCTGTTCAGCGCTGCAAGCAGCACTGTGAATTAGTTTATCTCTCTTGAACAGAGCCATGCTGGAGATGCACCAGGGGAGAATCTGTTCTTCTGGGCATCAGGAAATATTTCTCCAGATGCATCCATGTGGAATCCTGCAACTGGAAGTAGTACTTCTTTCTTACATTAAAACTGTATTAAAATTTTAACTTTCTCTGACATCTTCAAAATTATCTACTTTAATTGGTTGTCACTTCTTCATAGGGCATATGCTTTTCATTAGTTTTATTATTATTTTTAGTCTGTCATTGTCCTTTACTAGATAGGTTCCAGTATGCTACTGAGAAAAAATCATGGCTCCAGCAATCTGGCACATAAAAAATGCTTCATGGGGTAATTTGGAAGTTTTCTTTTAAATCCAGTTTCCACTTTATTTGTACCCTTTGGAGCTGACTCATGTGCAAGCCCAGGTCTGGTATTGCAGAGACTCTCAAAGTGAGCTTTAGGAGCCCTGGAAATGTGTGCCTGGTTTTCTGGGAGCTTGGCCTCTGCACAGATGTGACATTTGGCTGACTGAATGTCCTGGTGTATCTGAGGTTACTTGGGTTTCCAGATCATGGTGGTCTTACATGGTCGTTAACATGAAGTGCCTAACGTTTGATGTCAGATGTGCATGATTCACAAGAACTGAGCCAAAAGCTGGGTTTTATTTTCAAAAATAGTAGTGAGTTTGGAGTTCCTAGAGCAAGGACCTTCTGAAAGGCTCAGTTAACAAGGCAAGTTATGATTAGTATTTCTGAAAAATTGCCCCTTCTAGCAAAAGCAGAAAGCCCATAAAAACAAAGTTCACTGTCCCTTCTTAACCAGCATTTCTAGCTCAGTGACTGTGCTTCCACAACATGGAATAAATTTTAGCCTTACTTTTGTGAGAAAACAGTACCCAGCTAACACAAACAGGAAAATAAAGCACAGCAGTGCCTGGCCATTCGTGAGAGGGACTCAGTGTACCTGGAAAGACGCTATGGAGCAGCAGGTGCTGCTCTGGGCTGACTCAAGGGCTTTGTGGCTCAGAGAAATGTTTAAAGCATCATTGTTATCACATGGCAGAGAAGCTGTTGAAGGTACCAACAAAAATATACTACTGCCCACAAAATTAATTTCATGCCACTTTAATGAACAGCATGTTTTGCCTCTCAGTTATTACATAACAGAAATTACTCCCTGTGGTCCTGTCCACCAAATGACATGGAGAAAGTACTATGAATAAAAAAATGCAATAGGTTTCCATAATGGTTAACAGCCTGACCTGTCTGATTGTTCTCAATCCCTCATAAAAGGGAGGGAAGATCTGTCACTACTGAGATAAACATTAACATACAGAAAGTTTCAAGTACAGTCTTGTACTTAATTTTGTCCTTTTTTTTTCCTCTTTACTGTGAAAACTGGTGCTTGGTGGTTCAGTGATTCCCCAATGTTTTTTTACTTCTGCAAGCAAGATCTTCCAAAAAGATGCTAGTTAAGTTCTGCAGAAGATGAGAAACATCAGCAGATCCATTAAAACTGAACTTCTTAAGTCTTAAGAATTCTTAAGACCAATGTTTTCCAAGATTCAGAAGTTATATTCTTTTGTCAGTTGCACTAAATCTCAAGGTTAAAAATGTGCCTTTTTGTTCTTAATATTTTCTTATATATTTTTTAAAAAATTACTGACACCCTCATGAAGTGATCAGCTTAGTTCCATTCTTTAATTCTGTTTAGTTAGAAGAAGGTAAAAAGTGTTTTAAGATGGTTAAAATACCAACAGGCCTAAACAACTCATGGGTTTAGAGGCTTGAACTAGATACATAACATCTTTTTTGAACCATCACATCCAGGAGAGGATAGTTGTTTTCTAAGAATGTGCATCTTATTAGCTCATGTCTGAAACTCAAAAATATGCAAGAAATACGGATAAAGATGAGTAGAAATCATAGCTGTCTATTATACACATTGTGATCAAGAGAGCCTGATCACCAAGATACGAATGTGGCAGCTAAATCTGACATCATTTGAGAGGCAAATTGTAGCATTACAGGAAATCTGCACTGCCAGATTCTTACAAACTAGAAAACTCAACTAATACTGTAACTGATTACTTCGTTGGAGACATACTGTTCCAGTTGTTGAAGTGAATCGCCATGCATATACTATAACTATAACCCAAAGGGAAAAAAAATTGATTTTACCCCTTCTAGATATCAAAGAAGGTTATGATGATCCTGACTGCGGCAATACACTGAATGTGAAACTGTGAAGATCAATTACCTTAGTGAGACACTGTATAGGCAGATATTTGCAGTCAGCAACCATTTTTCTGGCACTGACTTTGAGGTAGCAGAGACATCACAAAAGAGATAGCCAGATCATTCCTGGAAGTGAGTAAAGATGCAAAGAGCCCCAGGACAAGCTGAGTTCACACCACCAATACATTTTATGCTGCAGGAATATCAGTCCTTTAGAAATTATGCAGATGTCAGTGGCAGAGCGAGTGGGGAGAGCAATAGCCAGAGGCAGCTTACCAGGAGAGCTAAGAGCGACTGCCCTTTGTCTCCTTCCCACCTAGCAGCATTTCACTAAGCATTTAGGTGTCATCTCATCTCCACACTCCAGCAGTGCAACTGCAGCATCCAGCACTTGATAGCCCAGATGCTTCAGCACCTGCTGTATAGAGGCACTTGAGTCTAACCAGCAATATTACAATCTGCCAAAATGATCTTAAAAATGTTACCTTTTGTCACCCTTGTGACAAAATGTAAGAAACCATACTCAGGAATTTCACCTGAAAAGTTTATGTTGTTATATTTTTGTTTGTCAAAGGAGAAATCTTTTGTTTACATATGACTCTACTGGAGACCCAGTGTCAGCACTCACCTGCAACTCATTCCAGGTGGTTGATATCCCCTTTTGAAGCACAGATGATATGAGGACAATGAGTTCTCAGGCATCAAAGAGGTCTTACAAATATTGGAGGAATGACCTCATCTATGAGTTTTATCCCTCCACTAAAATGAAGCACATTTTTTCTGGCCTATATGCAGCCCCACAGCTTGGTTAGTGCCATAGAGTCACTCTGTTCCAGGAGACAAGAATGATATCCAAGGTCTCTTGCCTTAGTTGGAAAGCTCAACTCATATTGGGTACAATGATGTGAACTTCAGTGCAGGTATCGCAAACATTTTTACTCCAGGAACTCAGTAATGTGATGTCATAGTTCTAATATTGCTATGTGTAAGGAGAAATAAAAGTTGTCAAAGAAGGTATAAAAGAAATGGTATAAGGTATCTGAAATGTAACTAGAAGAGTTAAAAAACATGATTTGAGAGGAAAACACTGTATAATAAGCTGTTGATCGGATCTTAATATATTCTCAAAGCATCTAACTTCAAATAAGGTTTGAAAGATCAAATTAAATGCACTAACACCCAAGCCACTTAGAAACTGGACTCCTGAAATCACTCTGGCATTTGAAAAATATCACTCTAAGAATAATAGAAGAATTGTTACAAGGGCGCTTCTATGTAACTAGAAGCAACCTCAAGAGTAATGTAGACAAAAAAAACATAAAAATATCAAATAAAAATGAGAAAACCTAATGTCAAAATCACAGCTTCATAACTACAGTACTTTGGGTTTCATTCAAAGACCTGACACTCCTGAGAAGGTGCATTAGGAAAAAAACTCCTATGAGTCCCAGTTGCTGAAAGAGTCAATTGCTTTAAAGCACCTACTCAGAATGAGTTGGGGGGTTTCTTTGAGTTACAGAGAGTCTGTGAATTGTGTTGTCTTGATTGGGGTCTACAGTAATCCAAATAAATGGTTATTCCAATAAAACAGAGAATAATCGAGTGTTCAACATCATGACATCAGACCACCCCACAACACTAAGTGGAAACTCATCACAACCCTTTGAGCTGTACAGTAGAGATACTTGCATGCTTAAAATTGAGCATGTGTGTAAGTGCTTGTAGGACTGAGGCCAAAGGTTGCAACAGCAGCCAAGGGAATACCTGCCCAACCTCTTAAAGGCAAGAATATTTTTTTTGTAAAAGGATATTTTAACCTTCGGAGGCCATGGACTACGTAGTGGTAATGTGACCTTTAACTTCTCTAGATCAAATGTTTATACAGGTGCTCTCATTTCCTGAAAGAGGAGCAGAGGTTTGAATATTATACAAACACTATTAATTTAAATATTTTCTCCCAGTTTCTGTTTCATGCCATTGAAAATAAATATATTCATCAGTTTTATTCGGTTCCACGCACATAGCATAAGATTTTGAAAATGCCTATGGTCATCTGGTGGAAGTTATCAGACTACATGTATAGGGAGGCACTTTAGTGGCTATCTAGCTTGAATCATAGAGATTAAAACAATGAGAAATTTCAGAGGAAAAAGCTCTGAAATTTCCCTAATAGTTATGCTGAATTCTAGTGCTACTGTGGCCATAGATCAAATGAAAGAATACCAGAGGTCCTGAGACTGGGATGCCTGTAGTTCATAGGTCAGTTCTGAGATGGATACCAAGGGGGTTTCCTTGTGTTTACAGTCTAAAGCAGGAACACCAGCTTTCCATGGGAAATGTCAGCTACAAAGATCTCTCAATTACTTCCACTCTGCCTGCTTGAAATTGACAAAAATGCTGTTTTCTACATCTCTTGGCAGTGATCTGCTTTTCCACAGGCTCAGGACAACTCAGTGTCCCAGCCAAGATTTTCTCTCTGGATCTGTATTGCCGTGGATTGCTGTGTGAGTGCTGAGTGAGTGGATTTTGCTGCATTTGCTTCTCCTGTAGATCCATTTAGCTCAAGTCTGGAAAACACACAGACAGCTCTGAAAAATGCAGCATGTGAGTGATTTTGCATCCGCCCATGAGCTCTGAGCCAATTAATTAGTGAGCAGCAATTCTGGCTGCCACCTTGCCACTTTGGACCTGTCACAGACTCTCAAATAGGTAATTTATAACAGATGTTTAGAAAAGCACCATGTGAAACATATAAACCTCATTTGCTATGTTTTGTTAGCCATGCTGAAAGTTAAGGCAAGCAAACAGGTTGTGTTGAGATGGACAAACCCAGTAGTGTGCTTTTCTCAGCAGGTAAGTGAGAAATAAGAGCCCTCCAGAAATAGCACCATGGGAAATTTCTTCCACTTAATTTGCAATCTGGGTCAGTTTCTAGAGTGTCTTCCCATATCAGCCAGGAAACATGAAACCTTTCAGTAATGCTTGTAACACACACATGTGATACTGAAGTGTTTGCTGTGCACCCAAAAGCACACAGACTAGAGGATGGGACAAAGGACATTAAAGAATACGGAGACTAAACATACCACACACAAGAGCAAGACACATGCTTGTGGGTAAGAACAGGTTAGTCTTGATACAGGGTAGAGATTTCTGCTTCCACAACTGCTGACAACCTGCCTGTTGCCAGGCAAGGACTAGAAGTTTGCAGGGTCTTCCACATCCCTTGATTTCTGATGAGACCATGAATGTTTTGGAGAGATGCCATTTTCCTTAACTCTGTAGAGTCCAGGCTTGCAGAAAGTATTCGGGCAGCATGGCTGTCTAAAAAATAATCTCTGAGGAAAAACTGTGGGGTACTCTGTGCTAAAGCAGAGTCATGTAGTTGTAACATGGAACCTCATGAGACATCCTTTCCAGGAACTGCAGCTGGGTTTCTAAATAACAGCTTTTGCCTCAGAGTTACTCGGATTATTCCAAATGTCACATACATTAGTGGTGTTTACAGCAGATTTTTGTATGCATTAAATATCTGTTTACTAAGAAATTACACTGTATTCTCTGAGGATGACTGAAAAAAATGATAGCAGGTACTAATAAGAATTTTAGGGTTTAAATTTTAGACATCTGAATGAAAAAGACTTTGTTTGGTGCTATAACATGAGAGGAGGAACCTGGTGGCCAAGAAGGCTAAGAGCATCCTGGCTTGTATCAGAAACAGTGTGGCCATCAGGACCAGGGCAGTGATGGTCTCCTACTCAGCACTGATGCGGCTGCACCTGAAATCCTGGGTTCAGTTTCGGGTCCCTCACTACAAGAGAGACCCAAAGAAGGACATCGAGGTGCTGGAGTGCATCCAAAGAAGGACAATGAAGCTATTGAAGGTTCTGGAGCTCAAGTTTTATGGGAGCAGCTGAGGGACCTGGGGTGGTCTCCTACTCAGCACTGATGCGGCTGCACCTGAAATCCTGGGTTCAGTTTCGGGTCCCTCACTACAAGAGAGACCCAAAGAAGGACATCGAGGTGCTGGAGTGCATCCAAAGAAGGACAATGAAGCTATTGAAGGTTCTGGAGCTCAAGTTTTATGGGAGCAGCTGAGGGACCTGGGGTTGTTTAGCCCAGAGAAAAGGAGGCTCAGACGAGATCTTATCGCTCTCTACAACTACACAAAAGGAGGTTGCAGCCAGGTGAGATAGGCCTTTCCTCCAAGTAACAGAACAAGAGAAAATGGCTTCAAATTATGGCAGGAGAGGTTTAGGTTGGATATCAGGAAGAATTTCTTCACAGAAAATGTTGTCAATTGTTGGAACAGGCTGCCCAGGATAGTGATTAAGCGACCATCCCGCAAAAGACATGTAGATGTGGCACTGACAGACAAGGTTTAGTGATGAACTTGGCAATGCTGGGTTAATGGTTGGATTTGATGATCTTAAGAGCCTTTTCCAACCTTATGATTCTATGATTCAGTGATTCTATATATATGTATGAGGACATGTACATGTCAACATAACTTGTAAGATAAATAGACAGTGCTCTCGGGTTTATAGATAAGCAAGCCCTGCATGGACTATGCAGATGTTTTAAAGCCAGCTTGTAAGTAGATAGTGGGAAAATAAAACAACTTCTAGTTTCATTAGATTGGAACATGTTGAACTTAATGTAGATTCAGAAGGAATATGGTATTCTAGTGCCTTATTTATGGTTCCTTCTAAAATGACATGTCTGCTGAGACCTTCTCTATGATAGCAACTAAGGCTGTTGTAGGATGCTTTTTGATAGTTAATTCTTTCTAGCATTGTCCATTTGATTGATGGAAAGCCAATACTGAAGTTTTGGCCAGGAGACAGAAAAGACCACAGTTTGATTACGTGATCATTTTACAGTGTGTCCTTTCTCTCAGCACAAACAAAGGCAAGGCACTTGAGAAATTGTTCAGACAGCTCTCCCTGCACTTATTCAGGCAGAGTTGGAGCTTGTCATCAGACTGTATATACTGAAGGTCTGGTGCTGCTCATCCTGTCATGATGGATTTTTTATTTTTTTGGCTTTCCAAAAGTTACAGTGTCCTAACATTACATTAATGAAGCTTTATGAAGAGTGTTTATTCACTAACAGCATGTCCTAAGCCCTATGAAAGTCACTGATTTTCACAGACTACATGGTCAGTCTGGAAGTGCATTATGATGTAGAGAAGAGCATTAGAAATAATTCAAGACATGTAACTTCAAATAAAAGATTTCTCTAACTGAAGACCACCTCTGTGCACAAAAATTGGCAGCCAAGTTCTGCTCTCCTCTAGAAAAAGAGGCAGAAAAGGGAAATGGGTATTTTGAATGAGAGACTTGATGTTTACCTAAATATTCCCCAAGGATAAAAAGGGTTATTTATGGATTTATTTGGGGGTATAAAATCAACCTTAAATGATCATATGGGGAAGCACTCTGTTCACATATACTGCAACTGTGAAGTTATTTTGATATGTGCCTGTAGTAGATGTGTGATTTCCATGGGATTATTATAATCTCTGGGTTGAGACATGCCTTGGTTTTCAAGCTTGTTTCTGAAATCCTTCAAGCTGGATTTTCTGTGTCCTTGGTTTTTAGAAGCTGTGGTTCATGACTTCAGACCTCTTCTTAACTGGTTCACATTTTTTTTGTGTGTACAGAATGACACAGTCAGAACTCCACAAGAACAGCAACTTCCCTGTATGTGGACTGGGGATAGATTGATTTCTCATGTACCACTCTGGGCCATGAGCCATAGGTCTAAGCATGGTAAAGCCAGTTTAAAAAGAGTGAAGGGCATCTGCTATTTGGATTTCATCCAAAAGAGATGTGTACTGCTGTACTTTCACTACCACAGATGGAAAATTTGCCCTGACTGGAAAAAAAGAAATACCTGTGGGAGGTGAGGGGGTTGTGGGTCAGCCTTAATCTTTGTCTACTCGGGCTGGTAGGGCTTTGACATTTCACCTCCATGGCAATGATTGAACAGATTAATCACAAGTTACAGAAGGGACCAAGGAAAATAAGGATTGCTGAGAGCTACTCGGACAAGGAGACATTTAAGAACAAATTAGCCTGATTGGGTGATAGCCATATAAAGCAACCTGAGGAATATCCAACAGGGATTGTACTACTTTACCAAAATTGTATAATCCAGAAATAAGGAATAGGAAAATGTTCAACCAACACTCTTACAGTAGCTCCTCCTGCGCTTTAGGAAATTGCAAACTTTTCTGGAAATACTGTAAACTTTCCAAATACTGAATAAGACGTTCCTAGTTCAAAGTGACATCTTTTTGGGATACCCAAAACATGATGCTCAGGTTTCCTACTCACTCCCCTGGATACAGGCAGGGAGGGCAGTTTCATCTGCTTACACCTTCCCAAAATAGGTGCCATCACTGATGTTTATCATTGTCTTCTATGCCTCTGCCCCTATCTTGGATAGGGACATCACCAGACTTGTGCCAGAATCCATCTTCTGTGGGGTGAGCCCAGTCCCCTGGTACTTCCAGCTCTTCCTGGTAAGCTCCAGCAGGAGATCTTCATGCCAGAAGGGTCTGCTTTTACTTCTCTTTCATGACCTGGTGCTATCCTGGGTCCCAGGAAGGTCTACAGGACCTGTAGAGCCTGATCTCTGTGCGTTGCTGCTGTAATTCTGGACACAGTCAACACTGGTTCCTCAAACCCCTCCTACAAACTTTGGGCAAGAGGAACAGTTCCTGGGGGTGTTCTGCATGCCTCCTTCGTCACCTCACATCCAGGGATACCCACCCCCTCCAAATTCTTTTAGAATTCTTTTAGAATTCTTTCCCCTGACAAATGGGATGCCTTGTCCTCAAATCCAAAAACTAATTGCTAGTGCTGCCAAAGAATCATGCAATTGCTTTCTGTTTTTACCTTTTTTTCCCACTTCTTTCCCATTTTGAACTAGGAACATTTTATGCCTGCAGTTGACAGGGACAAAGGGGGAAGCAGAAGGGCAGGAAGGGGAGAGAGTGGGGAAACATCTGTTTCACATTTAACCTGGAACCAAACTTTTTCATCATGCTTCTCCAGTCTCTCTTGTATATTGATTCAATTACTAGGCTCTGCTAGTGCAAGAGATTTATATTAAAGCCTCATACAAAGCTATTGTGTTTTGTCACACAACAGTACTGAATCAATTACAAATGTGCTCTACATGATCCCTCTCAGTCATATGCATTTGCTCAGGGAGAAGCTGACTGACCAAGATTCCAGCTGGGCTTTTGTTTATCTCCAGGAAGGCGTGACACACCTGGCTGTCAGTTGCTAGCAGGAGGATCATGTCCTGGGTATGTCATTCTCACTGGCCACTTTGATGGCACCTTTGTCAGCTCTGCCTCGTTAAAGGTTTGCACGTGTTGGAGAAATGAGGCTGGACACACACGCACAAAAGCCTGGACAGGAGTATCAGCTGCTGCCCAGGGATAAAGGTCCCTCAAATGTGCAAAGGAACAGTGGTGACATGATGTGACATAAAAATAGGAGAAGGCATTTGGGCCTGATTGATACCTGGTGAACAGAAGGGCAGAAGAAACAGGATCTACAATCCTCCGAGCCCCCTTTTCCCTAAGAAACCAGCTTCAAAGGAGGGAAACAAAATGGCAATTGCTCTTTGCAGAGTATGTCCCATATAGAAAGTCAATTTGCTGCTTAGACCCAAGGCCGGTTCCTGCCTTGGCCACTGACTTACTATGTAAGCACAGCCAGAACTTCCTAATCCAGTATGTCAAATATGGGTGATAATTTTAGATACTATCATACTTTCTGGGCCTTTGACACAAGCTTTCTGTAGAAAACCACCAGAACTGGAGACATCTTCAATAAGAGAGCTTCTTATAAGGTAGAGCTTATAAGGTAAGAGCTTCTATAAGGTAGGTTTAAACCTACTAATTCCTTTTGCAAAACACACAGTAAACCATACAATACTTTATAAATTGCATCAACTTATCTATAGAATGCAACTGATAAATTTAGGACCCAGAAAGCTTCCAAACTGCTCAGAAAATCCTTCATAAAAAGCACTGAGTCACAGAGAAGGTTGCTGTAACTGCGTCATATGCGCAGTTGCTCCACACCCAAATTTCCTACCTATTTCTCTTCACAGACAGTGTTTGTCTCTTTGCAGCACCTGTCTCAAAAGCTTCCTGGTGGGGCTGTAACCACCAACCAGTTAATTTCTGAGTCCATATGTGCCCATTTCCCAGATACATGCAGCTCTCTGGTCAGGCAGTGCCTCCCTCCATACAGACTCTAAGGCAGAACTCTTGGAACAGGGACTTCACTTTTCCTAAGTAACCACATCCTGATAGGACCCTTGAGGTATAATGTACATCAACAGTAATATGAATGATACTGTATGTGACCAAAGTAGTCTTCAAATGAGTTCAAGCAGTCCATCTAACAGCCTTGTTCTTTTTTACTTTCATTAAAGAGCCTGAAAGATAAGAGCAAAGCGAAGGTTATCCAAAATAAATTCATCTTTTGTCAGATTGATTCCCCATTCCAACTACTTCCTCCTGCCTCAGTTTACCTGTTTCTGCAGTAGAGATAGTATCTACCAGCTCAGAGAGCCAAGTTTCTATCACAAACCTGATGCTGTGAAGCAGACACCCAGGGACTTAACACACATATAGACATGGCTCATAACTCCTCAACAGAACTTTGTCTGAACAGATGGAGTCTCTAGTGCCCAGAGATTCTGAGCTGAAACTAGCAGAGCTTTTTCAAAGCCAGACCATAACTAGCTTTGATTAGAGCTCTTATAATGAGCTTTAGCTAATTTTGGGCTTTTTGGAGATCCTTTTGTACAAGTAACGTGCAAAGAATGGCAGCAGCTGCCTGCTGCCCTGTGTGTGCTGCGAGCCTGCCGGATGCAGGCCAGCTGCAGCCCAGAAGCCCTATAGCCACATTATCTTAATGCTGGCTCTAAGTTATTATGCCTTATTTCTCAGCAGGGCTTTATTGCTTCAGGTTGAGCATCCTGTTAATGTGGCTGCTCAGCTTCCTGCTCTGTCACCAGCTGGCAGAGAGCATGGGCAAAGCAAGCACTCTGCTGAGTCTGCTGGAGTGGATGTCTGTATCCCGAAGGTCCTCACCTGCAGGGGTGTCCCCACAGTAGTCCTGAGGAATGAGGGCAGCACATAGCCCAGTGCAGTAAACATACATTAAACAAGCAACACTGGAAGACTTCCTCCTGGGAAACACCATAAATTATCTCATGCAGTTCCCAATGAAGCTTGCAACACCATAGGTTTATACATGGTCTTCAGTTCACTGAGTGCAATCTAGCTCTGGTGCTTCTACCCCTGAGCACAAATAAATGCCACTGGTTCAAGGTTATGCATCAAAAAATTTCTGTCTTCATCCATGACACAAATGGAGCAACACGGCCACTCTTAAAGACAAGTTTCCTGTCATCAAATGTGCAAGGTAGGTATTCCCATCACCAAGAAAATGAAAGTTTCTTTAAAATAGAGGGAAATATGGCCCAGAATCAAGCATCCTCATCTGACCTGACATGGTGGGAGTGTGAAAGGCAGGAATAGCAGAAATAAGTCTTCTGAGTTCAGGATTTCTGCCAAACAGTTCTAAAGCCACTCAAAGGAGTCATACTGGTATTTTGCCCACTTCTATGACCAGTGTCTGCGAGTTTATTTTTTGCTACTTTTTGTACATCTGTTTAAAATAAAGAGCCTTTGTTGGAAAACCATGTGTCATAAGTTGACATTTTAACACCACAGAGACCACCCCTTTTCAAGTCAAATAATTTCAAAAGTTTATACTCTTAGAAAAAGAAGCCAAAAATATGATCAGGGAAATCCTTTTTGATTAGTTGTTGCTTGATTAACCTCAGCTGAAAGGTGTCTGCACTCCAGCAATTTGTAGTTTTTCATTGACAGCTGATTAGAGTTGGTAATTTTCTTTTCTACCAGAGTTACCTTGTTCCACTGTACAAGAAATGTGAATTTACTAGAGAATTATCTCACATTTTCTTTGTCAAAATAATATTTTTTAATTAACATTTTAAAATAATTAGAACTGATGGCAGAAATTTCACAATTCTTGAGAGCAGACAGCAGGTTTTTTTATGACTGGGTAGTTCCATAGAAGTATCTCAGTGCTGTGGTATGTTGTAAAGAAAACCAAGTTTTAAGAATTATTAGGAAAAAGGAATTATTAGGAAAAATTTGCCGTTTTGTGTGACTATGTGTCTGTGTCCTGAGAGTTGTGTCATGTGGTCTCCAGCCACAGAAAGATATAACAGACTGGGAAAATTTCAGAAGAGGATAATAAAAGATAATAAAAGGCATTCAAACTGCACAGGAGAACTTCCGTACAAGCAATGCGTAAGTGAGCTGATAAAGAGAATCTGGCCTAGGCATTAGACTTTCCTGAGAGAATAGTACAAGAAAAGCTATGGGAATTGCAAAGGAAAAGATACGGTGTATGGAAGAACAGCAGCAGCAAAGGCCTGCAGATGCCTGAAACCCTGCATGCTCTGATGTGTATCCTGCCCAACTGATTGGACCCTGGACTGGAAATCCTCTTATGGAATAATGTCAGAACAATAGCTTTACTATGTGTTAGTTAGCTATAGGAGTATAAAAAGGTATCATTTGTAGCCATATTTTGTCTCTTGCTCTGCAACACAATAAACCGCTTGTTTATTGCATATTGTTTATTACACTGCATACGAGGGTCCGTGTCCTCTCACTTACTACAAGCTGATAGTCTTCACCCTGGAAAAAGAGTCAGAAGGGGATTTGATGGGGCTCTACAAAATCAGGGAGAGGATGTAGGTTGCATATACACTCACTGCTAAACACAAAAAAGACATAGAGGAAGTAACTGGAAGCAGATTCAGACCAAATGAAGAACATTTTTACTCACATCAAAATCTGTTTAACCTGTGAAGCTCCTCACCATGGATGTCATAGGTGCCAGAAGATTAGACCTTTTTACAAGGAGGCTGGAAAGATTCATAGAAAAGAAACTCATCAAGTCAATTAAATATACAGCTGATGTCTCTGCCTTGACAGGACAATGAACAAATTGTAGAAGACTGGAGGGACATTTGAGAAATTCTCTCTCAATTTTTGTCATATTTTGTAGTTTTCTAGTTGCATTCATACAATACCATCCAAGACAAAATACAAGGCCAGAATACTATTCGCTCTGGCATAACATATCTGGTGTTATGTCTTTATACTAATCCTGAACCCCTGGTTATCCTGAGTATCACCCATCTGAGGGAACACCTGTGAGAATATATACATAGAGCTACCACTAAGTGCAGAAACCAAGCAGACAGAGTAGTGAGGCACTAAGGGATCCTGACACTCACATTTGACTTTCAAGGGGAAGCCCAGGCACTATTTATGGCAGCTTGAGCCATCTCTCACCTGCAGGATGTCTAAGACATTGACTGGTGCACAGGATAGATGTACCCATATCACCTTACATCCCTCTTCAGGTAACTAAGAGGTTCCCAATTCATTTTTTAGACCCCTAAATTGCTGATCATACAAACAGCTTAAATGCTTTTACTCCCTGCTTCTCTTCTGCAGTGAACCAGACAGGAAAAATCATGAAACTTGGAGGTGTGGAGAAAGTTGAAACTAATGATCCTTGCGAATCAGTGTCCTACGGTGGATGAGGCTGCAGGAGGTTCATTTCCCTGTGCCTTACAAAGTCCTGCAGTGCTCTTCAGCTGATTGTGCACCTTCATGTCACATCTCAGGGCATGCAGTGCAGCTTCTCATTTACATCCTATAGCATATCTGGTAAGCTGCAGCACATCTCTCATTGTTGTGGAAACTTCACACTGGGAGCAGGAAAAGAAAAGAAGGAAAAAGCAAAATCATAAGTTTGGTTTAGAGGACACTACACAGGAGATTCAGAGTCAAACACAAAGCAGAAGGGATGGTGCTCTGGAAGAATCAAATGCCCAGAGCGGTCTGAGCACAAACAGCTTGGCCTAAGGATCAGAGATCATGTCATGGAGGGGAATTATTTAGTAGAATTTACATAGGTGATGTTTCCAAGGTGAGGACACCCAAGGTGAGGACTTCACTCTTGAAGTAAAATCCTTTTTCACTCTAAAAAGTTTATATGCCACATGAAGTATAAGGATTATCCAGATGTTGTCATTTGACCACCTTTGCCTTCAGCCTCTTCTTCCTGGCCACAATGAATTCAGTCTCTGTGATGTACAGCAAACCAATTTTACACAGATTCTGTGGTGACTCTGCTGGTTGTGTAATATTGAGATATGCATTTACAAATTAAGAGTATATAAACCTTATAAGACCAGCAAACACTTTCTCACTATGGCATAACCCAGATGTGATCCTAACATCCAGAACTGCTACCAGCAAAAAAAAAGCCTAACTATATCTTCTTTTGCACTGGGTGTTTAGAGTTTCCTGATAAAACATCTCCTCTGAGAGCTTTAAAAATATCAGAGAAGTTAAGGCATTATTGACCATTGGAGATTGTACAGCACTTTCTTAAAAATTGTGCCGCACAACATGAAAGTTAAAAGTTTAACAGAGCCCAGACAGCCCATCAGGAAACACAAGGCACTTTGAGAAGCCAACACTGTGCAGGGAAAGTTCACAGGCACCACCCAGGCAACCACCTCCTTACCCCTCAGTGTCCAGGTACTCTTTTACACTCGAGTCATATACAGACGAAAGAGGAGCGAGAAAGTTGAACCTGTGCCCAAGGCTGAACTCATTTCTTCAAGGTTTGTGAGAGTGTTTTCACCAATAGATCACCACACCCTCCACACATGAAAGAACTGTACAGAAACCAGTGCCAGCAACTTTTGGCCCCGGGCTGACATAGCATTTTGCTCTTTCTCTGATATGATGTGAATAAGCAAAGAAAGGTGTTGAACTGAAATGCCTCAGACACTACAGCATGAAGCATAACAAGGCCCTCTTTTCTGTGTGTTACCATACACTCTGACATATGGTACTGAATGTACTTGATTATTGCATAAACTCTGTTAATTTCTGGGAATCAGTAAGGAAACAGACTTCCAGCTAAGATCCTTATCCTTATATACCCCCTGGAGCTACTTCAGTAACATTTTTCAGCAATACCATAATGAAGGAGCTCCTTATATGAGCCACTGCACTGCCCTCACTATTTTCCCTCACCACTTACTTGCCTCCAATAAAATCCCTACCTGGGGAGAGAGAAACAGGGCGAAAAAAGGGAAATCCGAGAAGTGAACTGCTTTCTCAGTCTGAATCCCACTTATTTTGGATGCCCTTCACAAACTGGAGCAGATGATCCCAGGCTGTGCTCTGCTTGTTACAATGTGCCAGGGCAGGTAAAAACCTGAAATCTGAAATATTGGTGTGGGCCACCTTAACTAGGTCTCACAGGTCTCAGTCTGAAGCTGATGAGCTAATGCTTGGCTGGGCTGGGCTGGGTTGGCAGTCTCCCGCTACAGCCAGGGCTGTGAGGTTGTTCCTAAGTAGCTGCACATGTCAGTGCTCCAGACAGCTCCGGAGACCATACCTACAGGTGGATTGCCTCTTCAGCTGAAGAGCCAGGGCTGGACAGTGGCCTCCCAGGGACTTGATATGAGTCATGTCACCATCTCAGTTCCCTTTATCTCTCTTGGCTCTTTCTTGTGCCCAAACCTCTCAGTGGGATTCTTCATGGAAGATATGCAAGAGACATGTCATATTACACACAGAAGAAATAGTTTCTGATGAGATAATAAAGCACTGGGTCATTACGTGCTTTAATGGATAAACATAAAGCTGTTTGCATCTCCCAGAGACTGTAAACTTAGTTCAAGGGCATGAAGTCTCTGCAGATATTCTGGTTCCTGTAGTACTTGAGTATTACAACCATTTTGTCCTTCTGGACTCCCTCTTAGCTCTTCATAATCTTCCCAAAAGACCTTAGACCTCAGACCACCAAGAAGGAAGGAGCAGAAAAGTTATAATCAGCAAGAGCTGAAGACAAGACTGAAGAGAGATATCTGCCTCCTTTTTTCTCTACTTGAGTGGATGTCACTGCCTCTGAAAACAAGTGGTGGAAACTTGAAAACTAACAAGGACTTTATTTTCCTGACAGAATGATTTCTATTTCAATCTCCACTCCTATGTTGTTCCTCATTTTCTGCCTCCCACTGACAGTGCTCTCCTGCTCCATGTCTTCATTCTTGGTGTTTTCAGCCTCCTATCCTTTGTCTGCCAGACACCAGAGACACAGAGTAAATACATAACTTCACTGAACTGATGAAAGAAGTGACTGGACCTAGTAAGACAGGCACCTGTCACTTTGGAGACATTCATTTGGTTCACTCCGTGTCAGCACTGCTGTATGTTCAGACCAAGAGGTCTGAGGAGGAATTATGTCATCTGAAGTTTGCACAGACGTTCTGACTCAGGCCTTTGGGCAGTGTGAACATGAAATAAGAGCTTTGTACTAGAAAACATTCCCACCTGGAAAGGTTCAAAGAAAAGCCTCCTTGTACAAGTGAAATTCCTGCTTGGTACATAGGCAGTTTATTTAACAGAGCTTGGCAACTGAAGTAAATCATTATCCAAGAACAAGCAGAGACTTCCCATTTCTCTCCACCTGCCCTCCCACATGTGCCTGCTGTTTTACCAGCCTGGGATAATGTAGTGGTTTGACCCTGGCTGAATGCCAGGTACCCACTGAAGCCTCTCTCTCACTACTCTCTGCAAACGGGCAGAGGAGAAAAAAAGTAATTAAGAGTTTCTTGAGTTAAGATGAGGACCATAAGAGATCCCTTGTCGATCACCATCACAAGTGAAACAGACTCCAAGTGGGGATATTAATTGAACTTATTACTAACAGAATCAGAACTTAAGAATGAGAAGTAAAATAAATCTTAAAGACACCTTCATCCCCCACCCCCCTTCTTCCAAGTTCTACATCCTCTTCCCCAATGGTGCAGAGAGATGGGGAATGTTGTTTTGGCCACTGCTCAGAGAGAGGAGTCCTTCCCCTGCATCCTCCACAAACTGCTCCAGTGTGAGTCCATGCCCCAGCTACAGTTCTTTAGACACTGCTGCCACATGTGTCACTTCTCCGCAGGGTGCAGTCCTTCAGGCACAGGCTGCTCCAGTGTGGATCCCCCACAGGCCGCAAGTCCTACCAGGAAATCCTGCTCCAGCGAGGGCCCCTCTCCCCACAGGTCCCTGCCAGGACCCTGCTCCAACAGGGGCCTCTCACAGGGTCACAGCCTCCTTTGGGCATCCACCTGCTCCGGTGTGGGCTCCTCCACCCCTGTGGTCCTCCAGGGCCTGCAGGGGCACAGCTGCTCCACCATGGTCTTCACCACGGAGTGCAGGGGAACCTCAGCTCTGGTGCCTGGAGCACCTCCTGCCCCTTCTTCTCCACTGTCCTTGGCGTTTGCATTGCTGTTTACATGTTCTCATTCTGCTATCCTCTGGCTCCCATCTTCATCTAACCCCTAACTTTTTTTTTTCTCTCTTCTTAAATATGTTATCACAGAGGTGTTACTATCACTCCCGATTGGCCAGTCTTGGCCAGCAGTTGGTCTGTTCTGGAGCTGGCTGGCATTGGCTCTGCCAGACATTCAGCTTCTCAAAGAAGCCTCCCCTATAACCCACCCTGCCTATCAAAACCTGGCCACAGAAAACCCAATACAGATAGGCAATGAGATGGAGCCTTTTCTGCATGCAGAGGTGATCCTGCAACTTTCAGAAATGTGTCAGCCATGAGGAGAAAACAATGAAAATGTTAATGCAATTGACCAATGTCTGTCATTCAAACCATATGTGATGCATTACAATTTCCATCAAAGACTGATAAAAGAATGTATGGTAATAAAATTTTAACATTAATTATTTTTGAAGATCAAGTGGAAAAATAATTTGTCCTACTACCCTTTCATTTCTATGGGTTGCTGACAGCAATCAGTTCATTCTTACCAATCCTGTGTGAGAGTAGTAAAGAGGATTTCAAGGAGGAAGGAATAGATTGTCTCACTAAACTCACAGTAATCAGAACTTAAGCAAACCATGTTCCCTCTTTCCTGTGTCTCTTATCCCTCCCAGTACTGGCCATACATATCACACGTTAGAGAGACTCTGTTTACATGATTGCATTTGCTCACAAACATTACACTGACTTCATAAAACAAATGTTAGGGGGAAAAAAGCAGCACTTTATTTTAGTTATTCTGTGGTGACTTTCTTCTTGAGTCTCTGAATTTCTGGTTTCTCCGTGTGCAAAATAAGATACATGTCCTCTTAATGCAAAGTGCTTTGAGATATATGGATGAAAAGTGTTTTATATGTACTCCTTACTATGGGCAGTTTATTTGTTCCCCTAATAACCAGTTCCCTCACTGAAGAGATTTTTATTAAGATCAACAGGAGAGCAGAGTGCAGGGGGGAGGCATTTAAATTGGGGTAGGATTTTTAAAAGTGAAATTATTCCATGATCCTGTAATATAACATCTAGAAAAAGAAACATTATTTCAACAGGTGCATTTTATATATCACATGCACGTGCACTTTCACTGCTTGAAGCCCCTCTAGTGAAATTCACCTGGGCAGCAAATGAGCCTGTAAAGTTACATTATTAATTTTCAGGCTAGTGTTCTCGTTTAGATAATCAGCGTCATGCCTTTCCAATTTACTCAATGAAGCCGATTCAGCAAAATTGCCCTTTTTACAGCATATGTACCCCATATGTGAAGGCTGGATCTATCCTTTCATTCCAATATAGTAAGTAAGAACATGTTGTCAAGAAGATGTAAATGCAAGGCTTAAACTAATCAGCCATGATGCACTATCTAAGGATTTGACTAGAAGCTGAACATGCTTTTTATATTTATGTTCTGTAATTTTGCACGTTAGAGCCCATGGAATAAAAACAACATGGTGCTCCTGATCAGACATGGTGCAAGTTGGACCGTACATGCAATTTTCGTGTAGCATCATCAAAGGAGAATCCGTACAGTGCTTCCACTGCCTAGCCACATCTGGGCTGACATACAACGGAGAAAGCGTGAGGAAGATCTGGGACAGAGAAGAGATCCTGTGGAACAGGAGAGAATATTTCTAGCAGCTTGTATTCAACTCACTTTGGGGGCATTCAGTCACAAACAGGACCCACAAAATGGAAGATAGTTTAAATAGGTAGAATCACAGAATCACAGAATATGCCAATTTGGAAGGAACCCGCAAGGATCATCGAGTCCAACTTCTCGTCCTGTACAGGACTCTCCCCAGGAGTCTCACCGTGCATAAAAGAGTATTGTCCAAAGGCTTCTTGAACTCTTTCAGGCTTTGTGCTGTGACCACTTCCCTGGACAGCCTGTTCCAATACCTAACCACTTTCTGGGTGAAGAACCTGTTTTAGCAAACATATAGTGCTTGGTATTTAGTAATGGACTGAGCAATTCATGTTGAATTTCGGGTTGAAAAGCCTGTAGTCTGGTCTTCAAATCCTTAGAACTCTTAATTTCAGTCACTTAAATGTAGATGTGCAGATAAACCCCACCCTTTGGATGTCCTTCACACTGTGGAGAGTGTATGCAGAGAAACACATACACATGCAATACAGATGCACCCAGCTTATTTCAGACATTTCAACCTTTTGATAGGATAAATTAATCTCTAGAGGGGCCTCACCGTCTCCACTGACTGCAGCAAAAATTTTGATTGATAAACCTTTATATGGATGAAATTAGTCAGGATGAAACATACAGTGATTTGTATCCACGGTCTTGTTACCAGCATAACTTCAACTGAGTACAAATTTCCAGTCATGCAGAACCAGGGTGAAGATAGAGCTGCAGTACAGACAAAACTCCAGTGGTGCTTGTTCAGTGGGAAGTGAGAGCCAAATTCAGCCCAGCTGAATGATGAACATAATGAAACAGAATACTCAATTTCATCAAAGACATTATAGTGGAAAATCATCAAAGACATTATAATAGAAAATCACCTTAATTACTAGTCATGAAAAGTCATGAAAATATTTCCATGTCTTTTTCAAGCTAATTGCTGTTCACTAGTAAGGGAAAACACCATCTGATCTCAGAAGGAAAACAAAACAAAACTAAACTAAATTAAACTAAACTAAACAAAACCCAAACAAATAAAAAAAATTAGTATAATCTATTTTGTGCAAATTAAACAATGAGGACAATGGAACCTCCAGAGATAGCCTGTATGAAGAGGTTACAAATATTGCTTTGCCCTGCAAGGATGATGTCATGCTTTCTGTCAGAATTACTAAAATACCAACATATATTTCCTGGATCAATGGGCTTAGAGGTATATGGTCTTTGTACTTACAGACTCATTTTCCTACAGAACTTCACAAACTGAAAACTGAACCTTCATTACACTGTAGCAGCTTACAGCTTTTCTTTTATAGTATTTCGTAAAAACCTCTAATTTCTTCATGTTAATATCCTTTTCTATATTTTCCGACATTTTGTCTGAAATGCATTAAAGAATTATTTAAAATTTGGATAGACGAATGCAACAGAACAATTACATTTAGACATTTTTGATCTTAAATGTTTAACAGACCACTACAACCTCACTTCTACATACCAGACAGTCCCACAAAAGTGTTTCTCTTAGATCTGTTTATGAACTTCATCACGAAAAATGCATTATCTAGTTTAGGTTCACATTTGACTTGCTGCACAGAAATATATGTTTATAGGCATTTTACAGATTTAACTGACTTGAGATGTAAGTGGGCGTGCACCAATTTGGTTTATTTATGTTAAATTAGTGTCCAATAATCTGAAATAACATAACTGGAGAAAAAATTAAGACTAATTTATCCAAGTCAAAAATTGTTCCCACAAATTTCAATTCTAAAATTTCCTTCCTAAGAGCTCCTAGCATAAAATCTCTTCACAGATTTCTTTGTTTTCCATCAGAGCAATCCCAATTCAAGACAGAGCTCTGCAGCCCAACAGATGTCAACCAGTCCTGGGATCAGAGGCTAGAAAACATGAATCGGGAACACGATCGGCACATATAGGAATTTCCTGATCACAGGTCAGACCTCTAGGTCTGTGACTGGACAGGTAGGGAGGGAGAAAGAGGAAACTTCTGCTGGGTTAAATATGGTTATGGTGCATCCCTGGTAAGAGATGAATTTTCTGTTGGCAGTTTCCATCAAGTGATTTGGTAACTGTTCATGATTTTATCAGTGAATTTGCTGAGCTAGGCTGAATCTCTCCCCGTCAAGATCTGACATAAATTCATATACTATAGATATTGCCTAATCTGTCATACTTAGACAATCCAAGCTATCTAGTCCAAGCTAGACACTCCAACCAGGGAGGCTCAGGTTAGGTATTAGGAAAATTTTTTCACTGAAGGAGTAGTTAGACATTGGAATAAGTTGCCCAGAGAGGTGGTGGAGTCACTGTCTCTTTAAGTGTTCAAGAGGTGTCTGGATGTGGCACTTAGGGATATCATTTAAAGGTAATTATGGCCATGCTGGATTGATGGTTGAGCTGGATCATCTTGAAGGTCTCTCCCAACTTGGATGACTCTCTGATTCTTTGTAATTTTTTTTGCTTATTGGCTACACAACAGAGTTCAGGCAAACCAAATGATGAGGATTGTATTATTCATCACCAAGACAGGTTAAAAAACTGAGTGAGAAAATTAACATATGGCAAAGCTACAAATTTACTGTACAATACTAATTTCCACTGAGCTTATGCTTCTTGAAGACAACCTGGAATCCAAGCACCTTCAGTATTGTAGGACAACAGCAATCAAGACAGGTGACAAAAGCAATCCTAATCATGCCATGTTTGAGATTTTGTGGCCCTCTCTTTATAGTGACAAATAGAAGTGAGATTGGATGGTCACCACGTTTCAAAATCAGCAACTATTCAAAACTTCACAGTGGCTCAAAAATAGCTTACATCCTGGTGAAAGCAGAGGATCTACCAGTTTTACACCACCTGGCTCCTGGAGACAAAATCAATTTTATTGCTCATAAAGCTACACAAAAAACAACTGTATAAATTAGAAGGCTGTTTTTGCTTCCGTAACCACTTCTGACCTGCTACAATGTGTATTTGGCAAGAAATTAATCTGTACTTGTAGAAGTTCATTGTCTTGGCAGATCCATTTTTTTACATCTTTGTCCTTGCCCGCATTTGTGATGACCCACTTTTGAGCAGCCCAAACATTGCACAGCCAAACATGTGCCTCAAAATACATTACACCTCATGGAAGAATACACTGGTGACAAAAAAGACAGTGATAAGGCTCCCACGGTTTTCTCTATATCCTTAATTCTAAAGAAAGTGGAAAAGATAAAAGGCTGTTGCAGGAAAAATGGATTCATCATCTTCCTGACATGGATACATATCACTCTCAACACAATACCTGCATTATAGAAGGAAGATACTAATGTAATATTCTTTCAGCAATTCTAGTTGCTGGCATGGAATATACTTTCCTCACCAGGCACAACTGTAATATCCTCTCAGTCCTAATTCATAATGGAATTTGAAAATAAAAGTGATTCAGAAGAAGTAGAGGAATAAGGAATACATTAGTGCTGTTCTCTGTGGTTTAAAAGACATGGAAAAAAGAGACAGACATAAATTTGATCGTGAAAGTGAAGGAGATCATTGGTCAGAATGGCATAGACATCTCTAAATATGAAAATGATTTCCATTTTGGAAACTATTTTCACACTGCAGACTGCAGCAAATTTAAGTATCTTATATCATCTATGCCTTCTAGCAATGATCTTCACTTTCACAATCTAATTCACATCTGTATCTTTTTTCACTCCAATGATGAGGATGTCAAATCAAGAATACAGAACTTGACTGGCACTTTAGGGCTCCTGGAGGAGTCCAAAGATGAACGGAAGAAAGCTCTGAAGTCAAATCTTGGACAGTGATGAGAAGTTGGACACTTCAAAGCTCACAAAGCTGTAGAAAGAATGTTTACAAATTAAGGCTGACTAAGATCAAGGACACCTGCTATTAAAAAAATGTGTAGATGAGGAATCTAGTGGAGCCTCCATGCTGTGCTTATGAAGTCACACAACTTTCTTCATCGTTTGTGCAAAATTAGCTTAGTTCTGTTCTGTTTCCTGCTGTCCCAGGACAGGCCATAAAAAATTTGCTAATAGTTACATAAATAACATCCATTTTTCTAAGGGTGATAAAAATTTTGTTTACCCTCTGCAATTGCAAAGGTGTTTTAGTTGGATTTGGATAAATGCTTGTTTGCAACATTAGTGATTCCACTGGGAGAATCCAGCCTGGAAAATTGCTAATTGCATTTTTCCCTCCAAGTCACAAACCACTCTAGTGCTTTTATGTGGTTTTCCCATTCAAAATTGTCACTTTAGAAATGCAGTACTCAAAGACTTTTACCTATGTAAATAATAAACCATAGCCTAGTTACTGGAGTACTTAATTTAGTACTGATGTAATTAAAACTAATTCAGCAGAGTGTGATTCTTTAAGTTTCTAAGCTTAAAAAGATGAAAGCTAATGAACAAGTTACAGTGAGATAAGAAGGATATGAACTTGCAGTGCACTCTGTGGTAATCAGATCTGTTCACAGTCTCACCTCTTGAATAATTTTCCCAATTTGTTTCCTTCAGGCCCTGTAGGTATTGAATGTACTAGTGCATACCACAGAATCACAGAAACCATTAGGTTGGAAAAGACTTCTGAGATCATCAAGTCCAACCTTTGACCTAACACCACCTTGTCAACTACACCATGGCTCAAAGTGTCACATCCAGTCTCTTCTAAAATACCTCCAGGGACAGTGACTCCACCACCTCCCTGGGCAGGCCATTCCAATGCCCAATCATTGGGTCTGCAAAGAACTTCCTCCTAATGTCTAACCTAAACCTCTCCCGGCTCAGCTTCAGACTATGCCTTCTTGTCCTACTGCTGATTGCCTGGGAGAAGAGACCAATACCCACCTGGCTACAATCTCCTTTCAGGTAGTTGTAGAGAGTGATAAGGTCTCCCCTAAGCCTTTTCTTCCCCAGACTAAACAACCCCAGCTCCCTCAGCTGCTCCTCATAGGACTTGTGCTCCAGTGCTTTCACTATCCTCATTGTTTTTCTTTTCACATACTCCAGCACCTCAGCATCCTTCCTAAACTGAGGGGCCCAGAACTGGACACAGTGTGAGGTGCAGCCTAACCAGTGCTAAATGCAGGGAACAATCACTTCCCTGGTCCTGCTGGCCACGCTATTCCTGATACAGGCCAGGATGCCACTGGCCTTCTTTGTCACCTGGGCACACTGCTGGCTCATGCCCAGTTTCCTGTCAACCAGCAACCCCAGGTCCCTTTCTGCCTGGCCACTGTCCAGCCACTCTGTCCCTGCCTGTAGCACTGCAGGGGATTGTTGTGGCCAAAGTGCAGGACTTGGCACTTGGTCTTGCTGAACTCATACTATTGGACTCAGCCCATCTATCCAGCCTGTCCAAGTCCCACTGCAGAGCCCTCCTACCCTCCAGCAGATCAACACTCCCCCCCACCTTGGTGTCATCTGCAAATTTGCTAATGGTAGACTCAACACCCTCATCCAGATCATCAATAAAGCTATTAAACATGTCTAAGCCCAACACTGATGCCTGGGGAATACCACTAGTGACAGGCTGCCAAATGGATGCAGCACAGTTCACCACCTCTCTCTGTGGCCGGCCATCCGACCAGTTCTTAATCCAATATCCCGTAGAGGAACACCAGATAGTCCTGGTTATTCTTTAAAACATCAGAGAGACTTTACCTTGCAGAGTTTTTCTGGTGATATTTCTTGATTCCCAAAAGTAGAGTCCTCTTGAATTATCCTGCTTTGGGCTGGCATAGAGTTCATTTTCTTCATAGTAGCTAGTGTGGGGTTGTGTTTTGGATTTGTGCTGAAAGCAGTGTTGATAACACAAGGATGTCTTAGTCATTGCTGAGTAGTGCTTATACAGAGTCCGAGCCTTTCCTCACACTGACCCACCAGCAAGGAGATTGGGGATGCAGATGGCATTGGGAGTGTGTGCAACCAGGACAGCTGACCTTAATCAATATAAGCGATATTCCATGCCTATGTCATAATGCTCAGCATATAAAGCTGGGGAAAGAAGAAGAAAGAGGGGGACATTCGGAATGATAGTGTTTGTCTTCCCAAGTCACATGGGATGGAGCCCTGCTTTCCTGGAATTGGATGGACTGGATGATCACCTGCCTTTCGATGGGAAGTGGTAAGTTACTTCCTTATTTTATTTTGCTTATGTGCATGGATTTTGTTTTCCCTATTACTCTTCACAGGAACCTTCTCCAATTTTGCAGCACCAATCCTCAAATACAGACTTCAGAAATGGAAACTACAGCACATGCACTGCTGCCCACATAAAGTTTAGACACTTTTAAGGGTTACAAGTTGAATATGAAAAATGACACCCCTAAAATTACTAGACAGTTCTGAGAACATTGGCTCTAATGACTGGTTCTTTTTCAGCATACTCCAGTGTGCATTATTATTGTCTCATCTGAAGTCATTAGTCATATCAATTCCAATGGAAGTAGAATCAGGTCTTCACGTTCTGGCCTTAAATTCTTCATACCAAAAAATCACAATGATGTAAAAAAGTTTACACACACTGGAGTTTTGAAAAACTAAAAAAGAGGAAGAAAGAGAAACTCTCCTGCCCTTCCTATTTACTGGTGACCATAGTGGAAATAAACTAAATAAGCAGCAAAAACAAATACTCTTTCCCCCATCACCTAAACAACTGTTGTATTCTCAGGCTTTGTAAGGAAAAGGAATATATGTGATTAGCCCAGCTAACACAGCTGTAGAGACACAGATAGTTTTTTGTACATGTGAGCTGTGTGTTCTTTATGAAAGCTGGAAAGGCTCTGTTAACTCCCTCCTTTCCTCAGCATTTGCAAGGGCTTGTGAATTCCCTGTGTTAATAACTCTCAGCTATTACAAACCTTTCTCTGCCTGAATGTAGAATGACTGTACAGCTGACGAGTGTGGCATCTGAAGTGGAAATTTAGGGGGAATTCTGGAGTGCAAAGAATATCTTCAGGATGGGAAGCACATGGGGATCTGCATTTTGGGACAAAATGTTTGATTATAAATTAAAGCATCATAAAAAAAGTGAGGATTTGGTTTGACCCACGTAAGGAATGCAGTGATCATCTTGGGAAGAGACTGGTACAATGACAGCCAGCTTACTCCATAACATCTTAAAATTCATGTTGCAAAATATTCACTGGAAGAGGTGAGGCACCAGCCATAGAAAACCCTGTAGATTGTTTTTATCTAAGCTGGTTTTGCTTTAGCTGGACGAGCCTGGTTAAGTTCCCCAGAACTGGGCTCCAGCTGCACCCTAACTCCCAGGCACCATTCCCTCTCTACCACCTGACCATAGAATCCACCAACACAGAGCAGAACACCACCATCTCAAAGCAATCCACAAAGTAGGCACACTGAAAAGCTCACACATGACTGCTATTATAGATCTTCCCAGCATCCTTCAAGCATACTGACATTAAAAACTCATATTGGCCAAACAGAGCAAAAGCAGGGTTTTTCAGGGTTAGTTTTGGACTCCAGAGTTTAATTTGGATATGTTGTGACTTTCTAGCTTTCTGAATCACAAAGGATGATGACCTTTTAGCTGGTGAACTCATCAGCGTATGGACCTTTTGATTGTCAGGTAGTCAGATGGTGTCATTTGTCATCAGTGAACAACTGAATCAGTGACCAAGATTTCTAACATCAGGTCTGTGCTCACTGCATAGCTGCATGCTAGAAGATGAAAACAAATGGCATTTTTTACACCATTATACATCTGGAAAGTCAAAGTTAACCTCAATTTAGAGACATTGAAGTGAAAAATAAACAAAATCAACTGTGGTTTCATGTAGCCTTGGAAAGAGCTATGGCTTGAGAGCAGCTGTGTTTTACTTTCAATACTTTCTTGAAATGATATGCTACAATAAGTTACTGCTCACTTACAAGGAAGTGACTCCTCTGTTACATCAGTCAGGGTAATCTTCACTGTGTGTTTATTGAATTATTTGTGGTGTATCACAAAGCTGCTGACCTGAGAAATCCCACAACCTTGGCATCAAATGCAGCTAATGGCTGTGTCCTGCAAATGGCGCAGAGCAATTGGTGGTAGTTCACTCACCACTCTGACCGCACTGTGATTGCAGGCAGGCAGACAGGCAGAAAGGGTTTCCAAAGCTGCTTCTTTGCTAGTATTTTAACATTATAAAAGCCCACCTCCCTTTGAATAAAGTGTTTGTTCTTAAAAGCCTAACTTGTGCTTTCAAATATGCTGAGGAAGCAACGTCTGCTTCAAGAAGAGAGCTGAGATACGAAGGGTGAAAAGGGATTTTCTCAGGAGAAAAAATAAGAATCAATTGAAGAAATGACTCCATTTCAAATACTCAAATAAGGACCAAAGTAGAATCACTTTTTTGCATTTTTGCCCTTGGGAATTTTATGTGTAACAGGGCCTGTAGACCTCACAGAGACATGCACACGTTAGCACTTCACCATTTATCACTCGCTTAGTAGATTATGGAGCTTACTTCAGTTTACTGGGATCTCATGAAGGTATCTCTATCACTAGGTCTCTACCCTAGGACTATGTTTATGTAGTAATTATAGCCATGACGACTAATTGAGTTTCTCCAATCAATCACACTGGAAGTTTTGTTTGTTTTCTTGTGCTAGGGAACAGGAAGGTTTTACCCTTCTCTAAACAGTGAGAAAGAAATGAAGGATATTTTTAAGACAAAAGTTGAAAATTATTATTGAAAAAGGGTTCAATTAGCAGAAACCCTATCTAATTTAAGGAAGAGTCTGTATGTGATGACACTGAGTTCGAGCTACACTTTAGAGTAGATAAGCAAAAAAATTTTGTAACAGACATCAACTTCAGTTCATACATAGAGAGGCAAAATAGATGTTACAAAGTCACTCCACAAGCTGGAAATTATTGTCACATCACTTGAGCACTGCTCTCTGGTTATTATTAGACCATACAAGCTCCAGCATCAGACAAGCACCTGATTGCAGCCAGGAGTATCCAAGCTTGATTGCCACAATGGAAAGAAGAAGGAATATGTTTGTTAAGGGAAATCACAGCAAGGACAGGAGTGACTGAGATAAGGAGATATGTTTTATCCTGCTGAGCCTTGCCATGTTAATTAGTGACTCTGATGGTTGTCTAAATAAAAGCTGTCATAAGGCTGGAACATGCTCCAAGCCTACACATACACAACTCAGCAGGCTAGTCACTTCTGGGTTACTGGTCTATAATCCAGCTCATTGCTTCACTCAGTGGAGGCACACTTCTCTTTTCATGCAAATACTGCCACAGACCATGTCGAGTTTTTCATCATTACAGTTTATACTCATTTTTCTTTTATTTTTCTATTCAGTGCTAAAACTTCTTTCCACATGAAATTAAAGATTTCCTATCTACATTTATAACTCACTAAAAAATGAAAAGACACAGTACATCCCAAAACACTCCATGCCACTGTCCTGTGCACAACAGATTTGCTCTGCATTTGGTAAATCTGTCAGGAGCTATGCTCATACAGTGCCTCCAACATCAGAGTAGGGGAATGAGCACAAATAGCCATGGAAGTATACCTTATGCAGAACAAATTCAATCTCAATGACGAGACTGTCTGGCCTTTCATAGGCCACATAAAAATCATTTATTATCCCATTTGCCAACATGTCATGAATCACAGCCCCAAGACATCATCATGTACAAGACAGACTATCAAGGTTCCTTCCCACCTTATTGTAGGCGTTTCAAATAAAGTTGTATGTATAGATGATCCAAAGGTTTATCATAAAGAAATCTACAACCTACAAATGCCCCACTAGAGAAGAAGCAAGTTTGCAGTCAGCATGTTGCCTACTGCTACTTCAGTGTTCACCTGCCATTCATAGCCAAAGGGGGAACATTCTGCATCTTGTGGGAAAGCTGTTTCCTCCAACACATGGTGCAAGAAGAGAAGGGGTCTCTGACAAATAAACAGCCAGAAACTTTTGGCTCATATTCCAAGCCTCACAATTCTTTTGAGGATGAGTAATCCTTCTAATAACTCTGTTTATTTAATTACTTAAGTGGTCCAACAGGTGGTAGCATCTGATACTGGCCCTATGCTCTGACTGATACCAGCTTCACCTGTTATTAGAATTACTGAGCCAGGTTGATAAATATTTCCCACAAAATATCAGAGGTGAAAAACAGGATTTTATAAATCATGGAAAAGAAATGTCACATGCTTACCTTGCTCCTGGCAGGACATGATGCTCATTCCTGGCAAAGGGACATCAAACTCCCAATGACTTCCTTAATTCCTCTTAAACTATCAAATTTGGGCTAAGCTGAGGTTTAAACTATACCAAAGACTTATGCTCACTCTCCTCCTTAAAGGCATCTCTTGCTACTGTATTTGGGGAACATTGGATATCAAGTCCTACGCTTTCTGCACTGGGAAATGGTCAAAGACTTGTTTATCGCAATTGATCAGAATTTCTTGAATTTAAAACTTATATTAAAAAATCCATTGCTTTTTGGTATGTTGCACATCTCTCTTGTCTTCCAGTGTAGTAAATGTGGACTTCATAGGATATTAAATATTAAAAACCACCAAAATATTCTATAAGGAAGACATATTGCTAAAGGTTTTGGAATGTCTATGGTCCAGCGATTAAACACATAAATTCAGTCCTGCATTGATCATGATTCCTGCACTCTTGCCAAAACCTCAGCTATGCTCAGATCCAAACTCTTGCTTCAAACAATTAATAACACAGAAAATACAAGTTACTTGAAATGTGCACAGTTTATATTTAATATTTTTTTTTCCCTGATCTTCACTGAGCACAATAATAAGGGTGATTCCCTGTAGGCAGGGAGGCAGCAGAGCCTTTCATGGCAAATGAGTTATAAATCAACATCAAGTCAGAGATGCTGTCTCTGAGGTGATATCTTCCCTTGGAAAAGAGATGTATTTTTAACTTGAACTAGCTACCAATGAAGACAAAGTAGTTGATAGCTTTTGCAGAGGTTAGTGGGTCAAAACAAACCCTGGGGCTGCCCTAAGCTTTAATCAGATCTGCCAACTTCTATCAGAATTAAACTGTCTTCTGTAAGATTTTACCTCACCTTAGTATACTAAGTCCTTTGTCTTGATTAAAAAATGAGAATGAAATCTTCAGTGTAAGAGTAACAGAAGGTGTTCTGACAGTTTAAATGAAGGTTAGGAANGAGTTTCTATGGGCACTGGGGAATAAAAGAAAAAAGTCTAAGGTAGATTTAAAATATTACCTACAAGCAAGGAAGGGTAAGTACAGGTTTAGCTGGCTGAGAAATACTTATATTGTAGGATCAAAGAAAATACAATAAAATGTCTACAGAACTTTTCTGAAATCTTTGATCCTTAGATCCTTTACTGATCCTTTACTGATCAATAGATCTGACATATGGACAGACAGAAAGACTTTATTTCATACAGATATTGCCTTCTGAAGTGAACACATAAGAGGAGAAAACATTTTGTATATGACCACATCACACTATCCATCTACTCCTAACTGCTCTGTTAGGACTGACAGGAGAACCTGCTCAACAGACACCCTCAGGTGTGGCAACAGTGATCTGGTTATTTGGTTGTTTTTTCAGATTGTACTTCTTTCTTCCATAACACCTTGCACAAAAAGACACTTTTAGAGTAATTTAATAAAAGTTTTTACTAGCACAGTTTGTTTTGTCAGGGAAAATACTCCCAAGGAATAATATTTAAAACATACATAGTCACAAGGACTGCTTCAGGCCTTTGAAAGTTTAACATTTTAACAGGGTTAAAGAAGGAGGGCCACATCAACTTTCTCTGTGGTGGTCTCCATTATTTGCTGGGCAGCACTTGTACACTTGCATTCTCTTTTTTTTCAGATCAATTCACTGTGTTAATTAAGTTAGGAGTTGGGGAAAGTGATGTATTAACTCTAGAACCTCTGTCTACTCCTAGCTGGTCCACCTTAGCAGTGAAAACACAAGGTTTTGAAGGGAATATTGATATGAATTGCATTCCAGGACAATGCTGAAACTTAACGTGATGTGTCATGTCAGTCTTAAATTGATGTAAACAAGGTTCAGAAGCAGCTAACCCCTTCAGATGGGAAGGAAGTCTGGTCCTTGAGTGGTCCCAACCTGGTACAGAGATTGAACAGCATCCTATCCTAGGACAATGACTGGATATTGATTGAACTTTGAGTTGGTTTCTCATTCAACAACAAGAAAGTCACATAATCCATGGTAAGCTTGGAAACCAGCTTTTTGCTTTCATGCCACTCCTGGGTTAGCCAGTAAGATAAGATGAGTGAAGAGTGGATGATTTAATCAGTCTGAAATCAAAGGAATTACAATATTGACTCTGGAGTCTCTATCAGCTCTTGATTGGTTGCATCTCTGGAGCTTTGTAGACTTCACATTTGCTGAAGAAAAACTCATTTTTAATATTTCCCAGAATAGAAAATTTTACACCACCTGTGGAGGAGCTATTTCTTTGTAAAGTGTAGAGATGCAAAGACCTTTACAGAGGGGCCACTACAAATTTAACATTCCCTCCACTGTTGTATGGGCAACACATTCACTGCCTGAAAATGCCACTGTGCACCAGCCTCCACTTTACTCCATGAGCAGTGTAAGGTATGGCACTGCTGGACTTTTAACTTGGATGTGTTAAAACTCCAGACAAGTACACACCTTCTGTTTCCTTTTAGAACATCTCAAGTGCAGCACTGGGTCACAAAGGCAAAGTGAATGTTACAAGCTGAGATGTGCAGAACCCAAGCACTTTGCAAACTGATAATGGACAGAGAAATGGTACTATTTGCTCAGAGGGTTGAGATACTGACTCCACAGGAAACACAGAGGGGTTAAGCAAAACAAAGAGATCAAACCTCAT
>WEIV01024713.1:6224-67284 GCA_013390005.1 Calyptomena viridis
GATCAAAGCTCACAAGCTCACACAAATTAGAGAGAAATGACATGAAAGAGCAAGGCTTTGGGGTGAGGGTTTGAGGAGGACAGGGACAAAGACAGAATTCTCTGCTCTTCTCGCTACTCTTTTTCCTACCATAAAATCTATGTGTAGTGAACTTTTCAGAAAAAAAAACAAATGCCCCATGTTTCAGTCAAACAGAAGAATCTTTGAGATGCCAAAAATAATTAAAAATAGTAATGTAATTTCAATGACTGAGGATCTATTCTATTTTAAGTTACAGGTAAGCACTAGACAACCTCTTACCCATGTAAATATATGTATGTGCACACACACACACAAATACACAGAACCTTTCAACAGCACTTTTTTATAAGTAGAAACTACCAGAACAAAGAATATCTAAGCAACTAACTTACCACAAACTGATAAAGACAAATAGAACTGCAGCAAGAATGCCTCTAAGTTCTGTTTCAGACACCTGGGGCTAAATACAATTCTTCTGTTTTCAAGGGAACAGTTACACCCTTTATTTATCCAATGTAACTGCATCAACCTAGTTAATGCCTCAATTTTCTTAAATTTACCCCATTAAATTAAATGCCTGTGCCAAAGACTTACTATCTTTTTCAGACTTTCACAGTACAGAGTAAATTCATTCATCATGGAAGAAAGGTCAATCATGCACAAAGGACTTTAGTTCAGCCTAGTCTTACATATTCTAATAACTGTAAAAGCTCAAAGTCTCCATGTAAGTTCTGTTCCACTAGAGAACCACTGGAGCCACATTTCATTAAATGAAACAAAAAAAAGTTGGCAGCATAAAGGAAAGCAGCCTAATGTAATTAGGTATGCATTAGGTATGTATGTTAGACCATGTATTACCATCTCTATTTTAGTGGGGAGAAAAGTGTCTTCCATTAGGCAAATGAAAACCAAAATGGATTAATCCAGGTTCCCTGCTGCTTGCTATTTTGATCCAGCACATGTTGTGGAAGCAACACTGTTAAGAGCCAAGACTGTCTAAGAATCTACATGGTCTAAAAGAGAAGTAATATTTTTTACTGCACTAAGTTACAGAGTTGGAAAGAGAGCTTTCAGGCACAGAAGCCCTTCAGCAGATCAACTTAAGAAGCATTTTTATGTTTTCCTCCATGGCACTGTTCCTACTTGAAGGAACAATATGTGGCAACTGGAACCTGACTGCACTAATCTGTTACCATTGCTTTTGTGAACTCCTGCCTGTACTACAACTCGTTTGAGACCACTCACTAAGATAACATTTTTTCTTCCAACATATTTAACACAATGAGATTCCAGTCCATGCACTGGGCTCAAAGGTACGGTGTTAAATCAAATGCCAAAAATTCCTTCCAACTAGTTGCTTTGGTTTCAAATTTGTTCTCAGTTTAAAACAAATGTGTCCACTTTTTGTAGCTACAAAGTAAAACAGGGTCACATGAACTCTTTTACTCTGTTTTTCATGTACTTTAAAACACTCATCACATTGGAACAGTGATTTTTTTTAATGCAATTAAGCATGGTACAACTCAATACAAAATGTCTGTGATAGGAAGGCAGTGGAGCAACATGAGGTTAGAACGCATTTCCAATTATATGCTTTGAGAAAAACGTAGCTGAAATACCCTCTGAAAGACTATTTTAAAGAAAATAAGATCATTCACAAGCACCTGCAGGGGAAAATTACTAAGAAATCACCTTGAATAGCATTAATTCTGGAGCTCTTGGTTAAAATTAGAGCTTTCTAAAGTATCATTTCTTAATGGGTTTTGTGCTGTCAATTGTAAGGTGCCGAACACAGACACTACTTGCACTATGTCAACGAACAGCTAGCATTTATAGCCTGTGCCAAAATTACCCAGGTTCCTAAGAACAGGTATCTAACTGTCCTCTAACAACTAAGAGAAATGAGCAGAAATGAGTCTTCTAATAATATTTATCAGACATGAAAGAGAACCAAGCCAGTCATTGGAAAAAGCATCTCCTGCCAATTATCCCACACTTCAATAGGTACAGCGAAAGAAAGTCACAGACTTTTGCAGGAACTTTAGCCTCTCACAAAAGTTGAAAGAGAAATTCCCAGGGAATTAAAAGTGATATCTATCAAGGCACTGACATACTCAGTTTCCAAAGTAGAAAAAGCCAGCTGCTGCATTGCCAAATGCAAGACCTTCCTCTTCACTCATCCTTGTCAAAGTTATCTCCTAGCCAACTGCAGGAAAAAAATTTTACAGTGCTCTTCTCCAGAAGAAATTTAACTAATCTTTATAGTAAATGCCTGACACTGAAAAATCAGCTATTTTGATGGAAGGGTTGCTTGTTACTAGGGAGAACAAAAAGGAGATGCTACTCAAAAAAAAAAAAAAAAAAGGAAAAGATTGAACCAAATGGAATCAACACATTTTACATTTATAAAGAATTTATAAAGAGACACTAAAATCTGACAACAATATCCCAAGCTGAAAGCCCACCTGGAGGGAAGAATTAAAATATTCACTATTGTGCATAGCATTCTCTACACCTTACATGATCAGCTATTTAAATAAATGTCTGCTGCTTCTTCAGGTGGAAAAGGAACCTTAGGTGGAAAAGGAACATAAGACGACAGCCATTCAGTGGAGTAGTAAAGGTCACAGACCCAAGTAGATATGACTTATTCTTAATTTAATGTGTACTTTTTCTAAACCAACAGTCAATATTTTCTTCCAGTAGATTTTCCCACATATTTTCTTAAAGAGTGTAAATCTCATAGGCACAGCATATATTAAAAGTTTTGATAAATTATACAAGAAATGTCACATGGGCAGAAAATTCCAGAACACATCTTTCTCAATAGTCACTACTGTAGCCAGTTACAACCTTTACTACTGGATTTCTCCTGTTACCTATCCCAAGTGTTCATTGACAGAGCTATAATGAATAAGTAGCCAAAAACATGAAAAATGTAGCAGATCTAAGTAATACTAACTTAGAATATTTTTGTCAAGATGCCACACCATACACAACTTTTGTAGGTTTTTAATACTATTGCATTTTTTTTTAAGGAGATGTAAAAGTCAGATTTGTGACCTACCTACCATAACAAACTTTTTAGAAAATATAAGAACAAACACAAAATGCTGAGCTTGCAGTATAAAAAAAGGTTTCATTAGATCTGCTTGGTTCAGGCTAAAAGAAGGTCTGGCTGGAATGCTGCCCTATTAGTTCCTGAGAGGACAAGCATAAATCTTCAGAGGACAGAAAGCCAAGTATTATTTGCAGTCCTACAGTGCTGGAGGTGGTAGAAGGGTCTTTGAAGGAGATTAGCTCAGCCTTGGAATGCAGCTGAAACATGCTTCTCAAACAGATGGCAAAATCCAGGGAAGCAGCCTACAATTTGATATCAGCAGCTGTGTGTGAAATACACGCGGGTTGAAGTGGCCAAGAAGAAGCAGGCTCTTCCCAACCATGCACAACTGCATTGGATCATTTAAAGCTCAGCTTTCCAGTCTTAAAATCTGACACTTTGGTTAGGAATCAAAACTCATGTGTACATGCCACTGCATAAGTGAAGTCAGAAAAGCCAGGCTCCACCCTTCTCAGACCAGCAGATGTTCAGGCAGTGTCCCTGACAACAGCCAAGTGTCTCTCTGGTCCAGAATTTTCTGAGACAAAAGGTCTCTGCATTGCCCCAGTGCTGAATGTAACATAAAGATACACATTTCTCTGCCTTAAAACAGCAAAATCCTAATAATTGGAATGAGAGGGAACATGAATGTTATTAGAAAATTATTGCCACCACTGCAAAGTATGCAACTTTGGGTTTTGGTGGAGTGTTAAACTTCTGCTTCTACTATTTTTCACGTTTTACTGAAAAAACAGTTGCTGAATCTCTTAGAATATAAAAGTATTTTATTTGGTCATCTAAATTTTATCCCTTGAAAACCAAAGGGAATAACACAGCTTCATTAATATCCAGATGAAGAAATGGATTGCATCTTCCTCAAATTTGTGGATGATAGCAAATCTGGGGGAGTTGTTATTACTCTAGAGGACAGGAACACCATTCAGAGGGACGTAGGCATGTTGGAGAAATGAGCCAAAAAAACCTCATGAAGTTTGCCTACGACAAATACAATGTCCTACCCTGGAAGTGTTCAATTGCCTGCAACAGAAAAAGTTGGATGCCAACTGAAGTTGGCAGTTCTGTAACGGGAATAAAGAAAGAAAAAAGGAAAAGGCAGAGACTTTAGTGTCATGTAGGGCAAGTTGGATATGGGTCAGTGGTGAGAGTCTGTAATGATTGAAGTTAACTTTATACTGTGCCACACAGAAGGAGTGTAGCCAGGAGGATGGAGAAGTGATTTAGCCTTTTATTAAACACTTGTGAAACCACACCAGGAGCAGCACAGCCACTTTTGGGCTTCTCAATACAAAAAAAAAGGTATTGACAAACTGCCATAACAGCCATAAAACTGGAGGAAGGCCAGTAAGATCTGGAGCATTCAAGGAATGGGTGAGGGTACCAGCCTCGCTCCACCAGCCAAGGGAAGAAGGCAGGATGTATTACAATTGCAGACACCATTCAGCTATCTCAAGGGGGACACAGGGATAAACAAAGCAGACATTTCTCCAAGATGCGCATCAAAAGGACAGGAATGACAATCGCAGTTACAGAAAGAGGAAATTTCACAGTGACTAGGCACTGGGGCAGGCTGTCACAGACACTGTCCAACTCCAGCTTGGGACATTTTCAAACTGGACTGGGGGAGGCCCAGAGCAACCTGACCCAACTTTCAAGGCAGCGCTGCTTTGAGCACGACATTGGATCAGCTGAACCCAAGTGGACTGCTAACAGCTAAATTTTTTCCATGACTCTGTGATACTGCAGTTCATATATGGAATGTCAACGCTAAATAATACACTAGGGACTTAGACAAACATATTAAGAGCTCGGAAGGTTAAAAAATAGGAATTTGTGAAGGACGTGAGTTGAAATTTTGTTTTGTCCTGGACTGGAACAACCTAATTCTTAAATCTGAAAAGATATTACCTTGAGTTTTTCAGTAGCCTTCACTTAAATCGTGAGGTGCAATGTTACAACAGGCACCAAACTGAAATAATAATATTTTAAAATATCAATATAAATGGTACATAAGCTTATTCCATAAGAGGGTTTTTCTCTTGAAGCGAAGTGTCAGTGAAACTGCCTTGATTTCTACTTTTAAAAACTGCTTAATCTGTTAATTTGAATTATATTCTTTCATGTACTGCATTATATATCTACTTACCAAACACCAAATAGAAGTGTTTCACACAGGAAGGAGTTTTCAATTTATGCAGCAAGATAATTTGGACTTAGAAGACTAAAAACACTTAAACAGTGCATCTGTCTCCATAAATCATGGCTGATTAGGAACTTCTGAAAATCTCTAGTGAAAACAATTTCTTTTACTTTGATTCTATTAACAGCAAAAGGATTTTTTGCCTTGCAAGTATGAATCTGCAGTACCGTCACATTATCCTTTCAGAAAATTTTTATGAGGCTATTTGAAAATACAAATGAAAAATGCAAATTTAATTCATCTGGTGTACTGTGTGCCCTCTTAAACAGGGACCTTATTGTGCATGTAATAAGATCAGTGAAATTTTTTACAATGATTTTGTGGTTAAGAAAACTGGGACTATTTTACAATTAAAGTGAAATAAGTTTACATATTATGTTTATATTAATGGTGTTCACAAAATAAATATTCAGTTTCTTTCTTATTCAATAAATACTATAAATTAGTATATCAGTGATGCAATAATTCAATATCCTTTAAATGATTGGACTTTTGCATATATTTTCCAAGGCAAGCACTGTTAAGTGTCCATTATTCTTATCTCTGCAAAAACAGTACCTAGAGAAAAATGTCTTGCAAAGTAAAGGCCTTCTTAAAAACAGTGTCCAAGTAGTCCCAGAATGAATGTAACCTCTAACTAATATGATATAGTTAATAGCTATGTCTTCCTTCCCAGCTGTGCTGATAACAGGATAACGTTGGTCTGTTTCCAAAGCTCACCAACAATGTGAACATGCTATTTCAGCAATGTCAGGCAAAAGAGAGAGACTTTACTTACCCCTCAAAGCTAACTTTAAACCTGACTTTAAAACCAAATCAGTCAGTTTAATGGTAAGTTTAATCAAGGCTTAAGAAAAAGTGGCTGAAATAATCTGTTATTTTGTGTACTTTTATAAATTTAAATTAAAACATTAAATGCCTTTGTAGTACAGTTCTGGTCTTCAATCTACTTTATAAGCATAATTTAATAAACTCAACATCATCATCATCAATCAGGTCTGCATTAAATTTACCTTGGACCAGATCTCAGAAGGAAACCAGACATACCACTTACAAGCATGCCATTAAAATAGAAGCCTGTTAACTTGGTGTTATTTAGGTCTGTACACACTTGCATATGCAGTCCTGAGCTGCATATGCTTCAAGACTGTTCATACTGAAACTCCATGAATGAAAAAGTTGTGATTTTGTATAATTTTCTTAAAAAAAAAAACCAAACCAACTGATCCACAAAAACAGGCTTTAACATTTTTCCTTCATGCAGATTATTTTTCACTATTTCTAATTTTTTTTCCTTTACCTTCATTTGCTGGTTTTTAATGTTAATTCTACTTCTAAGTATCTGAATCAACATGGTTTTCATTCTATAGAACAATACAACAGTTCAGACTCAACTACTCAGAAAATACAGGTTGAAAAAATTAATTAACAGCTGTTTCTTATCTTACTCTCCAAGGTGTCTCTTTACTTTTAAGACATCTATTTCAATTGTCTCTCCAGTTTGTTACTAGCTATTTTTACTTCTGATTTCTTAGCTACCAGCACATTGTGTTGATGCATATATACAACAAGGATATATTTTCTTGGAGTGGGGAAATACAACCATAAACTAGCATTCCTTAAATTAATGAAAACATTTATATCACTGTTATATTGCCATTTAAAAGAACAGAAAGATTCCAATATAATTTCATACTGCACAGAGAAAAATTCTTTTATATTTTTTGCCAAATAGCTATTTTACATTCCCTTATTCCCCATTCAGTCTTGTGTCTATTGAGGTTTATTGGGTATTTTTCATTGTTCAATTCGAAACTATGAAGACAATCTCATAACTGATTAATCATATTTCTAAAATACTGACATTTGTACAATACAAGTGTGTCTGTTTATCTACTCAATATAATTGTATCCATATATGCATAGACAATGGATTTTGCTATTTTCCTTTCTCAATACTTATTTTTTGATAACAGCCAAGAATGCAAAATTGTTCTCAAATTAGTCATGGGTATTTTTTTTTCTGCTGCAATGTTTATAAGAAATAAGTAATCTGTGATCTGAAATGCAAAATACATCAGCCAAATCTGACACAACAATCAGACTGCATCCTGAATTACTCTATTTGAATTTGAATTACAGTATGACTGGCCCATTTAGCCTGTTAATCCCAAAGATGCTGGTTTCTTAATAGTGCCATAAAACACTACACACATATGAAAGAGCACATTAATTGAAGCTCAGTTACAGAACTGTGCTAATATTAATAACACTGCCTGTCACATCCTTGCCATTTCATCCCACTAGGGTAGGAAGGAACTGAGAATCCCAATCCAGAGCTGATAGGGTTAAATTGAAATTGAAGGCAAGCATAGCTTGAACTAATTAAAAGGAGGGGAGGGGAGGGGAGGGAAAGGGTGAAATATCCCAATGATCAGATTCTATAATCCCATTTGTTCTCTCAAAGGAACAGAGCATACAGGAACTCCGCAGTATTTTTTACCTTGCCCTATACACTAACAACTGCCTAAATTACTATGAATTCCTAGAAGAAAAACTTCTTTCAAAAAAAACCAAAATGAAACCTTACAATTTAAAGCAAAAATTGAAACTCAGAAAGGAGATGAGGCACTACAAGGCAGTACCAGGCCCCTGGGGGAAGATATGAACGTTTCCTGTGAAAGTCCAAGAGACCAACTTCCTCTGGTGCTGGGAATTGGAAACAGTTATCTACACACCTCCACAATATATTCACCTTTTTAGATGTACCGAGTAACAGAGCCCCAGCAAAAAGCAAGGCTCCAATTAAAATTCTGAATGACTTGACAGGATTTTTTTGTGCCAGACAGAAAACAGTACCCTTCTTCAGCACCTCTGCATTGCAGGAGGCTGAAAGCTTCTACTCTTGAAAAAGAAGAATTAAGTGTTTCCTTTAAAATATCACTCAAAGCCATGGCAAACGTGTGTTTACTTGGGCAACTTGGCATGACAGAACATGGGGTGCACCACTATGTGCCTCACCTTACCATTTCCTGGTGATACAACCTTCTCTAAGAAGGTTAAATTAATTTAGAAAATGTTCTCTAGAAAAACACATGCCAGAATGTATCCAGCTTCTCTCCTTGTTAACACTTTTTAAAATTGCCTGTACTTCATAGTCATGTTTTTTGAATTCTACATTATATGGAACAAAATATGAAAGAAACTGTTACTTGCAGAAACTCCACACTGTCATTCTTTCTGGTGCTCTTTAATTAACGAAGGAATAATACCCTTGAGATTTGATCAACATCCAGTTCATTTTAAAGCATAAATATTAACTGTATTAAAAGCTTTCAATGTCTCAGAACAGAAAATCACCACCATTAAACAGATACTACACGTTTGTAGCTTGCCCTCACCATAATTCTTCCTAAGGAATATAAGAAGTAAGAGGTCATATCTGTGCAAATGCAAACTGACAAGATATTTTCTTAAGGAAACTGGTGTATTTCTTGACATATTACATTTATTATAACTTTAGATTTTATTTGCATAGCTATTGTACTGCTAGTTTGTGCAGATTAACATTTAGATCTATACATATATAAGAAAATATCATGGTACCGAACAGAAGTATTGTTTGATGAGGACCTCTCTAAAGGTACTACTGTGTACAGCCCATCTTAGATTCTTTACATTTTACAAAGCTGAATAATTTGAAATATTTGGGGCACCCACTGTCAGGAAATATCACCTAGTTTTCAATGTTATACAAACAGCGCAGTCTGCCATCTGTGCTGAAGTCCCAGGGTTTATGAAGCGTGAAAAAAAGCCTGCTGTCCAAGGCCCTAACTTTTCTGCTGCGATAGAAAAAACCATAGAAATCTTGAAAATTAAAAAGGGCAATGCTTAACAATGCTTAAAATTGAATGACTTGGATAAATATACAGAAGAAGCAAAGACACCATCTTGTTTCACAATCTTAGTTCCTCCAATCTAAATATAAAAGCTCTATGAGAAGTTAATTTTGCCATCTCACAAATGTGTTCTGGCATTATCAAATGAGCAATGCCTAACTTGTTTAGGTCACTGGGAATACAGATGAATAAGTAAGAAAAGGAAAGTCTATTTTTTTGATCTTTTGAGAAAATTCATCTTGGAAAGTCTTGGTTGACTCATGTCCATTTGGTGGGACATAAAGCTTTGGACTGGGTTGGGCAAGCTATGGAGCCAAGGTTCATCTTTGCTGTAAGGAGGAAAAAGTAGTGGAAATAGTGGCCCATTGTAACAATCAGCACTAATGAAAGATTTCTCTGCCAAAGAGTGCTTTGATATGTATGGGCACATACAGTAATATACTAATACCTGCTATAAACTGAAGTAAGTAGCATTACTTAATGAACTTACCAGCCTGCGGATCTCTCTCTCACATTCCCGCTTTATTCTATTAATCTCATCCTGGTGGGACTGATAAGCCGTGCGCAGGTCCGCAGCCTTCATTTTATCTGCCTGCATAATGTTGTTTAAAGCTTCTTCAAGCTGCTTTTTGCCAGATTTCAGCTCCAAGATCTCTTGTTGCAACTTCAGTCGTTCACCGTCAAACGCCTTGCGAGCCTCCTCCTTTGCTTCACTCAGCAGCGCTGTCTTCACTTTGTCAGCCGCCCCATCCCGCAGGACATTGACTGTTGACTGCAAACGCTGAATTTCACCATCTTTGATTTTCACCATTCTTGCCACCTCCTGCTCATGCTGCCGGATCAGTAGCTCTCTGACACTCTGAAGTTCCTTCATTTTCTCCTCGTGGAGCTTGGCTTTCAGTTCAGAAACATAGGCAGTGTGCTTGTGCTGCTCCTGCTCCCTTTCTTGCTTAACCTCTTGGATTTTTTCTCTCAGTTTACCCACCTAGAACAACAATACAAAATAGTGATTAACAAGCACTATCATACTTCTAAATATCACCAAAGAAGCTTTTTCTAAAACATTATTAAAAACCTATCTTGAATATTCAAAAACAAAGACTGCACACCTGACAGCTTTCTCTCCCGTATACAGCTGGAGACACAGGATTGGGAAAAGGTCACGTGCATGTTCAGGACTCTTCTCCTGGGATGTGTAATTGACAATGAGTTCTCACAGTTTTAGGGAATGAAATAAAATTGAGCAATATGCAATCTAGTTATCTCCTTATCTCCGCATCAACCACTCCAGGCTACTCTTACCCATAACCCCTCTCCTGCACTCTGCAAGTTGATGGAAAATGAATCAAACACAGAGAAAAGAGTTTGTGTTTGTGCAGGGAATGCTTTTATTTTGGATTTTCTAATTTCTTAGCTTTTTTTGTGGGAAAGTCCTTATTAGACCAAAAGATTTGGTCTTCTAAAAAATCAAGTCTACTCAATGGACCTCAGACCTTACTCCAAAACTGAGACTATTCATATCCCGAGATATTTCAGAAAATATAGGCCAGTGACTCTAAAGGTTGGGGAGAGAGTAGGGGAAAAATCTTATAGTGTCATATAGTAATACCCACTGTGATGAAAAATCANCATCCCCAGATATTTCAGAAAATATAGACCAGTGACTCTAAGGGTTGGGGAGAGAAATACCCACTGTGATGAAAAATCATTATAAAATGATGCTCAGCAGGCTGCATGGAAAGCAATGCTTTTTTCAGGTGGGATTAGATATTAATTTAGAAGAAAGAAAAAAAAAAAGGGAGAAAGGCTCATTTGTCTATTGCAGTATATCAGAAAGGCTATAACGTATTTAATCATGCACAGCATCAGTAACATCTCTCTATCTCTATCTATATACGACTATCCCTATCACAGTGACTGCCAAAATGAGGGCTCTATACATGTACTTCTCATCTAAAGAAAAATCAGAGGCAGAGGGTTCAAAGACTTGTGTTTTAACCTTGAGTGGCAATACAAACATACATACCAAGCAGTAAAAATGTAAAAAGAGGCTACTGAGCAGCAGGATGTTAGTCACTGTCACATCTGCTTGTATCTATTTATGACCGTAAAATGAGTCCAACACGTTTCTCTTCAAATCCACAACACTAACAGTAGAATTTCCACAGTCTGAACTAATGCATTGGGTTTGTGTGACAAGGCTTTGCAAGGCTACAGAGATGGCTTCTGTGGGGACCTGCCAGACACTGGCCAAGGCCGACCCCAGCAGCAGCAGTGGTAGCACCTCTAGAATAACAAAATTAAGAGGAAAAAACCTGTGCAACTGCACTTGGAGAGAGGAGAGAGAACATGTGAGAGGAACAGCTCTGCAGACATCAAGGTCAGTGCAGAAGGAGAGAGAGGAAGCACTTCAGGCACTGGAGCAGACATGTCCCTGTTGCCCACGGTGCAGATCATGATGAGGCAGCTGTGCCCCCGGAGCCCATGGAGGTCCACAATGGAGCAGAGATCCACCTGCAGCCCCTGGAGAATGCCACACTGGAGCAGGTGGATGTATCCAAAGGAGGCTGTGACCCCATGGGAAGCCTACACTGGAGCAGGCTCTTTGCAGGACCTGTGGACCCACGGAGAGAGGAGTCCACACTAGAGCAGGTTTGTTGGCCGGACTTGCATCCTTGTGGGGTCACTCCCCTCTCATGGGAGGAACCATGCTAGAGCAGTTCATGAAGAACTACAGCCCTTGGGAGAAGGGCTCACATAGGAGAAGTTGACAGAGAATTGTCTCCCATGAGAGGGACCCCATGCTGGAGCAGGGGAACAGTATAAGCAGTCCTCTCCCTGAGGAGGAAGGAGTGGCAGAGACATTTTGTGAAGCACTGACCACAGCCTCCATGCCCCATCCCCCTGTGCTGCTGCAGGGGAGAAGGTAGAGAATTTGTGACTAAAGCTGTGCCCTGGAAGAAGGAAGGGGTTGGGGGGAAGGTGATTTAGATTTACTCTCTCACTACCCTATTCTGTTATTAATTGGCAATAAATTAAATTAATCGTCTCTAAGTCAAGTTTATTTTGCCTGTGACAGTAACTGGTTAGTGATCTCTCATGGTCCTCATCTGACCCATGAGCCTTTCATTCTATTTTCTATTCCCTGTCCAGCTGAGGAGGGCAAGGATAGAGCAGCTTTGGTGGGCACCTGGTGCCCAGCCAGGATCAACTCACAACAACTTGACCTGAAGCCTTCAGACAGCAGGGACAGCAGACTTTCCCTGTGCAGAAGGTGTCATGATCCTGTTACTTTGAACAGTCACTTTGACAATTAACCAAGTCAAACTTACTCTCAATTTAAAAAACAAACAAAAAAAAAAGATAGATATATATCTATATATGTATAGATATATATAGATATATAAATAAAGGAAATAGCCTGGAGCAAGAGAGGAAGGAAAGGTATCTACATTTTTATGAAAGTAACCTCTATGCACTCTGGACTAAACATCAGCTGGGAAAGCACTGTAACACTATAATTACATCTGTGGAAAAGGTAACAACTCTGAATCACATACTGTCAGAAGAAGATTTAATTGCATAGATATTGTTACACTATTCCAAGATGATTCTGATAATATATCTTTATTAAGAGAGACAGAGGTATTTTCTTTTTCCCAAGATGGTAAGTCTGGCTATTGGAAATTATCTGCGGGACATATCCATGTGTTATTTCTTCTGGTGGGATGACATTTAATTCCAAGCCTGGAGCGGATAGCACTGATTTTCAGTGCTTGCATTATGGTACCCAGCTCCATAGGACAGTCCATGCCATGGAGGTTGGAATAGATGATTTTTAAACGTCCCTTCCAAGCCAAACTCTTCCATGATGCTATAACAAACTAAGTCACTTACTCAACTATACCATCAGAAGTTGATGAGTTTATAGACAAATTTGCAAATGAAACAACACTCATTATTTACTTATTGCCTTACTGATGAGCAAAGAAAATTGAAATGAAAGTGAGCAATGAAACCTACTAACAGCAACACAGGGAAACAAACTGTATAATGGCATATAAAAACATGGTTAATATACCCCCAGAACTTCAGCAATTTTAAATTAGTCATATTGTACATAAAGCATGCAACTGAAAGGCAGTTTTCAATACAACACATTCATGAGTGTAACTTTCTAAAAGCATTTTTAATATACGAAAACTGGATTTTGAAATTTTGGAGGAGCACTGAGCTACACAAAAATGGCATACTTGCTCAGGTTTTTTTGTGTTTCACTGAATTGAGGGAAGGCAACTTCTATATGCATTGTTGCTGTCTGTGAGAAGACATATTAATCCACTCAGAATAAATGAGTATTATCATAATTCACTACTAATTTTATCTGAAAGTTTCAGCAAGAGTAATTTTAATTAGAAGAATTAGAATACTTATAAAAACCTTGAATTCTTACACAGCATCTTAAATGCTTATCACACTTCGTGACCCAGAAAAAAAGACGCATCCTAATTCTCAAGGTCTTTAAAAAGTCTTTCCCTGTAACTGCTTCTTATCACAGAAGATGGAAAGTTGGATCTGTGTGTTACACCTTCCCTGAAAGCCATAAGCTGTCCTTCCCGCATGCCCTGCTCCATCCCTCTCTCCTGCACACTATGCATTTCTGTACACGTCTGTCTTCCAGAGCAACTGACTGAATGAAAATAGTAGTGTGGCATTTTCCCATATGCCTATGTCTCAGTTTCAAAATTAACTTAAACTTTAAAGCAATTTCTTAATTTCCAGCACTCTTTCTTTTTTTTTTTTTTAATGAAGAAAGCTATTCTATCCAAGAAATTAAGCCAATAAGAAAACAAAGTCAGGCAGAATATCAAGGCACCAATAAACCAGCTATTTTCTACCTTTCTAAATTAAATCTTTAATAATCGGTGCACATTGATACAATGCTCTTGCCTTAGCAGAAGCTAGATTCTTCAAAAAATAATGCTAAACAACACTGCTTCTTCCCTTCCTTATATCTGAACAGTGCCTGGAAGCAGGATTTTCTTTAAAATAATACAAGTATATTTTCGTGGATATTTGCATCTGTTGTTTACTATGGCAAGGTTCTTTGTGCACTTGAGACAGAAAAATAATAGTTCAGCTATATGACTGGAGTCAATGGCATACTTTTAAAATTATGCATTTCTAAAAGGGAACACCCCATTAAATCATATGTGTTTTCCAGCTACTGCTGAACCACTGCCCCAATAAAAATATTATGATAAGAACTTACTAAGGACTATCTAATTTTTTTTCTCTTGGATATAATGCATATTTTTTATTTGTGGCACAACAGTCAACCACTTGGAGGAGGGGTGGGTGGTGTAACAGGGATACTCTTCACACTGCTTTGTGCCAGTAACTGCAAACTTGCATGTAAAACAAAAGAAGGTCATTGGGAGTAGTCGGCATGAATTCAACAAGTGGAAATCATGCTTGACCAANCTGTCTTCTGTTTACAACTCGGTACCAATAATCCTGACTTATTACTAACACATCTTCTCTACCTCAAATCTATTCTACCAATCCTCAAATGCCAGCTCTGCTACAGTGCAAGGAGCAAGAAGAAGAAGAGGAAGAAGAAGAAGAAGAACTCAGGGCAACACCCAAAATCCTTCATCTTGTTTTCTTTTATGTCTATACTACAAAACCTAAAACTATAAGCTTCACTTCTATGATTAACTAAACTATGATCCAAATTATTTTTCTGCTGCTCTTGCTTCCATCAGTTTTGGAAGTCCTTCCCAGGGACACAGATCAAAAACTGTATCCTCCTGGGGTCTATGTAAGGGTCCCAGACTCTCCAGGGCAATCTGAGGTGTAAACTCCTCATCCTGGACTCGGCACCATATCCAGTACAATGAATACGACATTCTAGAAAGAAAAATTTATATCTTTCCATAATGATTTAGGACTCTCTGCTATTTAAATTACAATAAAGAAATTTACCCTTTAAATACTTGCAAGCTTCAAGGGAAAGGAAAAAAAAAGGTACATGTTTACTGGTCTTCCATTTAAAAATACTAGTGCATTTAAACTAGCTTTTCAAAAATAAATTGAACTGTACTTAGATAGTTTGTGCCTGGATTTAGGGAATATAGAGTCATAGAATAGATGAGGTTGCAAAGAATCTCCAGAGTTCATCTAGTCCAGCCCTGGACAAAGCAGGGTCAATCAGAGCAATATGGTCTAGACAATGTCCAGTCAGACATGACTCCACCATATAAGACATTGTTTTGATGGAATTTGTACTCACTGCTCAGTTACAAGGTTTAACCTCAACTGCCAGCTGAGCAGCACACAGCCACTCTCTCACTCTCCCCCACCCTAGTGGGCTGGGGACAGAATTGGAAAGGTGGAAGTGGTTTGAGATAAACACAGTTAAAAAATTAGAGAGGAAAAATAAATTAAAAAATACAATTAAAACATCATAAGAGAAAAAATAGAGAGGAAAATAAACATCAAGCAAGACAAGTGATGCAAATAAAAATAATTTCAAGCACCAACTGATCGATGCTCCAGGCAGCAGCACTCTGCCGGCAACCCCCTCCCTTAGTTTTATTGCTGAGCATGGCACCATATGGTATGGAATGTCCCTTGAGTCGGGTGGAGTCAGCTGTCCCAGCTGTCCCAGCTGTGTCCCCTCCCAACTTCTTGTGCATCCCCAGCTTATTCACTGGTGGATTGGGGTGAGAAGCAGAAAAGTCCTTGACTCTGTGTAAGGTCTGCTCAGCAATAACTAAAACATCTCTAAGTTACCAGCACTGTTCCCAGCACAAATCCAAAACACAGCTCCATACAAGCTACCATGAAGAAAATGAACACTAACTCAGCCAAAATCAACAGACTCATAATTTGTTAAGCCACATTAATCTTAAAGGTTCTACTACAGTTTTAAGTAGAATTTTCCTCTAGATCACATTGCACCATCAGACTTTTTTAGGATCTCTTACTGTTTTCTGTAAACTTCTTCCAAGATGATACAATCTAAATTAATCATTGCTTAACATCTGTTTATTCATGTCTCTCTTCTCTTGACTATCTGTTCTACATAGGTTAAAAATAGCACTATCATGACTAGCATTTCTCTCATTTAATAACTCTGAATTCCGGTTGAAGTAATGCTGCCACATTCATTCTTAATAACTTTGTTATTTCCTGTCCAATATTTGTCAGATGTCCAAAATTCTCATGTTCCAGTGATTTTCTTTAAGCATTCAGAATTTACATTTATGTATCAAATGTAGAGAACAGCTGAATTCAAATGACCATCAGCTGCTGTCAGGAAATGACCTACCCAAAGGGATACACTTCCTCTTACACTTCTTTCATTTCCCTGCTCCAAAAGTGTTGCCATATTTCACTCTCAAACATAATACCACAGTGACTCCTTGCTACTCAGTGCACTACTTATAGTTCAGCGAGTTAACTGATTCCTTCCTTAACTCTCACATAGCAGATGGGAATAACAATTTTTATATATATATTCAGTATGTCTGGATACTCAACAGCTGTATTTAGAGTTCTTCCATCCTTACTGCCCATAACTCTTTTCCATTTATCCATAATATCTCTATAAATGTACAGTCTCAAGCAGAATATGGATATTTAAAAGCAATAAATTAACTTGGTGAAGATGGAGTAATAGTGACAGCAAAACACTAACACCTTACTATCAAGAACAAAATATTACTCGAAGTATCAAAGACTACCTTCTAATTTTTGTTAACTGTATCAGGTACTTTATATCAGGAATACTTTGTAATATTTGTTCCTAAATATTCATGGCTCTCCCTACAAGCATTTAAGAAAACACTGAGCTGACTGCCAAGATCATGCTCATTCACTGCGGCTCCTTGTGCTCACAGCATCAGACTTTAAGGTTCAGTAAGAGTGAGTCCTGTCTCCACTCATACTGAAACAAGTATCATTTTTGTGCTTTGGTCAACTCTTTTTATTATGAATTTTGGATGTCTCCCAACTAAGCTTTTCCACTAGCAGAGAAAGAGCAGTATACAGTTCATGCATTTCCTTCTCCAAGATCTTCATAGATGGCAGCAAACTTACAGTCCAGGAGGACATGCTACCTATGAACAGATTGCTCAAAGCTATCAAACAAGTGTTCCAAAACAAGAGGCAGTACACGAGAACTGAGGCAGGGCCACAACTTTTGCTTCAGTCTTTAGGCAACATAAATGAACCCAGCTACTCATATGGTCAATGCCCAAAACACCACCAGCAAGATCCATGATGATGTGCTTTCAAAGGCCTGCAAACACATCAATTTTGGATCAGGTATTGCATAAGCATGCAGAAGAAAAACTTTAGAGAAGAAATTTCTTTAAATGGATCAACAACCAATGAAAAAAATTCACTGGGAAAATATAACTCTGGGGCAAAAGTGTTGGATGCCTCTGGGGTAAAATTTTATTGCATAGAAAGCAGTATTTTGCAGGCAGAAGTATGTTAAGACTAATTTCCATTTGTGACATCTTTCATCAATTACAAAGTTCTTTCTCAGATAAATCATTGCTATAGGCATATATGTGAGGGACAAAATAGTTTAGGAAAATTAATTTAAGCTAATTTGCCCTAAAAGAGTTTGTCACCTTTCCTGACACAGTTTGTGTTCTACAGGCCTCAGAGCCTTCTTAAACAGACAGCTTCAATAATTTTCTTTCACCTCTCTGCCAGTAAAGCTATTGAATTTATTTAGCATTCTCTAAGTACAGTGTTTTTACTTTTCTGGTACAGTGTTTTTACTTTTCTGATACCAAGCCATAATTTTTGTTGGTCTTGTTCCTCATTTTTAAACTACAGTCTAAACCAGATAAATTTCTATGGCTTAGATTTAATCATCTTGTCAGTCAAGACATCCTGTATAACTACTGCACAGACTGAGAGCAGGCTGGGAAATAAACTATGTGGTTCAATTCTAGTTAAATCATTTAAAGCAAGCAGCACAGCAAAGATGTGGGAAAGAGGTTGAAGATCTCTTTCCTCACTTCCATCCTCCCAGATGTGCACTCCAACATATTGCAAAATTTACTACAGACTGCAATATAATTACTGGTTGTAATTTCCTCTTTCATATCCACCTACTGATTACTTACATATGTAAACTCACTCACTTGTCTGTAGATGTATGTGTACAATATACAGATGTGTCTCTGATAACGACCTCAACACACTAGAAAATATTAAATTCTCAAGCTGCAGAAAGATGAACAAGTAACCAAACTGAAGCAACTCTTCCTACATTGAATACAGGTAAATAAGCAGACTAGTTTTAGTACATGTTCCTGCAGCTGTTATGGTCTTGTAGTTACACCTCATGCTTCATTAAATCAGAGTTAAACTTAATGCTATTACAGGTAAAGCATCAAACCTGAAAGTGTATCAAGGCTAAACTCTTGTTAGTATTCTCGTAGTAATTTTGTAGATTTTTTTTGGAATTTGAGTAATTCAAGGACCCAAATTTGTTCCCGTTAAATCAAACGAGCAGCAAAAACTCTGATGTTTCTGTTCACTCATCAATGATCCTGACCCATAAGAGATACAACTTCTTGCTTTGGTCTGCAAAGAAGAAAAATTTCCAGGGCAACACTAACTTAGTTGACAGATAGATACTGAACCTCTTGCATTAGTCAAACAAGAATCAAGGCTTTACTGTTTCCTTTTCCTCTGTAAGAAATAAATTCTGAAGATTACATTCATAGGCATTTTCTGGTTTGCTCTGTAAATTAAAAAATGAAAAGTAAGACCATTCAAAACTGAGTATCACACAAGGCTGTTAAAGAAACTGGAACGTGCAGAAATACTGTTATTCAGGTGTTCCACATTTTACACTGATATAAAGAAACGGGTAGAACAAAGCTATGTTGTATAAAGTCAACAAGTCTTCAGTGCATGCTTGTTCCACTGGTAAGTCTTTGAGACACTTGTAACTACAGTATCACCAAACAAACAAACACAGATAATCCATCTGCACATGGATTAATCTCCAGAACTATGTTGTACACAGTCAAATGCACTAACTGAGATTAATAGAACAGAAATAATCTTACTGCCTTATCCATATTTTAAATCGCCTACAGAGATAAATAAAAATAATGGTAATCTTTATATATGTACTTCATGAATTACCAATTTCTCCTAGGTGTTCTCTTGACTATTCAAATACTTGTGGAATATGTGCTAGACAGACAAATATCAGTGGATCTGTTTCATGAGCAATCAGATGCACCACAACCTCGGCAAATCAAATCAGGTCTCCTACACAGATAATTTTCGGTAAATTTATATTCTTCATAGGCTTTTAAAGTGACCCACTTTGAATAAGTTGCCAATCTTTGATTTTGAAGACAATTCTTTTCACAACACACAGTTTTCAGTCCTAAGATAAATGACAAAACTCCCTTGCCTTTAAGTTACAGTAAGCTAATGCCACTTGTATTGCTGTGACTGTAAATGTCACTGAATGGATGTTTGAGGATATTTACTTCCTTTTGCACACTATTTAAAAGAGTTAGCACCAATTTCAGTTTATCAGTGGTTCTTCTGATTTCAATTCTCTGTCAAGTTTCTCTTTTAAGGCTAATTAATTTTATTATCAAACTCTGCTGGTTCCTAACAATGCTACTGTTAAGAAGAATGATCAGAAAATACAGGAAGACAAATACCTTGCTTTTTTCTTGCTGAAATTCTATCTGGATGTTGGTTAGTTTAGTTCGCAGCTCCTCATTAGCAGCTTGCAGGGCTTCAATCTCCATGTCGGACTTCTCTCCCTTGGCACGACTTTTCTTTGACATAATTACTTTTGAAGATTAAAATACAATTTTTGCTCCACACTGAGCAAAAGTGCCTTCTGAGATAGGCACTGAGCTAGTGTCTTCTGCTTTTAGCATTTAAGAGTTGTGTAGTGTTCAACAAAATCTTTCACACAAATCTCTGCCATTGCAGGAGCAGTCTCTCATGTCCTGGAAGAAACAAAGTAGTGGAAACAGAATTAGGCTACAGCACTGAGCAGAATCAAACATCAGTCTTAACATTCAGGGTTTAAGGCACACCGAACTTCCTTGTATTATATACTATATTGCATAGTGTACTAGAGTTTGAAAGAAACAGACGACAAGTTACGTAATATTTCATCATCTCTAAACCAAATCAATCGTATTCTGATGTCCACAGAAATAAAATTCTTTACAGTTATGATCAATAGAGTATATAAACGGAAATCATACCTTATTTAAGGTCTCACTAGAACCAAGCTCAGGATTCCCAAGAGGCACAGAGAAAACTGTAAGTTAACTGAGGCTAGTTTTTCAGTGGAAACAGTTAATTTCCTAGAGTAAGAAGAGAGCATTTCTCACCCTAATGTATCAGCTATAATGCAAAATTTTATTATTCTTAATCATCATCAAGTCTCACAGCATCAGCATCTATGAAAAAAGTATCATAAAACTGGAAAAACATTTTAAAATGTTTCTGAAAATACCATATATGTAAGCTGTTTATGTTCAGGGCTGATATTGTTTGAAAAGCTATTATCAAAACACAAAGATATTTAACTTCATTTTAATTTCCCAGTATCCTCTAAGCTTAAAAAGTATTCAGTTATTTAAATCAGCTTTATGTAATATTCAAGGAGAATATTAATAGCAGACAAAGAACTCTAATTCCAATAATTAGGAAATCCCATGCTCAGTTTGCTTCATGAGTAGTTATAAAAGCTTAATCTGTGACTTTTTTTCCTCTCCAATCTTCTCTAAGAATAACCTAGTGCCCCACTAGAACAAACTGAGGAACAAGTGCTATCAATGCTGAATTAGTTCCCAAACCCACGTCCTCTGCTCATCTTAAATATCCACATAATTTCATCATTAAATGGTCGACAAAGCAGAAGAGTTCCTACTTTAATATTGAACAACATTCCTGGAGTATTACATTTCCAAGAAAATTGCTACCAAATTGCCTTCAAACTATAAGTTACTCTTTCCAACCTACTTCTGCCTGGAAGTTATTTTGGAAATTGTATTAGAATGAAAATCCCATGCATTCTTTTGCACGTACTTTCTAAAGAGTTACCAACTAATACAGACAAACTAAACTAAACACAGTTTTATTCTCCTCTTCAGTGACTGGTAAACAGGTGGTGAGTTCACAGAATCATAGAATATGCTATTAACTATATTCAGCATTTTTAATACAGAATGACTGTTCAATAATTTGGGGGACTGGTGTGTAAAAGATCAAATTATTTAACATGATTTGTATTAGATGTTTTGAGAAATCCATTAAATTCTTAATGTACCTAGAAAACCAATCATCTGAACAATGTTCCAGCCCTAGCTTCCAATTTCTCTTCTATTTGCTTAAGAGATTTAAAGCATGTTTTCCAATCTCTTCCCTGGTTTTATCAAACAAGACTTCAAAATAAGTAATGAATTGCTATATGAAGCTTCTAGATGTTAAATATCAATAAGACTTAATAGAAAAAAAAAAGAAAAATTAATTACTGCAAAAATGTGAAAGTGTAGCATGAAACATAAGAGGAAGAAAAAAGGAACCTAATACTTTCTCGTGAAAAGTTAGTCCGTTTAAAGAAATGCAGGTCTTTAAAACAATTCTGTACTGAATACACAAAAATAAGGGGAGGGTTATATCTTACAGGATGAGTCTTTCAGTAACAAACAGTAATCAACAGGAAAAGTAAGTACACCAATAAAATAAAGTAATAAATATGGATAGTATCATAGTAAGAAAAATTTACTTAATTATGTCAACCAAAATACAGCATTCCAGTCTTAATTCAGACTTGAATAACATTATTCAGCTGCAACATAATTTTTGGAAGGTGAGCTTGTAAATGAGTCATTTCAGCTAAAACACCAAGCCATTACTCAGGTACTCAGGAGGGAAATAAAAAGCTTCTTCATCTAGATACTTCACTGCCACATAAGTAGTGTTTTTCTGTTTTACTTCAACATTTCTCTTATAATACTGCAGAGCGTACTACAGGCTACCCATAACCTTTACTATGCTTGTGAATATGAGAATTCAGTACATTCTTAGTATTGCACAACTCTGAATATTCAAGAAATTTAAAACAGATTTTATTATCCCTGCACACAACAATAGTAAACGAAGTGGACACAGGTACAATGTTAACTTCAGGAGTAATTGTCAGTTCACCTATGTTATAGTTTACAAAAACAGTAATAATCAAGAAGTGACTGTATGGGAAAGACAACATTCATAGCTGCTGATGCCCAAGGCACATTTCTCACAAGGTTCAGATGACCTACATTTACTGCTTCAATTCTCAGTTCTATGTAATAAAACACGACTGAATGGATAAAAGCATCTCCACAGGATTGTAAAATAATACTCTTCACAGCAAAAAAAAATCTAAATACAAATTATCAGAATAATTTTCTAAGGATATTGTAGACTGGTCACATTTTAGATACCCATTTCTTAGCTACCTACAGAGACAGATCTTTTAAATCCCACTTAGGGAAATGCAGAGTTTCCTTACAGTGGAACTCTTTTGTAAACGTCACTTGTGATTTTTTAACAGATAAACTCAAAAACATCTTTATTGTTCACTAACCGGTTCACATTCATTTTTGCAGAATCACAGCCTATAGTCCTGAGCCATTCTTACTTTAATAACAATACACCTATGGGGCCAAACTGTATGGAAAGCAATCACCAAGAAACTCTAAGCATTTTTTCATTGTTTTTTTCCCAAAAGAGCTTATAGTAATGTAATCCTGCTGATATCAAACTCAAGACCACATGCACACACTCAAATATATTTGTACGTACTACCTACTAACAACCATGTAACACTGAATTATTATTTTCTATTGGTACACACTGCATGCCACTGGATAGAATCCAGTATTTTAATGGCTTAGTTCTAGTGGAAGACATAACCATCTCACAAAAAAAAAAAAGCTAACTCTTAATTTACAAGGAATTATCACAAGTAAAAAGAAATGTCTGAGCTGAAGAGGACAAGGCAGGAGGAAGAATAGGAATCTCGCACGTCTTTTCTGCACTACACAACACTTTTATACTCTAGGAGTTACTGAAAACTTAACCTGAATCCATTCTCAAAAATGTATGAGCTCGATGCCAGGACTTTAAAGTAAATAAAAATATTCACTGGCTTCAATGAATGTACATTCTTTATTAATATTTACTCAATTCCACTTAAAGAATTGTTTTGAGGATTCATTAAATCATTAAAATTGCTCTACTAACCACATTAAAAGACAAAATACAAACAGCAGTCCTGTGATTTATATAAAATCAAAAAGATACTAGCACAAAAAGGCAAAGTTCAAAAGCAACTAAAAATGATAAAACAATGCCTTCCCTCCACAACCTTCAAAACTCAGCTCTGTTATGAAGCTAGAGTGCTTTAGAGTGCTGTGTTCACTGCAACACAGGAGAGGTAACTCTGGGCAGAGCTGTTTCTCTGATCTCTGTGCAGCTCCTTCCTTCTGAGCACAGACAGGACACCTGACAAGATGCCTGCTGTCTAGCACAACGTATGCCCAGCCTTCTTATTGTTCCCTCAGCGTGATGCAGGGAAATTCCTGGGCTTTCACTAAAGAGCAGCACTCTCTTTAAAACACAGTATTTAAGAACAAAAAGAGAAGCAGGAAGAAAAGGGTGAGTTTTAGCATTTCTAAATTACAGATAGATACATGGCAAATGGAGACAGATTCTAATATCTTTATTGACTGTCACTGACACCCCACAGATTAATAACAATGTCAAATTTAGGCTTTTGGATTATACTGGACCACCTTTGTTTAGCTATTCACCTGATTTTTGCAGGAAGCTTCTTTTGGAAATTTTTTTAAACCCTTTATGATTATTATTTTTATTGTAAAGAGCTAGAATACTTGAAACTAAAAAATGAAAAATTCAGGGATGTCAGTCAGCTGTGTAGGAAATGTGCAAGACAACTGACAAGGGGGGGAAGAGGTTCAGATTCTCAATTTGGTAACTCAAGAGAGAGGTGGAACTCAAGGGGAGAAAACCTGGGGTAGTCTAACACTTTACTGCATCTTGAATATTTATTATTTTGTAAATCAGCTGGAGGTCAGGTAGGTATAAGGATGAGAAAAGGTGTGTCTGGATGTGATATTAGTTACCAGCTGACAGTAAGGAAAACAGAGGTGGCATGTGTCGTGCTGGGAACGACGATGGCCGCTCCTTGGACCCAGCCAGCGGCGGCGATCGTGGCCGCCGACAGCGGGGGAAGCCGTCTCCGATATTAAGAAATGGAGCTGCTTCTTGGAGCCTTCGCCGCTTCTCGGCACAGACTCCACGTCGAACCTTATTCCCGAACAACTTTAGAGAGTAAAGACGAGGAGAAGACTTATTTGAGGTGTTTTAGTCCAGAGCTTTACTGAGCTTCTGAGACAGCAGATTCTCAGAGCTCCCTTCAGCTCCAGGGGAACAACTCAAAAAAGCAAATCTGCTCTCTATGCAGCGACTTTTAACTGGGGGTGGGAACACGGGAGGGATTTGGGAAATTGCCAACAGACAACTGGGACAGGAGGGTTCAGGGATGGATGGGCATAAGAGAAAAACCAATAGTAACCAGGGGTGGAACTCGAAGAGTCTCAGGGCTAATGATAGACAAGGTAAATGGCAGGGAAATATCTGGAACACAGGGTGGATATGTGGGGGGATTGACAGAACTGGAGGGTGTGAATTTTGACAGAACATATCATTCTAACAAACCGGGGAACAAACCATTCTCAACTCCATGCACACAGCACCACAGCATGATTTCATTCCACTATCTCTGATCTCAATATTTATTATGTGCTATTGTGTACCTTTACTTAACATGCAGGCTACCTCATACTGTGCCAGACAGCTCACATTCCCATACTACTGCTCTATCACAGAAGAATCACACAGCTATGCGTGGCTGCATCACCTGGAGTAAAATATTTAAACTGGATATTTCAGCCAGACAGTTGCTTCTTTGCTCTCTCAACTCTCTAAATTCTGAAAGGAGCAGTACAGCAGCTTAAAACTACAGGCAGTAAAAAGCACAGCTAGATACTAACACAGCAAGAGCCTGGAGACAAACTTTCATTTCTCTGTCTGGTTAAAACAGGACAGAGACAAGCACAATAAAGCACAAGCACAGAGGAAAAACTGTGAACTAAAGGCTTTCTTTGTATAACCATCTTCCAACATCCACAAACGGAAAATGCTTCACCACCATGAGGAGACTACCAATAAAATATCCTTCTGGTAGCTGCCAGCAAATTTGATTCAAACCATTCCAGATTGTTGGAAATGGTGTTGGCAAGTTGGCCACCAGAAGTATAAATGTGCTTTCTGAAGATGCATAGAGTTGACTGTGGTTGAATGTGCCATGAAGACCTACATATATAAATATCTTTATCCAGATACATGTATCAACATCGCAATTTTAAGGATAGCATCCCTCAGAATGTTAAAAAGCAAAGACACATTCAGCCATAGTTCAGCTTAAAAAGAGAGAAACAAGCAACTAGATATTAATACAAAACTCCAGAATTACTCTGCAACAAACCACTATAGACTGTGAGACTGTCTGCTGTCCAGATTAGACTGTCCCAAAGTATTTTGAAGCTCAGAAATTAATCAATGTGTTCAAACATATATATATATATATATGTAGAAATAAAGCTTCCTAAATTTGAAAGAATGTTAGACAGAACAGAGATTACCTTCACATGCAACTTTGAGCTCTCTAGTATGCAAGTTGTGCATGCAATTTAAGGAGATTATCCAATTTATTAGGGGCATAGAATTGCTAGCTGTGTATCCTCAACTGCTGAACACTGTCATAGTCAGGCTGCTTTGGATGTTTAGGGGAATTAAAAAGTGATCTACTGTTCACTCTTGAGAAAACATCCTTATCTCTCTTTACCTATATAATATCTTTTCTTCATTCAGAAATCAAGATTTCATTTCACTGTACTGTTTCAGAGAGCAGACCGTGAAGATGGTACAGTGTTATACATAAAGTTGAGGCCAAGATGTGTCACTTAAAGCTTACAGAAGTCCCAGGGCTTGAATGAAAGATGTTTATGCTTCATTGCTTATGAAAACAAACTCCTTCTTCCCATGGTGCCTGCAAAGGTTGTCATCTGCAAGGTCTAAATAGTTCTGCAAATCATCTCTGGCCATGTACAAAAATCTTTATTCAAGTTGCATTATTATGCAAATTGGATAGAGTAGCAATCCTAATTTTCCATTCAATTGTGTAAAAATATGTTCATATTCATATAATTTCTGTTATGAATTGATATTAGAGTTCAGTTCTCTTTCTTTTCTCATAAAAGAGGTGGCAGAGAGAAGCCTCAAAAGTTAGTCACTAGCAGTGACTTTACAGGCACACTTAGTCTAAATGAAGACTCAATGGAAAAATATAGAAATTGGTATTGCCAAAAGAATTATTCTTTCTAGACCACACATCATCTCCCTAAACATTACGTGAAACTGTGAATAAGATTTTGCTTTAAGGTATGACAGTTACACTGCAGCTTTTCACTTCTTACACAGCAAATCTATACTATCAAAACTTTAATTGTTTCCAAAACAGGAAAAAAAAAAAGAAGTGGTGCAGGTGGTGGAAGGCATATATCCTGGGGAACAGACTATCAGAAGGGAGCCTGCTTAAGAAGGCTCTAATAATAAAGGAAGAAAGAGCTAATCTTCTCAGTGATGTAGCCCACTTGTTATCACTAACCTAAGAATCCTATCTTCTCTTTGTCTAATCTTTCCTCGCAACCACCAGTTTTCAAAGACAGAATAAAGGAAAGAGAAGTGCATTTCAGAAAAGGAAGAAGAAAAATAAAAGGGTGAGATGAAAGCTGAAAGTTACATGTAAACCAAGACTTAGTTGTTACCTGCATACGCTGCCCTTGTACCAGAAAGTGAAAATGCTGAAATCCTGCCTGATTCAGTGAACAATGTGAAAACCTGGAGCTCTTAAGTGTAACCATGTTCATTACCCTCTCAGAAAATATCAATTCAAATGGCTATGCTACAAACATACACTACTTACTATTTTTTCAGCAGTAGAAATATGGAAACATCAAGTTATAAAGCTCTTCATTAACACTTCTCAAGTTTTGTAAGGAATTAAGCATAGGAAACTACAAGATGTTTCTTTTCAGATATGCAGCTCTTCACCAATAAAAAGCTGGGTTATGTGTATCCTTTCACTATGCACTTTTAAACCATGCATTGGTTGTTGGAAGTTAATTGGAATGCCCAAGTAGTCTCCCCCTCTTTTATTATAAAATGTCTCTTTTTTTTCTCGTGTTTCCAGCATACCTGGAAACTGCTTTCCACCAGCCTTTTCCCTGCTCCCCACCTTTCACTGACTTTTATTAACTTCACAAAAACCCCAAAACATTCATATACAGATCACTAAATGTAAGGAAGAGGAAATACAAAATTATGCTTGTGCAGGAAATGGTTGCAACTGCACTCTTGCAAGCAGTTTAACACAAGTTGTTTTACTTAAGAAAGATGGCAAGTCAGCTTTCCACAGTTTCCTGAAAAGCACAGAAATACTGAACTGCCGAAGTTGAACAGATGGAATAAAGTGCATCTGATCTCAAAGGCAAAACAACACCAGGTTAAGTCTTAGAAGCACAGTACTGCAATTCTTTTGCATTGCTTTTCCTCTCTTTTCTGAAACAACCAGAAGGCAATACACTATTTTCCTCAATACAGAAATGCAAGCTCCTCAACGACGCAACAGAAATGCCTCTGCCACAGATGCTTGTCATTTACAGTACTGTATATTCCCTCACCTGGTTCCCCTTTGCATTTCTTAATTTTAAGTTAAATTTCACATAAGGCAACCAGAATTTATCCCCTGCCACCGAACTTTTATTTTGATTTTTCATAGCAAGTAGTGCACAGGCTAACATGGTTGTGGCAAAGGCTCTTACCAAGCCTGCAATAGCACTGTGTTCAGGGATTGTCAACTAATCAAATATAAACTTTTTATTATTCAAACAATTTAATTATCTCTTATCCCCTCCACTCCTCAACATTTTCCATCTTGGTCATCTTCAGGACTATATACAGATTTGCATCTCTGGTGGTCCTGACTTCAGAGGAAGAACCAAACCCCATTATTCTGTCTACACAGGAATTCCTCTCAGACTCACTCTTCTGTCACACTCTTCAACAAACCTGAGTTGTCAGCTCCTCTTATTCCTCTTTTCTAAGATGTAAATAGAGAGAATTCTTCCTGGTTCATAAATCAGTACTGGCCTGAGGACAGGGCAGTTTAATTATAGAATCATATAATTGCTAAGGTTAAAAAAGACTTCTAAGTCCAACCATTAATCCAGCACCATGTGCCACATCCACACATGTTTTGAACACTTCCACAGATGGTCATTCCACCACTTCCCTGGGCAGCCTGTTCCAGTACCTGAACCCCTTCAGTGAAGAAATATTTCCTAATACTCGATTTAAACTTCCCCTGGTGCAACTCGACACCGTTTTCTCTGGTCCTGTCACTTATTACCTGGCAGAAGAGATTGATCCTCACCTCATTACAACTTCCTTTCAAGTAGTTGTGGAGAGTGATGAGGTCACCCTCTTCTCCAGTCTAAACAGCCTCAACTCCCTTGTGTTTCAGACCCTTCCCCATTTTTGTTGCCCTTTTCCGGGCCAGCTCTAGTATCTACTATCCTACTGTTTTTCTTGCAGTGAGGGGCTCAAACCTGAATGCAGTACTCAAGGTGAAACCTTACCAGTGCCAAATACAGGGGGACAATCCCTGGTCCCGCTGGTCACACTATTTCTGAAGTTCTCATACAAGCCAGGATGCCACTGGCCTTCTTGGCCACCTGGACACACACTGGCTCCTGTTCAGTGGTTGTCAACCAACATCCTCGGGACCTTTCCCACTGGGTCACTTTGCAGCCTCTCATCCAAGCTCCACTGGATGGAGATGTGGTGACCCAAAGGCAGGACACAGTACTTTGCCTTGTTGAGGGCGTAAATTTGGCTTTGGCCCATCAATCCAGCCTGTCCAGATCACTCTGCAGAGCCTTCCTACTCTCCAGTAGATGAACACTCCCACTCAGCTTGGTGTCATCTGCAAACAGCCAGAGAGTGCACTCAATCCCTGTGTCCAGATCATTGATAGAGATCTTAAACAGGACTGGGCTCAGTACTAAGCCCTGGGGGACACCACTGGTGACCATCAACAGCTGGATTTAACTCCATCCACCACCACTCTCTGGGCCCAGACATCCAGACAGTTTTTCACCCAGCAAACAGTGCACCTGTCCAAGCTATGAGAAGGCAGTTTCTCCAGGAGAATGCTTTGGGTAACTGTGTCACTTTACTGAAGTCCAGGTAGACACATCCACAGCCTTTCCCTCATGGGAAAGTGGGTCACCTTGTCTTAGCAGGATATCATGTTGATCAAGCAGAACCTGCCTTTCATGGACCTGTGCTGGCTGGGCTTGGTCCCTCAGTTGTCCTAATGATAAACATGTGATACATTTCAATACGCAGTAAAATTTCCGGGTGTTTTTTCCATTAAATGCTAAATCTATCTGTTCATTCATTAGAGATACAATCTCTAAACAGTGTCTCAACATCTAAAAATAATTCAAGTAAAGAGAATCACAGAGATCCAATCACTGAAATAGTTTTCAGACTTTATAGCTGACAAAATGTATTTCTTCAAGATCAAAATACTCACAGAAAGTGAGTAAGGCAGAACCTAGGAGAATACCTGAAAAATTATACCATCTAGTATTCTATGCTAATATTGTATATTCAGTTAACAACTCTGATGAGCAAGTAATTTTTCAGCACAAATCAGAACTCTGTTGGTCGCTTCTGAAGTCATGCAGTATATTTATGCTACTCCATTCAGACTGAAAGGACTGAACCACTGGAATGGTTTTTTTATCTTCATTCTTGTGGGTTGTAGTTGCTAACTGGCATTGCTAAGCTGATGCTCTGTTTTATTCAATCAGTTTCTATACTCACACATATGGTCCTATAAGATATGCATTATTCTGCATATTTTGTTGCCCTTGTTTCCTGTTGCCTTTGTTTCCTGACCTCAGCTGGGAAATGGAACTGTTTCAGCATGTAATATTTTTCAGGCACACCGATTCCAAATTTTATGTAAAATATAGGATATGCAAAAAAATCATACAAGGCAGAGAAAAACAGTCTCCAAGAATTAAGTCTGATAGAAAGCAGTTTCCTCAAAATTACACATTATGCCACCCTACAGTGCTTGATTACAGAACTGCAGCACTGATTACATAACAAGTCCAAACTTGTTACGATGTGGAAACACATAAAGGCACATTTTAAAATATGGTTTTGCATAAGACTACTTGTAATACAAAGATCCTCATAATATATTGAAGATAATTATGTATAAATATAATAGCATGTCTGTGCATATGATGAGTTTCCTCAGAAAAGGTAAGTTGCAGGTGTTGAGATAATTAGTGTCCTTCAAAATTATTCTCCTGGAAATCAACATTCATACAATGCTATGCATAAAACAGGTCTTTCCCCACACTCACACACACATTGCCACAATCAAATCACATTATCATAGCTATTTAATATTCATAACACACTCAGAGCTATTGATGTTGCAAATTAATTGAACTGAAGAGCTGAGAAAAACAAACAAAAAGCTAGAAAGACAACCATAACCATGACAGAGTCTGTGTATCGAGAAAAAGCATCAGGTATTGCAAAAGCGGTATATCCTAAGGAATTGTCACAACTGTCAACTTCATGGCCTCTCACTACTGCTTACTGAATGCACACCACATAGGCTACAGGCTTCTCCTGGTTCATACCTTTTCTTTCCACTCATACTCATTTATGAATATACAAGGAGCTTCATAGAAGACTGAAGATCTATCATGCTTAACATCAGACAGCAAGTCTTATATATTTGAGGTGTCAGAAAAGTTTGCTTAGTTTTCTTTTTAAGACCTCTTGCAAACACTAAACATGTTGCTTTAGACAACTACATGAAATGTTACCTATCTTATCTCAACATGACCATTACCAGCCACAGACTTATCTAATGGCAAAACATGTGTGGGAATTCTGCCAGCAGCTGTACAGCTATCAGCTACCCAAATGTATTACCTCATTATATTTGCAAGTAAGAGAAACTATTCAGACACAAGTATGTTATAGTTCTTGTTTTCTGTGTTTGGATCTGTAATCATATAGCAGTGAACATACGCAATATTTGTACAGAGGATTAGTCAGCACAGATGAATTGATTAAAGGATGTTAGGAAAAAATGGAAATATTAGAGCCATAGTAAAGTATATCTCAATTTAATTTCCACCAATTCAAAGACAGGGGAAAATATCAGGTTTTGGTAGATTTCATGATCAGTCAGCAAAAGAAAGAAAGAGCCATTTAAAAAAATGTGACTGGACCTATTTTAGGGTCAGGCACATTGCAGCAATGCTAAATTTTCACAGAAGCAGCCAGTCATTGTCCAAAGCAAAGTGCCAGCACACAAATGCATGATGGAACAGCACCGTTCCTGCATGAATGCTTGTGTTTACACTGGCATTCTGAGAAGACAATTTGAAGAGATCAGAAGTAGCCAAATAACAAGACATTGATAGTCAAGAAATATGACTAATCAAATAAGATAAATAGAGGCTAGATAGGAAGGGGTTTTTTCCTGTAGCATTGGGCAAATGTGCGTAAGCAATCCAGAGGATGAAAATCCACTGTTCAAATTTTCATATAATAGTTCCAAGTACCAGGAAGACTCCTTATAGGTAATTTTCACGTGACAAAATCACTTTCAAAAATACATTAGCTGTTGAAGACTCTCTCATGTTTGGAAAATTTCAATTTCATTAAGTAGAGTCAACTAAATAAAATATTACATCTAAATCAATTTTTTAATCTATGTTCAACTGCTTAGATGTACAGGAATAGAAAAGTCTAAAGGACAATGGGGGAAAACAACCTTTAAATGACATTATTTTGAAATTTAAAAATTAAAATACATTCACCCTCACAGAAAGCCAAGTTATAATCTTCATCAGTTGGGTTTAGAGTTCACCATTTTAATTCATTTTAAAATCAGCATCACCTACTTTCTGTTATTATTACGTAGATCTGGAGATAATTTTTTTAGATACATCTACGATTGAAGTTCCTCATGCATTTACCATAAAGTGCCAAATCCAGTCAGAAGTAAATTATGAACTGTCCTCCCAGTTACAGAAGAATTTAGGTTCACATTAGTTTATCTGTTGCCCCCAAAACAAATTTAGTTACCATAATTATTCTCTACAGAAGAAGTCAATTACAGTAATGAACATTATTTTAGACGTATTTTTTCACTCTTTATAGATCTCTTTATAAGGACTATACTGTAACGAAATTCTGTGCAGCATTAAAATCAAAGATACCTCAATGAACTACTGGCTGTATTTGAGTGTCATAGAAGACAAGGAAATACTATTCAGATGGACTCTAAAATGCATTCTGTACCCTACATTTTTTACTTTACTCTTCCCTTGTTTATGACTTTTTCAGGAATGATCATGCATTCTACAGCAGTCATTTCCCACAGCACTTGCCTTACTTAGTGTTATAGTTTTCTATTCAGAAATGTGAACTCAGTGTTCACTATACCAAATAAAACAGCAAGGTTTTTGAGTAGCAAGGGGGCAACAATTTCAATATATAAACTGCAAAACATTCACTGAGAAAGGATATTTCCTGGGTTGCTGCTGCTTTCCTTTTCTTTCTGCATTACAGTTTTCTGGCAAATCTCTGCTATATTCTCAATATCTTTCTAGATAAAAATATCATTTCTAGGGACCCATTGCAGAATTTTGCTGCAGAAAGGACAGTTACATAGATTGCCTATTCCTAGTATTTCTAATAACTCTATCATCACTGCAGTTCTACTGCAGGACTACCACAAGACGAAAAACCCCAAAATTAGTCACTGTGTTAAACTGTCATCCTTACCATACTTCTCTAATAGAAGGAAATGAATAACTTTCCCCATGCAGTAGATGATCCTTGAAGCAAAAAAAAAAAAATATTGTGGTGGGTTTTATCCATGCCATAAATAGCTGCTTGCTGAACACCCAGACATGTGCATATTATAAACACATAAAAGTCAACAGAAGGTTGGGAAAGTCTGTCAAAGCATAGTATCAACTGAGACAAAAACAATTAAAGCCTTTCTTCTTTATTAATGGTGACAGATATAGCTGCAGTAAGACAGTGGATAAGTTACCAAGCGTGTGATAAACAGAAGACACCAAGCACACTTCTGTATTTCAGATTTTAGAATGCCATGTGTAGTGGTGCTGGTAGGGAAACAACTTACAAAATTAATAAAAAAAATCACAAGTAAGAAAATCTTAATAATATTAAGAAATCTATTCAGTGAGTCTGGAAAGCCTCTGTGTAAAGAGAACCAAAGCACCTCAAGCAAAGACAAAAGCTTCATATAGATTTGGTTTCTTTTACTACCTACAAAATATGGTTTGGTTTAAAGTCATTTTCAGTAAAAAAGTAATTTCAAACTTGAAGCTTCAAATTATATTGTCTCTAGTAAATTGATAACATCATATCTGTATTGCAGACTTACTCTTTTCCTACCCAAATAACATGATGGCAATGCACAGTACCTTTCTCTTGTGCACAGATTTCTGAGGCAGTTGTGTTTGATTTTAACTTCAAGAGGTGAAGACTGAGCAGAACCAGTAGCTGAGTCACTGGATATGTTTGTTCTGGGACTTTGCACACCCCAACTACAAGTCCTGTTGGCACGTTCTCTTTTTCATCAGCAAGGAGGGATTCCTGAGTAATATTAGGGACATCATCTGTTAAACAAAAGAAAAGAGATTCAATACAAATCAGCTTTTATTAAAATCTTTGATGGTACCAATGCAATGGAGAAATATTTACACAGATTAACAAAATGAAGCAGTGTAAGATACTGCAGAAATCACAGCTGTGGCATCTTCTTTTCATTAAGAACACATATGCAATGGTGGTCTTTGTAGATGGTCCTCAATGAAAACAGGATGGAAGCTGCTAAGCTACTTTGCAATTAGACCAAGTCAATTCAGACTGTTAACTCAGCCTAGGTAACACTAAGTTTGTATTCCATTTCAACATGAGCTACTGGGGTTTGGACTACAGGCCTAAACTATCATGGTGGCCACCTATAAATTGTGACATCCAGACTGGCCATTGCCATAAATCTTTATAAATACCAAATATATACCAACATAAGGAAGCTATCACGTATCCTTTGGAAAAGAGGAGAAGACTGAATTTCAGAAAACCTGAATTCTATCCTCCTGTACAGAAAAGGCAATGATCACAATTTCCTCTCTAAAAACAAGTACTCAAAATAGATGCATAAAGCCTTAATATTGTCTTACTTCACATTTCTTTATAATATTTCAAAATATTTTGATCGCAAGGGAAAAAAACAGAAGAATTTAAATTTTCGTTCACTACATGTTAGTTTGGATTAATATTTCTCATGCACAGAAAAATCTATTTATAAAATTATCATTATAGAGATGCCTTTATGGAAAATAGCACTCTGAAAGCTTAATGACTGGAAGAAAGACAAGTTCCTTAATAGTACCATCTACTTCGGTTTTCCTAGAGTCTCTAAACACCCTTAACAGCATTTTTATTGTACAGAAAAGGAAGCAAAGTCTCCTCAGTAATAAATCCTCTCATGGTATGCCCTTTGTGTTAAAGATTGAGGACAAGTGAATCAAATAAGGCAAACAGATTTCAGCAGTCTCAAGCAGAGAGGGCCATACTGGAGTTTCCAAAGCAGAGGGCTGGCAGATGTGACACAAAACAGGCAAGAGAGCTGTAAGCCAGACAGAGTACCCCATCCGAACTGATGGATATACCTACTACCATGTACACTGTTCAAGTCTTCACAAGTAGCTATACTTCACATAAAATACCTCAGGATTCCATCCAATGGTACCAGTCCCAAAAATATAACTCCTAAATGTTTTTCTTTGCTGGGAAATACTGTACGTATCACCTGGGGTTTGTTTAAGGTTAGGGAGTAGATTCTGGTTTTAGTGGATTAAAAACTAAATCCTGGGGGAATAACTTAGTTGTTCAATAAAGACAGACATCTAGGTACTATTTAATGGAGAGAGAAAGGAAATCTGCATACTCATTTCCTCAGGGCCAAATTCACTGCTGCGAGAGAATACTTTTGAAGAGGATGAAATTGCAGCTGGGGCCAGATCATGGCAGGAGATAAAAGTGCTGAAACAGCTTAGTCAGCATACTTAAGTAGCACAGAACATTGGAAAAAGGAATTCAACTTATTTATATAGTAGCAAACCTCCTCAGGCAGAGAGGGAGGCCAACATCCTCTATTTTTTTATGATATCAGATATGTCTCACTTCACCCTATCTTCATCATCCTTTTTGAGTTGCCCTGTTCTTAAATATTCCAATATTGTCATTCCACATAAAACAACATTTTGTTGCTTTCTTCTGGCCTTCAGTTAGCAATCTGAGTACATTTTGGAAAAAAGGGAAAGAGCAGGTTTTCCCATATTAACATGTAACACAGAAACACCTAAGCGAGAATTTACTTGTCAAAGGCAAGTAAAGGTGGCAATCAGGCCAGTAAGATGATAACAAAACAGACCAACACCCACAAGTCTCAAAATTAAAAAAGGATAGAAAACCACAACTCCAAATTCAAAAATTATCCAAGGTAATTTGTCTACATTGAAAAATGTACTTATCTTTCAGCAGATCTATTCATTCTGTGATACCAATTCTTCTAAAGGGGAAGTTATTAGATTCTAGAAAACTCATCATTAAGATTAATGGTTGTATTTAAACTCTTTAGTAAATATAGAAATAAAAAGTATCTTAATAATATTATTGTCCAGGTGGCCTCACTAAATAAAGAAAACAGAGGTTATGAATGTTTTGAGAGAAGGATGAAAGGCGTATCTAGAACCTGCATAAATTACAGTAAAAATAGCATATGAAAAAAGTATATTGATGTGACAATATCTACTTTTGAAATTGGATGTTTCAGTAACATAGCATACCAGTGAGATTAAAAAAACAAACTAATTGTCAATAAGTCTTGTGAAAACTGCAGGAATTTGAAACATTTAATTATGCCACTCACTACAAGTTGTTAGAGTGCAATTCAAAATGAATTACCATCATCCACTGGAAACCTACAACCCAATAATCCTTCAGTAATCTTCCTATAGCTTCTTAAAAGATATGGTAATACAAAAATAACTTAAAATAATTGGATACTTAATTTCTCATTCCTAGTAACTGCTAAACTAAATCTATTTCTAATGGCAGAGGGGAAGGATAAAGAGGGAAATGTGGAAATGTATATGTTAATCTACAAACAAACAGAGCATAAACTACAGTCGTTCAAATTCATTCAGAACTCAGAATACACCATGCACACCAAAAGCTCCTCAAAGAACCAAAACTACTATAGAAATAATTTGAGAGATGAGCTGATGTTTGATAAATTACTAATCTTAATGCAATAAAAGCATCAACATATTCATATCCTGTAGTTATAGCAGCACATGCTAAATAAAGTTGATTCAGTTATGTTATAATAGCTCTCTAGACAAAAGTTCAGTGTTATAAAAATAAAGGGTTTTTTCTGTTTACGTGGCAATGACTTGCAACACTTGTCAACACAGTTAGGAAAGGCTGAAAAACATTCAAGATTGTTTGTTCAGGTTTTTTAATCACAAACCATAAAATACAGAATCTTTGGTGAACATTCTGTTTCTCACACATTACTCCATCATGCCAGGTAGCATCATGTCTTGACAGGTACATAAGTTTACAGGTAAGAGAGTAAACACTGATGTCAGCCTCCATCCTTTCCTTGGGATTCTCAAAATAGGCAAAGCACTCAGAGTTTTTAGCCAGATCTGTTCACATGAGACATCTGAGTCCATTTTAACTCTTAAACAGAAGGTTTAAAAAAATAACTACTAAGGTGGACAGAGAGATTTCTTCTTGGGGAGTAAAACAGCTGAGTACAACTCCTCTGACAATTAGGGTAACATTGTATACAGTCTACATATACAGGGCCTGTGGACTACAAGGGGTGGGGATCTCAAAATAACACCTTTTTCTGTGGAAAAGAGGTACTAACCCTTCCTCCTGTGCTTCACAGCTCAAATAGCAATAGGCTGGGTTTGACTATAACCTTCAGAGCAAGAAAAATAAGATAAACTGCAAGTATATCCTTAGCATGTGGTAATAGCAAAGCAGTTTCCCTGAATATTTTGGAAGTCCTCCTTGTATCCTTGTAGAGCTGATCCACATTTTGAAGACTTTTTGGAAACAAGGCTTTTTGGTTTTAAAATGACTAAGCATAAAACAAGGTAGTCAGTGACAAGACTGAACCAAATAAAAGGCAATTTCTTTGGGAAAACAGTGCTGAACACATCTTTCAGTTCTCTGCAGTAGTTGCTAGGAATTTCACTCGGCAAATGCTTTGTAACACGAATATGTACATTACCATTGGCTTTTTGTCAGAAGTTATTCTAATCGACAGTTAGGGGCGGGGGGAAGGGGTTCCTTCTTACCACCAAATGTTCAAGGATTAAAAAAGCATACTTCTTCAAAAAAAAAAAAAAAGACATATTACTACAGTGCCTTGCTTTCCACTCTAAAGCTTTATATCCCTAATATTAATTAGATTTATAAGTTGTCAGTAAGAGATCTATTTGTCAGGCATACAAATTACATGCAAGAAGGCAGTCTTTGATATTGACGACCATGATATTTGCTTCAGTACCAGATTCCCTGGGATTCCCAGCAGAGCAAAGAATTTATTTACACATAAATAACTGTGGCACAGATGCAGCCTCTCATGATTGAGAGTTAACATGTCAGCAGCCAGAACATGTCAGCAACAAACACTTGTGCCCAATAGACATCACTTGCTCTCTCTTTTATCCATTTGATCTCTGCTTAAAACACAGTATCACAACCAGAAATGTGCTGCCTGCTGCTGTGGCTGCACCAAAACCAGATTTCGGGGGGTGGTGGGGAAGGAGGTATTTAAAAGAGTTCCCTGAAAGCAAAGACAATCTAAATGTGAATGTGCCCAAGGTAGAAGCAGCACAGACCACGCCACAGAGTCATCCCCTTTGAACACAAAGACTTAGTAGCAGGAAAATACTGTGGCATGACCTTCACAGACCACTCTGCATATCCTCAGTAACATACACTTTGCAGATCTGCAGCCGCCATCTCCACCCTTTATAGAGTGAACAAACTTAGAGAGGACGGAATGACCAGAAACTTTTTCCTACTTTTTTTTAATATCAACTTTGAAGTTGACATAGCAGAAATCAAAGATATGATAAGCAGCAAGTTCTTGCCTAGAAATACTTCTTTCCTGATTACCAGGAATCCTAATAGAAACTCTCCTGATCTCTCGTTTTTATTGCAAAAAGTCTTTGGTGGACAAAACAGAATTTTAATTTGGATACTAGAAACAATTACAGATATAAAACTAGTCATTCACTTTCCTGACTCCTCTATAGTTCAGATTTCCATTTTGGCATCCCCATAATAAGTCACCTTTTGGGATCACTTAAACTTCTGTCTGCAATGGCGGACTACCAAAATTAGGTCAAAAATTCATATTTGTTTCTGTGTTGTTCTTTTTGCCTTACTGTAGATTACCATGTTACAATTCCCAGATGGAGGGCGTACAAATGACTGCTGGGCAGTGCATCATGAAACAATGCTTCCATAGGAATTGATATCATTCCTGCCACCTTGCTGTCTTAATTGGATTGTCAATGCAATGACAAATCTTTCTATTCTTTCTTTTTTTTCTTACATAGGAAGCAATAGGAATTCTTGAGCGGATGTATCAGAAGACTCTGAGTGTGACTTGCTTGTACAGTTGATTTAACGCCATAAAACACATTTCAAAAGTAAGCTAATTACAGTATTTACTAGATTTTACATGACAAATAGGGTGTGCAAACTGCAGGACATGGTTGCTTCTGTGTGCAAAATTAGGCAAATCTATATCCTCTATGTTATATAGTGCTTATGCACAATAAAGTTACACAAAACTTTGTCAATAATTAAGATGACTGGGATGAAGTAGTAATTGGATGGGGGAGAGCTAGCCATGTGAAATTCTGTCCTTTAAGACTACCAATAATACTAATAAAGTTACTAATGACATTCTGTATTCATTAAATACCAAGCACATTAAAGATTTTAAAAAATAGATTCAATGAGCTTTCAGTGAGCATGGCCTGAGACTACATATGATGCCCCTGTAAAGAAATAACTGGATTCCTAACACTGAATGACCTGAAGTCTCTTTCTTGTATCTTAACTCTGAAAATCCTTTACGAGAAGGCTAGAATTTACTTATTTAACTTACCTAATTTTTACATGATTAATTGGAAAGTATCAAATTTTCAGATCAGCATTTGGCATGACTTTGAAAATCACCAAATGTGACCATTGCTGCAAGTAATAATGTTTGCTTTTAATTCCCTTGTATGCTTGTAAGAAATCTGCACTACATCGCAACAGTGATAGTTCATGGCATGTGTTTTGTTTTTCAGATGTTTTGACAAACTAATCACAAAACTTTTTTTGCAGCTCTGTGGCAGCCCTTCCCTTTGTAAGTCAGATCCCTACAGCTACCAGAAATCTTAAAATATGTTTTTCCAATAAGGGAAGATTTGAAATCAGTACATTTAAAATTTCAACCACAATGAGAGCCAAGTACTATGCCAAGGATCTTTGCCAGCTGGAACTGGCATCATGTGAAGAACTAGAAAAGTATAAGCTTTTTGCTTTACAATGTTACAAAGATCTTGTGGGATCACACAGTATTTCCTTTAAACTTTTCCATTAATTTGAGACAAATCCTTGATTTAGGGACTGCTCTTTTTACAAATCCACGTAACAGTAATTTCTGAGAAAGTTAGTTCAAGAAAAGGCAAAAGAGTATATATCTGAAACAGATCAAATATTTCTAAAGCTAAAATATATTCCGTCTCAACAGGATAAAATCATCAGTCAAGAGGGGCTAGCTAAGATATTAAAGACATACTAGAGACAGTCCACCATAAAGCTACTATCTCTATTTTTAAGCACAGACATGTATGCATACAAAAAGCCATGCCTAGTCAAATTAAAAGTTGGGAGAAATTTGTTTAAATTTCAGCACTGGCTTTTCTTATTACTCATTTTGCTTTGTAGAACACAGCACTCTTAATTTTGAATCAGTGTTGCAGGGTCAATTAAAATCAAGGAAGCCGAAGATAACATAGCTCGACACTCCATCTACAAACTAGTTATCAACCCTCTGTCCCAGTTCCCTCCTCTCTGTCCCTTACATATGCCCCCATCTTCCTCCTTATTATCAAAACATTGTGCCTGTCATAAGGCTAATAAACCATGAAACAAAACAAACCATTTACATCCAATCTGCAGTTTCACAGAACTTCTCATCTGAGAATAACCATACAGGTCATTCTTAGTGCTCCTCCTTTGCAGCCAGCGTATGCCAAGGGAAGAGGTTTACACAAGGTCACCCAGTGACTCAGCAACAACTAGTGAAAAGGACTCAGGGCAGCAAGTCCTGTGTGCTTGATGTTTAACTGCAGCTCAGCAGTTAACCCTGCCTCAGCAGAACACTGCTCTTCCATACCCAACAGCATCAATTAGCACTGTTAGGGCACAAACTGAGCAACCTCACTGACGTTAGGTCTGTAGCCTATTATTAGTAAATGCTTTAGTTCTAACAGCAAAGTTACAAATACCTACATTTTCTCAGTGCTATATAGCAGCTATGAAGCACACAGTTGCTGTATGCACAATAAAGACTTTATTATGATAATAAAAATGGCACAAGCTTGTACATCTGCAAATTCTGTGCTTCTCGGTGCTCTCTCGCAGATTTCAACAAAGACTTAACATTTAATAAGTATCAGAATCCAGCTAGCCTATTATTCCACCTACTCATAAAAGGAATATTTTCCTGTTCAGAGACAGCATGTTAAAGTGATTCATAGAAGATGGTAAAAGTTTCCTTTTCCCAGAAACCTCAGCAAGTTCAATTAACAACGACGAGCGTAACAGCTTGAAACAGGCACTGTTTAATACAAAGACACCACTATCCTTCAATAAAGGACTTCACGCTAGTTTTACATGAACAAAGAGCTGCTTCCAATTAAAATCATAGTAATGGGAGATGGGAGAAAAAAAACCAACACAAATGCTCTTCAGGTACTTGCCTTTATGTAACAATTAGCCAGAGATGAAATTACGTCCCTCTCCAACCACTTTGCCAAGAGCACCGTAAGGGAGTGATGTAGACATGCAGTAATCTGTAAGCATGATGGCTGCTAATTCTAGTTCTCTGTTAATTACAGTCCAGTTATCTACCAAACTGAATTCTTCAGATTTACCATGACTCTGATAATGGCATGCTTCACAACACAGAGAATTTTACAACTATTACTGAAAATGCATCTACCAGTCAAAAGGTATTTGAGAAGGAGCAGAAGCAAAAAGATAGCAGTATTTCTTAAAATAGGCAACCAATATATGTTAATAAGTGCAACTTATTTACCATAGATTTTTCAGTCCCTAAGACCAAACACTACAAGCCCTTTTTCAGCTACTCCTATGCACAGAAAGAGCAAAGGCTTTTAACATTTTTGGTTCTTCAATATATTTAGTTCTTCAGTTCAATAGCAAAACCAAAGCCACACCTCACATGTATAAAGCAAAGTCTGAGGCTATTGATACCAAAACTGCAAACTCAATATATGTTTCTTTCAATATACTAGATTATATTCTTCCTCTGCAACATCTCCTCTCCCATCTTCACATTCTACAGAGAATGAATTCTCTCTCTTTTTCATATTGGAGACAAATATCTCATTACTTCTATCTTCTTCATCACATTAATATCCTTTATATGCCATGAGTACTAAACACCTTTTCTTCCAGAGATGTTCTACCCAATATATATGTAATTAAAGTTAGAACAGTTCTTCGCTCAGTATAAGCTGGCCTTTGAAGGTGGCTTCGTGTGTTTCAGACCTGATTAAAAGGCTGCATCCCCAAGACCCTGTCTAACTGACATCAGCTGGCTTAAACAAAAATTAGGTGAGTTCCCCTGCCCGCAGCCATTGCCTTGGCAGTATAAAGAGTCACTGACCTTTCTTGAGAAGCAAACATCTACAATCAGGATTGAGGGATTTTGGTCATTAAGGAACAGAAAGGTAGGAATTCACTGAGTTATATTTTAACAGAGCTTTCCCATCACTATTATATCATGAAGTTCTGCTTCTAGCCTCCCTAGCAGGGGCTGAAAGTACCATCTGTGAAAATCTGTGTGTCCTAAAAATATGGCTGCCATGGCCTTCTCAAGATACATTAGAGACACTAATCTTGTTCCACTAAGTAAATTAAAAGTAGAAATACATCTCCCAAAGCCTGGTGTCTGAAATCCTTTTTCCTTCCTCTCCTCGCACAGTTTTATCCTATATAAATTTACATGCACACAGTAAGACTTATGCTATACACCAAAGTAGGATGCTGTCATTAAATGATGTAGCCAGAAACGGCTACAGATTTGGCAGGAAAAGTTCATTTCTGGAATGTCTAACACACAGGTCTCAGCCTCAGACCCCACCAAAGCATTATGTTGGTGATCACTAAGGTCAGGAGGGACTTTAGCTGGCATGTGCAATATGCCAGTCAAACAGCCACATTCCAGGTGGCAATGACACGAGAAGGAGCCAGCCTGAAGGGCAGTGTGCATACAGGGACATACCCGGGTAGGGTGGGTTTTCCTGCATTGGTTACACTCCCTTCAGCATTCCAGAGATCTATTCATACAAACCTGCAAATTATCCACCTTTCAAGAACATGAGTATGGGGACCAGATACAGACATAAACCTGCTTCTAACATTTCCACAAAGGAGTTCCTTGCAGTTTGCATTATCATGACACATGCTGAGCTTAAAATTCTCACTGGCCTGTCATAGCTCAGCTTATTTTATTTTATTTTGCCAGCTGATAAAGTTCAAGCTCAGCATCCTTAACTGCAGATCACTGCTATTCTCTCATTTCCACACCTGTGCAGAGTAAACCATCCACTTTCTTTTGGTGGTTAATTCTTTAATCATCACACCTTTTATTTTTTTTTTAAGTGTCCTGTTGCCCTAGTACATTTGCAAAAAAAAAAAAGAGAAAGCCCAGTTCCAAAAGAAGTATATATTTGCTTTAAACTTGTTTGCTCTATAACATTCTAATTTTGAAACTAATATTCTAACATTATGTTAGGAAATATCAAGTCAAATTCTTTGCAATACCAAAAACATTGTGCCAAATATTTTATTCAGAAATCAGTTGAGACGATGTAACTCAAATAAAATTATCTGCAATACTTTTTTTTTCCCCTCGAACCAGGTGGGGGAGGGGGAGCTGTGGCCTCCTTTTTATCAGAGAATATTTATCCCTCTGAACATATTTGTCCCAAACCAGGACAATGACCTAATCTCTTAATCTGGTTTTTTGACAGAGTGAAAAATAACTAATTTATTTTTCACTTTCTTTATAACACCACCTTTAATGAAAAGCATAAAATAACTATAGAATCATAGAACACTTTGGGTTTGGAAGGGACCTGAAAGATCATCTAGGTCTAACTCCTCTGCCATGGGCAGGGACACCTTTTGCTAGACCAAGGTGCTCCAAAAATTGTGTGCTGTCTTGCCATCTACAGAGTGCTGAAAAGAAATATTCTGAAAAATTCTTTGTCTTTTTTCAGGTTCGTTTTTTGGTTTTTACCCCTGCTTTGGTTTTTCCACATTTGATAAATCACTTGGATTTATACTACCCTTTTTTTACTGTGTATTTATATAAGTACCTCCCAGTAAATAAAGTTTTAGATGAAACAGACTGCTGCTTTAGTCAGCAAAGATATGCTAGAAAAAGAGAACTAAGTTATGCATGCTGCTACATCAAAGTATCCATATTTATTAGGCACAATGGAACAGTAAAGTCAAGGAAAGTGCAACCATCAGCAGAAGTGCACATGCTGCTGATAAAATATATTGAAGAAGTCATGTAAAAGCTGGCTTATACTTAGTCCTTATCTACTCAGCAATAATTTATATATGTTCATATATATATATAAAATATACATGTACACACATGCGAGATGGTGGGTTTTTTACCAACATGGCAGTTCTTATGTATTTTTTCTCTAGAACAGGAAAACATGACATCGTTAATAACATGTCATTTAAAAGTTCCTTAAGGGGTTAACATTAATACATGTATACTTTGAACTTGTTTCTCTGGCATAGATTTCCTTTGTTAAAAGGTAGGGCTATAGAGGACTAATGCTGTGGACATTATAATTTATGTGGTGGTGTCCTAATTATCACTCTATGCCAACCACCTAAAGGTCTCGGTGTTGGGTTTGTTCTTTTTTGTTCAGCACAGCCCAAAAGCTTCTGAAGAAGCTGTTCACTAGGTTGCATATATCCATCATAATTTAAAATCCAGCAGATGTAACAATTCTTCATTTCCACATGTATCACTTTCAGTAAACCTACACTAGACTTATTCTGTCATACAACCAACTAGCTTCACCTAGAAGCTTTTTTAAATCTTTGTGGGATTCCTCACAATACTCTGTAATGAAGGCAATTTGTTTGCTGAAATCATAGCAGCTGCTGTAAAACAAACAAAATTCAATTAAACTTTGTACTGAAATATTGCTAAGTATGAAATGTCATTGTACTTCAAATTTGATGGGTTCAAAGCTAATTAATATCAGACCACTGAATACTTAACACAAAGGAGAAATTGTTCTTAGAATTTGAAAAAATAACTTAAACAGGGTTTATTGGATACGATATGTGTGACTCAGCTATCTAATTATCATCAATTTTTAAATACAAAGCCAAGTACAAACATTTGGGAGAAAAAATAAAATTTACCTATGTGACAACTGATATTTATTGGTACTATTTCACCCAGAGGGTTACAGAAAGGAAATCATTACTTTATCCCATGAGATCCTTTGGCTGCTATACTGCAATAGGATAAATTATCCCTTCCCATTTGGTTTTGATATTTATAAAATACTACTTAGTACAGATACAAGCAAGTCATCAGCATATTTGCAGAGGGAGGAAAAATGATTTACACAGATACAACCAAATTCTTCTTTGCATACACTACTTGTGTATGCACTAAGCTCCATGAAACTTAATAATCATGGAAATTTTAGTGCAATCTGCTCTAATTCCACAGGATGGAGGCATAGAATAAAAGGGAAGACCTCTTAAACTGCCCCTTGGGAATGTGTTATAACCTGAAGAATATCTCCACTTATACAGATTTACTAAAAAATTTCTAAGTACTATTTACATAATCCCAATAACAAATTGTTGAAATTAAGAAAACTGCTGATTGAGCATTTAGAACTGAGGTCCTCATTCACAAGCAGCACCATAGATTCCTAAGATACAAAAGGACAATGAATAAATTAGATTAATGCATTGATCAATAGATATCTAGGTTAAAAGTTGATATATATATTTATAACATAATATATACATTTATGGGGGAGGGGGTAATAATTGATGGTCTCCAAAATGAGGCTAGGATTAAAACAACACGAGCAAGTAATTTATTTTTTTTTTACAACAAACATAAGCAGATAGAACTTTTATTCAAGTCAGATCTTGTCTAAACTATAAAAGCAGGATAACAAGTTATAAAACAGCTGGCTCCTGCTAATTACTATTTCTAGATTTATTGGATTTTGCCTAATTAAGAAATTCAATTAAAGTCCAATCTACAACACAGATGATAACTGTATTAAGCACAGCAGCTTGCTGGCTTTGTTGGATCATTAGTGCCTCTCGGTGAATGTCAACTGCAGGGCACCACACTCCTGGGCAAAGATCCCTCTGAGCCTCAGCCCACTGAGGCACCCACTGGTGCCCAAGGCAGCCACCCCACTGACTGAATACCCCTCAGTGCCCTTCTCCTAACACAGAAATCACCACTTCTTACTCACAGCATCACATGTAACAGTACTGCATCCAATTTTGTGCAGAAGTAGGCCATGTAAGGCATCTAGATAGAAACCGCAAGAAACAGTCTAAAAGGCATGGTTGAAAATAATTGGGATTATTAACCTTGAATAAAAGAAGATAGAGAAGTGACAAGAGTCTTCATGTCAGTGAAAGACTGTTACCAAGACAAAAAGGAATAAAATCCTTACTGGGCTAACTGGGAAGCAGATGATAAAGGAATAAGACTTGGGATAGATACAATGAGGGAGAAGAGGGAACCAATAGGACTGGCTAACTAGAGAAAGAGAACCTAGAAAGACCTGTCAAATCTTTCTGAGAAGCCGTCTCCATCAGGCAGGCAATTAAGAACAACTCGAACAAATCCTACAATTAAGAACAATGAATGATGTCCAAACCTGCTTTTAATTCCTTTACAGATTTTTTATTGGAGAGGGAACGAACATGAATGTATAAATTTATCTCTGCATTGCATGTCAGTTCTGTGAGAGTACTTCTCAAATGTCTCGCTACTAATTTAAGGGTCACTTAAATGCCAACCTAAGATAATTTGATTGTTTAGAGGATTCTGAAGGCATTTTGAAAGGGCCATGATCTAATGTTTGCTGCACTTGCCTTATCACCATACTTGCCTTATTTTTTGTGCATGCTTTAATCACAGCAATGCAGAGTAGGGCTTCTCTCTCTTTAAGGACAGACATCAGCCAGGGCACCAAATTCCAATCCAAACCACACACTGAGTCCTCAAAGGTTTTAAAAGACTAGTTTATAACTGAATGTCTTTAATCATCTAGTCTTAAACATCTACACAAGAAATAAAGCCCTGATTCTCTAAAACAAGCAACCTTGAAAGCATTCATTGAATTCAAAGTGTTAAGAATGTCTCAAAAACCAAACAACCCAATCAAGTAAAAATCTTTACTTTTCCATTAACTGTTTTTAACAATTTCTGATTAAAACTTTATATTCATCAAGAATTACAAAGACATTATCATTATGTATCTCAGTTCTACAGAGCTAAATTTTAAATCAGAATTTAAATTTACTGCATGAAGTGATTGTTAAATGAGCCAGAAAATCCACTATGTTTCTCTATCCTTGCATATGCTTTTTTAAATTTTATTAACATATACATGACAAAACTCCAGAACAATTGAGAATTACTTATTTATATTTTGATGCGCTGCCAATCAAGACACAAACAGAAAAGCAAGAATGCCAAAGATTTGTTAACGCAATACCTCAAAATAGCATGTACATACAAAACACATGCAAACAGATGTCCTCACATATCCTGGCACATTTTTAAGGAACCACTCAGGAAACAGTTGGGTGGGTGGGTACGTTTGCCTTCTTTTTCCCATTTTTTACATTTTTTTCCTTTTTTTTACATTTTTAATTCCAGTTTTTCTTGCAGTTCACCTTGCTCTTATACATGACACTAAAAGGTGCTGTAGGATTACAGAACTGCAGGCATTTTTGTTTTCCAGGACTGAGCCTTCCTAATCTAACAAGTAATCCGCTCTAAACTCTTAGCTGGCATCAAGCAGGTTGGTGTCAAGTAGCAGGAAGCTACTAAATGAAAGTAACACAATGACAACACTGACTTTGTAACAAATGTATTTTTCCTTCTTAAGCCACATAGAAATGTGCACAAAAAATACAGGTTTTCCACTGAATTTAACAATGGAGGGAACATTATGTCAGAGTTGTTAATCTAATTTTAGAATTTTGTTTTGGACACCACTAGTCTTGTCAGGCCAAAACAGCTGCAGTGGGCAGACCAAGAAGAACACTCCTGGAATAAATGCTGGATTCCTGTATTCTCTTATAGTCTCCATATGAAAATCCAGGACTTAGTGAAGTGATTATTTCAGTGTCAGGATCTGGGTAGAAAGGAAGAGTCTCAAATTTGCTATTACAGAACCAGCTTAATGGTTAAAAATCAAAATATTGTTTTTATTTTTTTGGTATTATTAATGTTGCTACGATTGAAGAGCTGTGAGAGTTAACAGTGTGCAATGTTGGAGAGAATTTCTGGTTATTCAGATGATAGGATAGCATGGTAACATGGCTTGTCCTCATGAGTTCTCTATTTCAACCTCCTGCTCAGGGGGTCAGCTCTGAGGTCTGACCAGATTGTTCAGGGCTTTATTCGGTCTGTCTTGAAAATCTCTACGGATGCATCCTGCAACTCATCCTCCCCCAGAAGCCTATTTAAATTATTTTTTCACTAGTAGAGGACATTCTGAACATCATATTCCATATTGCTTATGGTGCACTGAAAATTCACGCATGCTGACAACTGAGGTTGTTCCGAGAAGAGTTTCTTCCACTAAGGATTATAGTTTTTCTTGAAACTTGTAGAACCCACTCTTTCCTTTAAAAATCCCTGGCCTTCAACAATGTATCCTCCAAGACAATTAACACAGACTATATTTTCCCTTCCTGTATTCCTTATTAATTTTCTAGACATTGGACCTGCAGTTACTATAACAGCCCAAAGTAACATACACAGACCAAACACAAATCACTTCATTTCACTGACTTTTTTTCATCACTGCACTTGATCGCATTATCCTTCCATTTTAATTCACTAATTTAGTCAAAGAAAGATGGGGGAGATGAGAAAACAAATAATACTATCTGTATAAACATATATAACTGTTTTCACAGACTTCTGAAATACACCATAAACATTTTAACAAAACCAAATGTCATAAATTTTATACAGTTTTATTGAAAAAAACCCACTTTGTCATAGGTCTTTGGCCAGATGGGGCAGAAATAGTTGCCACTTCCTCCATCTGAGCAGGAAAAATCAAATACAAATGAATAAGAAAAACATTCTCCTTGCTCCAGTGCAGCACTTGATAGATGTTCTTCTAAACCTCTGCAGATTAGCACACACAATATAGCTCATGGACATTTAATATTTGGTCATATTTACATATGGACACAGTTGCAATGGGGATGAGATAAACACCCAGCTGAAACAACTGCTTCAAATTTATTCCATCTCAATATGCAGTTCAACACAAAAAGCATTTGCCTTATCACCTCAAATCTTAAACAATGGGGGGTCTATTTGCACAAGCACCAGCAGAGATTTTTCTCTATGTGCTCAAGGACAATACAGTCAATCTTCTCTTTAAACATCAGTTTATTATACAATAAATAATTGATCAGTATTCTTCTGACTCCTCTCTAATTATTCAAGCTTGTCAGCAGCATAACTTCCTAGAAGAAAAAAAAACAAAAACAAACAAACAAAAAAGACACACACACACACTGATGGTCCTAATTTAACTGGCATTTCTCTGGAAATGGCAAACATCCATTGGTTGAACAGAATACATAAATGCTGTGTTTGTTCAACTAACTGCAAACTTCTACAGCAGCTTTGATACAGCAAAACACAGAACACAAACTCTTGTTCACTACAAAAGAGTTGAGAGTACTCAAGACTTTCCAAAACCAAATCCTTCAGAACCCAGGACTGAAGTGACATGTTCAGATTCTTTTTTTTTTACAGATCTGCCTTTATAAAATGCATTTTAAAAGTGGACTAAGGAGTTGAAAATGTTGGTACTTTCATAAGTCATGCATTTTATCATGATAAAAAATGCAAACAATATAAAGATGCCATTTTAAGATCTGATTTTGGTCCTTATGTGCTTTGTACAAGATTGACATAGTAAGATTAACATCAGCTTTGCCCTTTTTATGCTTCCTATATATTACTGATATTAGAAGAAAATATTAAATACTGAATTTCAAACAGTTTTTTGCACACTTTAATGACACAGTTTGAGTATGACATATCAGCCAGGTCACCACGCTGATTTCTTTTTCATCTTTTATTATGTATTGCTCTGAATTACAAGAATACGTTATGACCACACTCCACTTCTGCATGGATAAATTGATCTTTGTTAAGGAAGCCAATATTGTATAACTGTTAATCAAAGAACATATTTCTGTATTAATATTCATGAGGGAGAGAGTGGGATTTTGAGACACACTTGGGAATCAGACACCCAAATGAAAAGAACCAGATAATTAATTCAGTCCTTAAAGCTATCTCCCCATTTACAGGAAACATTATACAAGTTAAGCTCCTGATCCTATGTTCAACAAGAATCTATCACATGCAAAAGAAATTTGAGTACTTACTGCTAACATTAATGCTTCCTCTCTGCTCAGAGCTAAGATTTTGATCAATAAAGTGGCTGCACTTGGATATTAAAATAACTTAGATATGGAGTAGTTGGACAAATCTGACATTGGCAGCACTTTGGTCTTCATTAGTCTCTATACTGCAGAGACAAAAATAAATAAATAAGCAATCAAGCTCTACTTCTTTCTTAAGTGGAGAGAATGGTAGAAACCTGTACCACCCCTACAAAGACTGCAGCAATCAAAAACATTTTGCCCTGACAGAAAAGGTTAACAGAATATATACATAAAAAAATGAAATGCCCACAAGTGTCATCTACAGCATATTCCTCAATCTGCAAGATAGTCACACATTGATACAGATATACAGACATCCAACAACCTACCAAGTCCTTTATTTTCTCTCTTGCCACTGCATTTCTAATATAAGCAAGAATAGCCTTTTAATCTCAAGAAATCCAAAATCAGACTCCTAAATAATCTGGAATACGGAATGAAATTTCTGACATAGCATTTGAAACATTAGGAAATGACTAGAAATGCCTTGAAGAAGTAAGAGTGATCATATGCATGCTGATATTCAGTTGTCAACAAATCACTGGCGAATAAAGAATAGTGCTGTCAAAACAGCAAGTATGACAGTCAAACCACACAGCTGAATTTTCATACTAAATATTTAGATTATGTAGTATCTTTTTTTAAATATGCAATGGATTTTAACAAATGGTGCACAGCACTGGTTTTTTTGTAATTATAATCCCACTTCAGGCAGCTTTCTCACCTGAAGCCGTAAGTTAAATTTCAGTTTTCAAATTGTAAGATGAAAATTAATTTGAAGAGAGAAATGTTCATTAAGACATCCTAAAAATCAGAGGTCACACATTAAAACCTAAGGGCTGTGAACTTAAATTATCTCACAGTAATGCTAACAAATGAAAAAGAGAAAATAAAGGATCTTCAGCCCCTACCAAAAAATAAAAACCCACATAAAACCCATAACAAACAAACAATAAAAAAAGAAGGTTTTGAAGTGCTTCAGGAAGTGAAGTACATAGAGTCTAAGGGATTCCCTTCCTTACACCAGCCTGGTCAAATAAAACATTAGCTCTTCACTACAAAGACATAAACTGGAGAGGTATGCAACAGGAATAAAGAGAAGAACACAAAGGTAATCTTACTTTTTTTTTCAGATATGAACAGTGTGTGAATCTTTGTTGTCTGTATATAAACTGTCAGAAGTCTTCTCGCATTGCTTTCATTTGGATGTAAACAGGAAGGTTAGAAAGAAATTCCCAACACTCACAAAGAGTCATCACACAAGTAAGACCCCCTAGAATTTCTCCATCATACCAGATGAGTCAGATGAATTCACGTTGGGATACTATACCTGAAAAACAAATCTATTCAGAGTCTGAGTAGCACTCTGGTCAAACTGGTGGCCCAAACATGAGCATTTAGAGAACATGTGAAGAAATCTTGTTAAATTTAAACCTTGGTAAATTTCACTGTAGTTGAGAGAACCAGACTTCTTTTTCTTCTGCGTGTATTTTTCTAAATTACTCACAGACTCACCATCTTTATTGTTTATGCAATAAGCATTAGTAGACAACAGCATTTGCTGATGAAGAACTTAAGCATAACCATACTGGCTCAGACCAAGATCATCTAGTCTAGCATACTTTTTCTAACCCTAACTGAGTACTAATCCAACAGCAGGTGTCTTGAGATAAAAACTAAGCAAATGAGGGAACATGAGGCAAAAATGATGAAAGAGCTCACATGCAAGGAAAATTTCTGTAGAACTCATCAGCTTAGAAGAGAAGCATTTTGGAGAAGGATATTCATATAGATGGTTAAGAATCAACTCTCAGTCTCTTCTAGAATAAAAATATAGAAGGGTGCAGACTCCCAAAAAAACACATGGAAGGTGGCTTTTCAAGGAACAGGCAGCAAAGTAATAAAAATAATGGAAAAGACCTGTTGCTCTAGAAATTTATGTGGGTTGAGAGGGAGAATGTATGAATTTCTGGGGAAAAACAATCTAGTGATGATTGCTAAATACAAAGAAACCACATTCAGCACAGAAAATCACTAAGCTGCAACAGCTGGAGGATGGAAGAGTAAGTGGGAAGTATCTTATATTCTTGTCCTGCCTTTACACTTATCCCAGACTCAGTTTACTAATGCTCAGGACACTAGATATTGTGTTAGATAAAATGCAGGATAACAAAGTATAATTTCTGTTTAACTGCTACAAAAACATATGCAAATGGGTCAGCTCAAGATCACAATGAGAACTGTACTTAAGGTTTCTGATTCTTTCTCTGAAACATTATGGTTCTGAGATCAAGTATTAGACTAAGGATCTGTAGCTTAAAGCCAGTCCTATAAAGGCAGGCTTCCAGTAATTAAATGGTTCAGCTGAAAACAATCAGTGTTTTACTAAAGCAAAACCAAACCAAACCAAAACACCAACAACTTAACCTTAATTTATGTCTTATTTTCAATGAACCTGATTAATTAGATACAATTTATTGAATGACAGAGAGATTAGCAGAAGCCCATATTATGAGTTTTCTTTTAGAGCACCTCTTACAATTATGAGTTTTACCAAGTTTTAATGATTTTATCTTAAAAGTGAGTACCACTTGAAAAAGACTATGCTGTTAGTTTTTCTGTTTCCAAGCAAACCCTTTAGACAGTTTTTTCATTGGATAAGAATAAGCTATCTCTAGCTTAAAAAAAATTAATAATGGACATTAAAGCACCCTTTGAGAAGAGGAGAGGTGAAATAAGTACCTAAAGACTGGTTACAATCTTTACTCTATATTATCATGTCAAGCTGTCATGTTGAAATGCACAGGAAAAAAAAACACAAAAGAGAAAAGAAAAAGTAGTCTGACAGTAATTTATACAGCACATTTCTTGAAGCTGTACGAATACCAAGTCCTGTTTGATACACCTTGTTTTTTTTCATGTGTACCCTGAGGGCTTTTCCTCAATATCACTGGAACTGCTTTTTAGTGAAGGCTTAAGAAAATTCCTAGCTAAGGCATGGCATGATTTTTCTTACTCCATGACATTTATCATGGCTGTTCAATTTTCTGAAAAATTCAGAAAGGTTTAAAACTCATATTGCCAGAGCTGATGGGCAAAAAAAATGAAAGCAGTTAGGTGAGTAACAATTTGTATACCTCAAGAATTAGAATAGGAAAAATTACCATCAACTGCATCACCCTTCATCCAAAAATCAAAATAGATCATTTTTATGCTACCTTATGGCAAGCATAGATCCTTGAAAGGAGACTGATAAAAAATGTGTTTATTTATAATTATTAATTATCTATCATTAGCAATTCTGCTTTACAAATCATTGAAATTAGTTTCCTCATTTACACTTTCTTTCCCATTTCCACTGGCAACCCATGCATTTCAGTTTAGAAGAACTACCGATTGGTGAAGACTATTGTTCTTTCATTTGGTACACGAAAGAAGTACATGAAACAAAGATTTATCACATGTGCACATACACACACACACAGAGTGAAGCCACAAGACACAGCACAGAAAACACCATTACAGCACTACACAGCTGATATTCATATTATATATGATATTCCTATTTATGTTCTTGATACTTATATTACAGTAACACATGGCTAAAGAAAATCTATAAATGCTTTTGCTCTATGCATATCAGCAATGCTCCAAAAAAGATATTCGAAGTTCCACAAACCCCTATTGTCTAATAACTACCTAAATTCTGACTGTAAAATAAGACCATACAACTTGCTTAAAGAAGTATTAGCAGAAATTCTACTTCAAATAAGATACACAGAATACAAAAAACTGATAGGCTAATGGAATAGAGTATTGCATTTAGGGAAGTTTGTGGTTTAGATGTATGAAGTTCAAAAAGGCCAAGTTCCAGGTCCTGCACTTGGCTCACAACAACCCCAGCTCTGCAGGCTGGGGGCAGTGGTGGAAAGTGGCCCAGGGAAAAGGACCTGGGAGAGCTGGTCAACAGCGACTGACATGAGTCAGTGTGTGCCCAGGTGGCCAAGGCAGCCTGTACCAGAAATAGTGTGGCCAGCAGGACCAGGGCAGTGACAGGCCCTCCATACTCAGCGCTGTGCTGTTTTGGATCCCTCAGTTCAGGAAGGACATAGAGGTGCTGGAGTGAGTTCAGAGAAGGCCAACAAATGTGGGGAAGGGTCTGAAGCACAAGTCTTATGAGAAGTGGCTGAGAGAGATGGGATTATTTAGCCTGGAGAAAAGGAGGCTCAGGGAAGACTTTACTGCTCTCTACAACTATCTAAAAGGAGGATGTAGCCAGTCTTTTCTCCCAGGTAACAAGGGACAGGGCAAGAAGAAATTGCCTCCCTCAAGGGGAGGGTTAGATTAGACGTGAGGAAAAATTTCTTCATGGAAAGGGTTGTAAGGCATTGAAACAGACTGCTCAGGGAAGTGGTGAAGTCATCATCTCTAGCAGTGTTCAAAAACCATGTGGGTATGGTACTTGAGGAGATGTTAATGATATTAAAGGTCTTTTCCAACCTTGACAGTTCTATTCAATGATTTGATAGGTCTCTATGTTCTACTTCATATGTGTTTAATAGCCAGTCCTCTGTTATCAAAAAGGAAACACAGAAGTCTATTTTTAAGAGGGGTAGTTCAGGCTCTTTTAATTGTTATCAACTACACAAGAGTACTTGTGTCTTTTACCCAGCGAGGGAAGTACCAGTACAGTGGCACAGATCAGCCCACATCAGCTAAGCTACAGCTTCCTCAGTCCATGTTGTGTATGCTCTAGTTTCACATCAAGATGACTTAAAAAGGAAAAGGTCTAATAAAGCTGAATCCATTCTTGACAATGCTGAAGTTAAAAAGTTCTCTTTACCTCAGTCCTTAGCAAGGCTAGGAGGAAGTCTATCAACACTCTCTACTGAAAATGGCTTTATATATCCAAATCCACAACACGCCATTGTGTGTGTACATGTGCTTCACAACAGGAAGGAATGAATGTAACCATTTAGGAAGTCTGGTTAACAGTAACTTTGGTTCAAATTTTTTCCCTTAAAATGAAATAAAAGGAATCCTACAGAAAATTACTGTCTCATAGCTTCTGTTGCTCTATTTCTATTATAATCCTGAGTCCTAATAGCTTCAACCTTCAAGAAATCTCTGAAAAGAATTTTGGTGTTTGGTTTTTTTAAATACATATATATATATGTGTATATATACATAATAAATACATATATATATATACACACATATATATGTGTGTGTATATATAAATACACATATGTACATACACGTATGTATGTATGTATATATATCTTTTCCTGTACGATTCGACAAAGAAAAGAAAGAAGAAATTGCTTATACTTTCTATGAGGAACCCTCTGAGTAGGGAACTGAGGAGAAAAATAATTTAAAACCTGCCTAAGATTACACAAGGAGTCTATGAAAGAACAAACTAGGACAATCCCTTTAAATCTCATCATCAACTGTTACTAATCTTGTTATGAAAGCCTTACTTTTGCTTGAGTTTCTTTGCATGAATTTCTTAGTTGCCTCAACTTTCCTCTCTTAATATTCCATTAGACTTTACAGTAAACACTATGTAAGAGTGTAAAGGTACTCAGAATCTTCCTTAGAAGTTGGTACGTTGACAGTCTTTTGTCTAAAGTTATCAACATACTTTATTTCTTACTACACTTTCACATTATGAATAAATTCATCCAATGACTATACATTCTGTCTTTGGGACCAAAGGAATACATTGGAATGAAGTAGTATAACTCCTCCTCAAAAATACACAAGTACTTTCAGCTCTCAATCCATTTTTATAGAAAAACAATCCTAAACTCAGAGCATGTCTGAGGCTTAATCCATTCCATCCTCTCTAATTTCTGACAATTACTCATAAAGATTTAATTTTTTTCTGTATGTTTTTCTGATGAAAAAACAAATGACTCGCATTTTCAACTCCACACCTGCTGGCAGATCATTAGATCATATTACTTCTTCAGGAAACATCTTCAATAGTATCCTTGCTAAAGCTTCTGCTTTCAGCATTGCACTTTTATTTTTAATAAAAGCCTCAATCTGTTGTTATTCACACACAACTTGCATTAACATTAAATAGACCAGAAATGTGGGGTTGGTGAAACAGCTAAAAACAAGGAGGATAGCACAGGAAAGAGAGAAGGCAAGGAAGAGAAAGGTGAAGGACCTTCTGGGTAATCCTGTGAGAGCCAACAAACTCACAGCTAGTATTTGCAGCTACTAGGGCTGTCCTGGAAACTTAATGCACCAGCATCAATTCCCTACAGTATATTTAAGTTAATGGTTTCATGCAGATCTTCAGCAGTATATTCAGCTTTCATCCTCGTGTCCAGCAAAATCTGAAAGTATGGCTGGTGTGCTTTAGCAACTCTGTGCTTTAGTTGCAACCAATTCAGCTGGCTGCAGAAAGAGTCAGGACACTGCAACACTCCCTACAAGGTTATAGATAGGATATAAAATAGTCATAACATTGCTAAATAGCAAGGCAAAGCATCAAAATCTTCCATCTTCAAAGGAGTTTTAGACAGATAAATCATCCCCTAAACAAGAGAAATACACACTGCCTCACTTTCAAGAGTTCAAATTACTATCTGCAGTTCCTGTGCAGGTGCTTTCTTGTGTAAGATGTTCAGCTTAGAGCACTAGCATTGCATGACTGAAGGATAATCAGGTCACAAGTACTCTAGAGAACAACATAGCTGATACTTTGATCACTTGCCCTTCCCACAGCGCAAACATAAATCATAATCCCAGCCTTTCATATAAAAAGCTCATAAATACGTGAAATACATTGGAACACATACGCTATCCCAACCCCAAATACTAAGTTCCTATAGGAATTTTAAAGTTGTAGCATTCAAGAATACATCATAATATGTCTTTTCATTAGGGGCCAGTAATGAAACCTGAAACCTTTTTCTGCAAAAAATTTATTTGATCTATATCCTGTTATACATATAACACACATTTTTACCTCCTGCTCTTCTGCTGCCAGTCCTGAAAAGAGAGAACAGAAGCAAAAAAACCTCACCAAAACACCAACTATTCTCTTTCTTTATTAAAAAATTAGCACTTCTCTGTTCACACACATAAATTTTAAAAAATCTCCCAATAAAGAAAACATTATATAGAATAGACTTCTTCTGGAGAAGTAATAAAAAGCAATGCATCAGCATTTCAAACTGCCAAAAAGCTTAAGATTCACCCCTCACCTTGAGGAATTATTTATTTATTATTTTTTGCCAAGGATCTTACAAACTGAACAACCACCATTTCTGCAATTCAAGATGTACTTTGTTTCTTGAATTTCCACTCTATTCCTAACAGGACTCCCTTTGACAAACAAAAGGGTGTAGGGGGGACATTTTTTGTTGATTTGCCTGGTGGGGGAGACAGACAGCGGTGGTGAACATAAGTACTTTCCTAACTGGGAAGATGGATAGCTTGAAGGCAAAGAAACCACAATAACCAACCAATCAGGTTATTTTTTTGCTTTAAAAATTGCTCAGAAAGTGCCAGAACAGGTGCTGATGGATTTGGTTAATTGGTTCATTTTCAGCCTGATTTGCCAATGGCAGGCTGCCCCGACATGGTGAGTTCTTCTTATTTTATAGTAGCACCATAAAAATCAAGCCACAATTTTAAGACCATCTCCTCTAGTGTCTTACATGCATTCATACCACAACTCCTCAGAAGCTCCACTTATATGAGAAGCTCATTTTCAATTAAGTTTTTGCATTACTAATCCTGATAGCACATCATGCTCTTGTATTTGCAGCATTATCTATTCTTTGCTTATTGCAAGATATGAAAGGGGATCCCATTAAACAGATTAGAATATTTTGTATAATTATTACCTCCTTTTCATTACCCATGCAGATTTATTTCCATTTTCTTGTAGCCATCTATACAAAGAGTTATTAAGGTTGCTGTTAATAAGAACTTACTTTGTGATTGTTTTCTGCATGTACATCACCTCTGTTGGTAGGGATAGATAAATAACAAAATCCCGTCTCCCTAAGAAGTTACTGGAATTCTAGTCACTTCTGACAACTTTACTTTGTTTGACTCAGTATAGCATCTTCTTATTTGTTCTTTTCAAAACTTATAAAGATATTATTTCTCATTATATTAGGTATTGCTGGAAAAACTCCAGAAAATATATCTAAATGTTAATGAGGACAAAGGCTTTTCTAAATCATTCTTAAAATATGTGAAGATCTGGAGAGTTTTCTCAGCTCTGAAAAAAACCTTGTCCTGCTACTGGACACTTACATTAGCTAACTGAAGGTTAAAAAAAACCCAAGGCCATTCAAAGAAAAAATGAAAGTTTCCAAAGTCTTGTAGATCAGTGGGCTTTCCTAATAACAGCAACAATATCATACAACTGGTCAGATAAATTTTTACATTATTGATGATGATTTATGGCAGAGTTAATTATTGTCAGTAGTGTTGTTCCAGCTTTGCTCTTGCCAAGTTTTCTTTCAATTTCCCTGAGTAACTGAACAGTTCACATATGACAGGACAACCAGGAAGGCTCTTCAGGCTTCCTGTAACTGTGAATTAATCTGATGAAATCCTGAGAAGCATCCTGGGTTATCATCAGACATCCTTTGTCCAAACAAATTAAGACTATTATGTATTCTGGAAACAGCAGTTCTCTCAGGGAAGGCAAGGCATGAGCAGTTCCCTAGTCTGGTATTTCTAGTGTGTCAGTATAGAAGATGCATTTTACCAACCTTGGCACTACCAACATCACATCCCTCCAGCCTTTCCTAATGCTCTCAAAAATCAACTGAAATTGCTAGTGTAAAACTCTATCAATACCTTAGTATTACAAAAACACCAGACATTTTTATAGGAATTCATTCTTGAACAGCAGCATGCAGCTGAGATGCAGAATGGACTAATGCCACATTCTAAAGCCCTCCTCCCCCAGAAAGCCTTCGCTGGTATTTCAGTAGGACATAATCTATTCTAATGCTTTTGAAGAGCAGGAAGAGTAAAAAGGTAAGTACTCCTGAGAAACATCTTGACTGTAATAAATGAAACATTGAAATGGTAATAGTTTATAAAAGCAGAATTACAGTGCAACATTTCTACAGAGCCATTTTCTTCTTACCAAATCTATCCTTGAAAAAGAAAAATAAATGCTTCCTAAACTAAAAAGTATCAGAGGGAAGTAAAAAACAGTCCTTTGCACATAAAATCATACTGCTAATTACAATAAGTAACTGAATTCCTACAGTAAGTGGTATTTGGAAACCAAACATTTGATTCACAATGCTTCTTATTTTAAAATTTTCTTACAGATACACATAATCCAGATAGGAGAGACTACTGAAGACACTATTTTTCAGTTATGCAGCTGCCTTTGGAGAGTATACAGATCACAATTTGAATAGTTTTATTAACTTCCTGGCTCCATGAAGAATATTAAGAACTTTGCTACTTACTTCTAGGATAGTTTTGTGCCCTGTAAATTTAAAAAAAGTGTCATTGTAGAACCCTAATAATTTGCAGATGAAATTCAAGAGCAGCCAAATTTTGCTATTTTAAAACAGAGTTACACCTCATTTCATCTGAAACACAATAGTCACAATAGAGAGAGCAACCCTTCTGCATTTCTAGAAAATATCAACTTTAGACCTGGCTGTCCATCTGCAAGGCAACTAACCAGCTTAGAAATTTGTCACCAAAACACTGTGATTGCAGTCAGACGATCAGGTTAAATTATCTGAACTATTACGATACATATATATATTCAGAGAAAAAACTATTTGGAACTGGTGCTTTTCTTTGAATTATCTTTAAAACAAGAAAGGAGCACTTTCTGGCAGAAGAGCAAATTGCATTTTATTCATTCATGGAACAGCATGTGTTTCATTCTTGGTGAGCAGGGTTGCATCTCGGAGCACTCAAGTGACTTACATGAACACTGAAACACTTTGGATTACCACTTTTTGACTGATTATGAGGCACACCAGAACCATGCTGTAAAGCTGCACTATGCTTTTCAGGAATAGCGAAGATATTTTTCAAAAAAATAGTGTTTTGAAGAACACAAATCCAATCCAACCCTAACAGAACTAAATATGCCTAGAATCATTAGCTTTCTGGGACAAACCTCCCTGTTATACAATTCAAGAGAAACAGAGCAGCTACTACAGGACCTGAGGGCATTAAGCAAAGGCAGCTACAACACAGTTCACTTAAGAATTAAATGGAATATCTGACTCAATTTTTATCTCAGGAGGCAGTTCATTTCTTCACACACTGAAGAGGTGTGAAAAGATC
>WEIV01024714.1:4525-95592 GCA_013390005.1 Calyptomena viridis
CGGGGGGGGGGGCTGGGGAGGGGAGGGAGGGGATGGGGGGAGGGGATGGAGGGGGAGGCTGTCCATGGAGGGAGGGGATGGAGGGAGAGGCTGTCCATGGAGGGAGGGGATGGAGGGCACTTGTGCCTACAGACTGAAAGCTGAACAGAGGGTTGGGGCAGAACAGAACGTGCAGATGACAGTTTTTTGCTCCAATAGTCTCTGCTTGCTTGTTTGCACTCCCCTCTGAGGAAGGAGAAGTCACACAAGAGCCAGAGAATGCTGAGCCTTGAGCTCCTCTGCTGTTTCAACAGCCACACTTGGGGGTGACAAGGTAGCAGGGTGACCTCAGGCCTCCCTCCACTGCTGGTCCTTGTGCTGCCTCCCTTGGTACACCACAGTCAGAGGGGACCTCTGGAAATCACCTCAGCCAAGCACTCCCTCACAGCAGAACTGCCTCTGGTCAGCTGTGGCTTTGTCTAGTGAAGGCTTGAATAATTATTCAAGTTTTCCCTTGGATTCAACCCAGGGTGAAAGTTGCAGTCCAGGATCTTGTACTTGCAATTAGGGTTTAGAATGTTCCAAACAGCAAGTAGTAATATAGGATCTTTTGGGCCATTAACAATTGGAAACACTCTTTTAATTATCTATTTCCCTGCCTGTGCATATTTTCCTTTTTGCCATGTGCATAATGGTGCTGGTTGTTGTCTAGGCCCAAGGTGGCACTGAGCAATGACACTTGATATGCACATTTTGGTCTAGATGTTTCTCTAAATCGAATGTCCTTTTCAAAAATAGCTAAGTCTTCATTAATAGTGTAGAAATCCTTATTAATGAGGATAAGACAGTTGGCCAATTTGGCATTTGAAATCCCAGACTAAGACTGGGAATGTAAAATGTTATGAATGAAGGAAATGTAGGTCCTCATCTATCATTTTCTTTTCTTAGTAAGATTTGTGCAGGGAATGCAAAATCATTGACTGACAATTACAACCTCTGGAAAGAACCTTTCTTTTCAGCCTGTGATTTCACTTTAGACCATGTTAATGCTGAGTGAAGATTTATAGCAGGAGAAAAGAGAGTGTAAATTCCTAAAATAGTGTAAGTTGGTCATAGGGCCAAAATTTCTTTTCCTGGGTAGAAAACAGCTGTAAGAAGCCTAAACAACATTGTGCATCAATGAGAAAGATTAGAATGTGGGAACATTTCTGTCTCAACTAGACCCTGCATTTAGGAATATGTCACATGTTGAGTTTGCCTCAATACACCATTTGTCACCAATAAGAAGGTTTTCAAATTGAGTGTTGTTTTATTTTGGTAAAAGTTGTTGCTAATCAATTAGTTCTCCCCGTGTTGCTTTTTCTACTTTTTTCTGCCATCACCCATCCCTGTCAGAGGCAACAACCACTCAGGCATGAATGCCATAAATGCGGCCTTGCTTTAGTTCTGTCTCTTGTCCCATGCACATCTGGTTTTCCTTTAAGTCTGGTTTTCAGACTATTTTTATCATCAGATCAGCCGTACAGGAGCAAAGGAAAAAATCAGGTAACAGTGGGAGAATTTGCTGAATAGAGGTCCAGGCAGAGCCCTTTCCCAGATTTTCCAACAGCTGTTTTGTGTACATTAATTCACTCCTGCTGCTCCAAAACTCTAAGTCCTTGAACATTCTTTAGTCTGACCTGAAGGGCAATATCCCTTTGCTTGACAAATGAGATTTTTGCCCAAAATAGAAGAGACTTCTCTTGTATTCTTTCTAGAGAGTGAGGTGCTGTCTTTCATTTATTTTAAGTGCTTCAATACTTTCTTTTGTGGGATTCTTTCTTACATTTTCCAATCAGTGACAAATCCTTACAGTCATGGTGCTGCTTCCCATTTTGATTTGAAAGGTCAGCAGTTTGAGAAAGCTGTAATTGAGTCTTTCCTCACTCCCCCAGTGCCGGGGGTGTCCTGCCAGGGGCCAGGCACTTCCAGACAGTTGGCTTCATTTTTTGGCCTCATCTTCTTCCCCCAAGGGGACATTTTCCTTGCTCCAGCCTTGTCTGGAACGTGGGATTCCTGAATCAGATCAAACGTGGTTGTGTAAATTCCCTCAGACTGTGTGAGGCTCTGGCAGGTCTGGTGGAGACCTTGGCTCTGCATTTCAAATGCCAAGTGTTTTCTGTGTGAAAACTAAACTTCAGTAGGTATCTAAGGACACTTACAGCACCTAAGGACACCAGCTGCACATTTTCTAGGTGGTCCCTGTGAACGGGCCAGAATATGTGGGAAAACTACACAGGCCTTTACAGTCAGTACTGACAAGATAAAAAACAGAGATTCTTTTTGTGCAGGTCAGTGACCCATGTGAAAAATTCCTCCATGAATATAGTAAGAGACCTGTGTTTAACTCGGGTTTTGTACTGATTTCATTACTGAGCTGGCTGGAACAGACATTGCCACACTGCATAAGATGCCATTAAAACTGTACCTCTATTACTGTGCCACTGAATTAGGCAGTGGATAAATCCATCATCCACTCTCACTACTTAATAACCAGCTGTCATAGTCCTTGTAATGTAACACTTTCATTAGATCCAAGAAGAATTAGTACACACAAAAGGACAACAAATGATCCTAGGAAGTTTTTCCCAGACAGATAAATGCTACTAACAATAAAATAAGTTGTTATTATTAGCACTGTAATGTTAATGAAAATTATGGACAATTATGTGCTCTAGAAGCTGCCTCTTTTTGTGTAGCTTTTTTTGATTTTTTTTTTTTTCAGTGCAGAAGACTTAAAAAAAGACACACAAGTTGCAGAAGTTTGAGAGAAATGGTTCATATTATTTATGCAGCAGTAATTTTAAAGAACCAGACTAGATTAGGAAAAGATTGTCTAGTTTGCTAGTTCAAAATTTTTGGAAAATGGTCACAAACTATGCCACAAAACTTATGTTGTTTACATTTTCTTTTAGGAACGTCTCTTGATGAGTCTTTTGCCCAGGAATGTTGCAATGGAAATGAAGGAAGACTTTCTGAAGCCTCCTGAAAGGATTTTCCACAAGATTTACATTCAAAGGCATGACAATGTTAGGTAGGATTGATGCAGCCCGTGAAATAAACTAAAGAAGAGAATATTTAGTACAAGGACTAAATGTACAATTGCAGCCAGGTTTCAGAGAAAAAAACACAAGTGGTAGAATGAAGATTTATACAGATTGGGAGAATGGGTGCACTAGGAAGACTTAATAGTCTTCTCAGAAGACAGTCATGAATCAACAAATGTCTTGTGCTGGGAGACAGACAACTCTTCCCAAATGGCTGGTCCTTGGTTTTGTAATGTATTATGTTTTGGGTGAATAGGAGTCTTTATTTTCCATGGGAGCTTTTACACATTTATATTTTCCTGATAGTAAGATTAATTACTTCTGTCACAATGGATTTTTTCTGGATAATAGCTGGGAAACACAGCAAAAAGTGTGATGTGAACTTACAAAAATATTTATTTTTCTGCATTATATGGTCATTCCCTTTCAGAGGTTATTGAAGAGGCTCAGTTCTATTTCTTGCTCTCATTTATACTGCTTTTAGTACCTTTTAGTACCTGAACCTTCTCTGGAGGTCCAGTCTGTCTCCCATTTAGCTGGATTTCATATTGGCAAGGACTAGTTCCTGGTGACTAGGAAGTTATTGAAAGTAAAAGCATTTCTCTCAGTGAGGGAAGCAGAGATGGGTGTGATAGGAGTGTTCAGAAGATGGATAAATTGGGTCAGTTTTACACTGTAAAATTAATTATTACTGAATTAAAAGTTATTCATTAGTAACTCCATGTGAATGGTTGAATCTCCCATAATGTTGCTCCCATCACTGCATACGAGACTCGTGGTCTTTAACCATCAGTTCAAAGGTGATTCTGAATGTGCACTAATCCTGAGCTGATGCTGCAGAGTTAGTGATTTTGTTTAGTCTTTGATGGTTCTCAGTTGCCAAAGTCAGACTCGAGAGCTCCTGAAGGATACATTCAAAATCAAGTCAGTCACCTTCCTCCTCCACTTTTCCTTGTTTGTGCCTCATGTTTTAATGCTGTTTCACTCCCCACTGATGTCATTTGTATTTTTTTCTCTTGTTGCCACTCTTCCACCTTTGGATGACATCCTGCCTATTTGCAAATAGAGTTCCTATATTTGCAGTCACTTGCAGTCCAGCCTCACGTAAACCAGGTTTTAGTGCTTGGGTGTCTTTTACTTTGGCCCACTAAAGCTGCTGTGCTTATTCTGCTTTGGTGTGGAGTTCATAAAAATTTTTGAATCTGAATACCCTGTCTGGAGATGTGGATTCTTTCTCTGACATTAAGCAGGTACTTTACTTTTGAGGCAAATGGAGGCAAAGTAAGATGGTGTCATTTAATTGTCAAAGATAAGATCCTCAGGGAAGAGAATGGAAAACAGGAGAGCTCCCTTCACCATCTGTACTGTGAGAATCTGTATTGCCTTTTATTTCAGTAATGCAACTACTGTATTACTGAAATATATATATCTCTATATCTGAGGTGAAACAGTGTCCAGTTAATATCCAGCAGGTCTCACAGTGTCATTTTGCAGATGGGAAGGGTGCAGGGGAACTCCCAGCAGATGCCACCCTGACACTACAGCATCCCTCTGGAAAGTGCTGCTGGTGGTCAGTGCCAACAATAAATGTGTGCTTTACTTTTTTAAGGAGATGACAACAACTTTTTGTCCTTCTGGATACTGGCAGTTCAGTGCTATACCAGGCAAACCTAAGAAATCATTCCTATATTTTTGTGACTCGTCCTCTACACATCAGCCATTCTGTAAAGCACTACTGTTAAAACAAACCAACAAAAAGCCCTTCTAAAATTCTAAATTCCTGGAATTTTTAACCACAAAGCTATAAAATGGAAAATAGAAAATGAGCTGCACTTTTACTTTTCCTTTTGTAATGCTTTCTTTTTCTCCCAGCAAACATCTGGAAGTGTCAGAGCATTATCCTTCAGAAAGGATAGTCTGAAGTAGGTAGGCATTCAATTAGTAACTACATGAGCTTTCTATTCCTCATCTGTTTGCATTGTTAACTGGTAGCTTCTCCTTGTTCCTATATATGCTAACATTTACTTTTTTTTTTAATGAAATTACTTGGCAATCACTGTGAAGTGTCCCTTTGAATGCTGTGCCATTATGAGGAATCTTTCATGCATAAATAAGGTAGCCCTAGTTTACTCTAGTTTAATCCTCTTTGAAGATGTGAACCTCCATGGCAATTACTGATTAAGTTACTGAGAAGTAAGGCTACTTTGCTCTTGGGTGAGTGCATTTGCAGCAGTGATTAATGTGCTTTAACGCTGATGTCTCTCCTGTAGTTGCTTTGTCTTACCTTTTCTAAGTATATTAGACATGGCCTAAATTTAGGGCTCTTAGTATTTTTCTGTGAATAATATATCCAAATCAAAAAAAGGGTATTTCAGTGCCAATGTCAGGACTTAGAGTTTGAAAATATTTGAATATATTTGAAAACACGGTTTGGCCCTGGAAGCACTTCAAGCATATGACTGGAATTCTGGCACTGTATATCTTATAATTTCTTTATTTAGTATCATTATGAATTTCATGGCCATAGCAGAAGTTGAATCTCTTTTCTGTTCTCACTTCTTCTGGCTGATTTTACCACTTCCTGATAAAGGCCTTCTGTGTCCTTTACGTTCCAAACCTGAGCAGAACATAACAGGAAAAAAAGTTACTGTGTCTGATGGATGATTTGTTTCCACATCACAGACCAAGATGCTGCCCTAATTTCTTTTACATGTTGTACAATAAAGACTAAGTGTTGGTGCCATCCCTTGATACGTTTTGTTGTGTTTAAACAGCAAATGAATGGAATAGCTATTTTTCCCTTGAACTGGGGCTGTTTTAAACAGTGTTCTCAGAATACATACTCAGGATTAACATGACAACAGAGGGGCTTTGTTTGCAGACCAAAGCCCCTGAACTTTGGATAAGTTGGTTTTGTGCTGGGATATGCTTCCTAATCTGCTGTGGTGGACAAGGGATTTTAACAAGTGGGTTAAATGAAATTATAGCAGCAGTGTCTGAGTCAGGAGTAACTTACTGGGAGAGTTGAGGCTTGGTTATGGAGAATGGAAAGCAGTAGACTTATTAGGCCTGCTTTTCTAGTATTGCTGTTTTATCTAAAGAGTGAAGGTTTGTTGAGATAAAGTGGAGTACATAATGCTTAATTCAACTTACACTTTGCAAGTTAAGTTTTACTCTGTGTCAGGTGCATACCTGGGCCATGTGTCATGAGTGTTTATTAGCATTTACATACATTTTTTGACATTTCTCATCTGGATGTTGGAGGTGAATGCAGTGGGTTCCTGCAGCTGGCATTGCACCTCTGTCAGCAGAAGAAAGAATCTAAAGATTTGGAGGGTTCATGGCACTGTGCTCTGTTGAGCTTTTGAATTGACACGAGACTTTATTCTCACAACCACAGTGGTACCTGGGCTTCTTGCAACCATCTCCCTGGAGCAGCACTGGTGGGTGGGGATTGTTGAGGCAGATTAAACTGATAGACATTAAAACCTTGCTAACACTGAGGAAGGCTGGACACATACCTGAGCCAGGCAGCACAGCACAGAGATCACAGGCTTGACACTGTGCATCGAGCTACTTACTGTAAAACCACATCCTGGACCTACTACACACAAGTTACTGACTCTTCTCTTTCAGTGCTTAGTAAACCTCCTGCAAGGTTTATCTGTTTGCCTGTGGAACTCTAGCAGTGCAAAACTGCCTTTGAAACTAACCAAACTAAGCAGATCCCAGCTGCAAAGAGGAGAAGTTATTCCTTGTGCTGCTGGAGTGCTCACTGGGGAGCCCAGGAACGAGGTGCTCTGCAGTGTCTCCTCCAGAGAAGTGTGTGGGTATTGGAAGTGCCCAAGGTTTCCTACAACCAGCACAAGACTAATGCCTGTTTGAGCCTTTTTGTTCTAACCAGCACTTTATTGGTAACATTTCAGGGCTTATTGGATTTTGTGCTTTGGGTCACATTCATGCTATAAAAGAGTATAATGAGAATGTGAGGATGTCTTCTGTACTTATTTCTCTGTGCCTTCTTCCTTCTTTACAGCATTTTGTTTGCAGACATTGTGGGATTCACTAGTTTGGCATCACAGTGTACTGCCCAAGAGCTGGTGAAGCTGCTGAATGAGCTTTTTGGAAAATTTGATGAATTAGCCACAGTAAGTGCAACATTTTTATTTTTATTTAATTTACATTTCCTTCTGAAAAATGAGTGTGAGTTACACGTTAGAAATTTGGCTCTGGATTTAGTGCTGTGTGTCATGAATTTGTACAGCTTCCATTTTTTATTATTTATGTTCTGGAGAGAAAACAGTCTATTGTAATTGTTTAGGAAAGAAATGTGCTATTTTTAAATATACTTTTCTTTCTCCGTGCAGTACATCGGTGTTCTTCATTTGTTTTGTTTGCACAAAATAGAGAAACTATTTCAGTATTTACATTTTTATCCTGCAAACAAAATAATGGAAAATATGAATATTGGCAGTATAGCATGAAACTACTTTCTGTGATAGTAAGAAGCTGGAGAGTAAAGTTCATTCTTCACAGAGAGCATTCCTTGCCACAGAAATGATGGTAACTTTTCAAAGAGGCTATTGTAGGCAAAATGAGATCCATATCATAACTGATGCTTAGGGTTTGATTGCTGCATTTACACTGTGCTAGATTCCCCAAGGAAGAGAAAATGGGAGAAATGTTCCTTGCCTATAGCTCAAAGCAGCCTAATTTGACAAGAACCATTTGACAAGAAATGAGAGGAATAGGTGTGCCAGAGAAAAGTCACACATCATGTTTCAAATTACATTTAACAAGATGCTGAAAATGTGTTTTCCCCTTGAACAAAGCAGAACTTTGTCAAATCTATCTTGTTTGCCAGCCATGTCCTTAGAGCCTTCATTGCTGAGAAGCATCACTTGCACATAAATTATGCTCCTCCACTCTGTAGCTATTTTGTCTTCAGACTCTGTGCAGCAGCCTAGAGAACATTATTTCTTTAGGCCCTCAGCATGGACAGCATCCACATTTTTTCAGTCCAAACTCACTTCTCCTTGATACAGTCTTCCTCATGAGACATCTAAAGCATCTGGACATTTTGCATCTATATCTCCCTCTTGATTAACAGCTCTCAAGGACTCCAAGGAAAGAAATCTGCTCCACAAGATGCTACAGTTGAGGAAAACCTGTTCTTAGTTAAATGGATTATCATTTGCTAGAGTGCTATGTGCTGATTTGCACTAGATGTTCAAGTCAGAACAGGAAGAAACTGTGTGTTCCCTTTTTCCCAGAAAAGCAGAAGATTAACTTAGATGCTGAGTAGAGATGCAATGCAAGTATGGGGGTTTTTGGTGTAAATTTGTAACATACTCATAACCTTTGTACAACCAATTCATTACTAGGACTACTGGCAATATTAACTAGAGAGCACAGCTCCCCAGCCCAGAGAACTTCATGGATGGATACCTGACAAGTAAAATGGACTTCCACGTACATAGTCATTGGCAAGGGCTTAAATGGTTTAAGAAGTTCAAATAGTCCCCTTAATTTAATTTCATGTTCATTTCATCACTGAATTTTCTCCTTCAAATATCAACCAGACATCTAATAAGCTCTTTTAAAACTTGTAGTGCTGTCATTTCTGGAGTGTTCACACACATGGAACACGTGGCAGTGCAATACATGGAAGTAACTGTGACACGGCACAAGGTCACCTATGTGCACCCACAAGTGCAGGCAGATGCCAGCTGTTGGTTCAAGGTCAGTTGTTGGCCAGGGAAGAAGCAATGCAGAGATAGCAGAGGGGCTAAAAAGCCTCAGTTTTTATGTTCAGCCTCCAAGGATTCTTTTTCCAAATTTTAAGATAAGTCTCGTGGTTTCTTTCAGCTACGTGGGGAAGATTTGCCTGTTTAGTTGTGCTGCTGGTTCAGGTTGTGCTGCATTGAGGTGTCATTAAGGACAGAATGTACAAGCTTTCCTTACTGCCTTGTGGTGTGAATAAGGGAGACTTGTAATTATGTCTCCTGCAGTCAGACAAATGTGCTGAGAAGTGTAATTTTTCAGAAGGATTCTGATCTCTTGGTTAAAACAGCTTCTAGATATTCATTATTAGGTCAAAAGAGAAGCCTGGGCTGATTTTTTAAACTGTGCTATGCTTTAATATTCAGAGTGATTAAGGAGGAAAGTGCAGGGACTTTGAAGAGAAGTGGAGCAGTGATATATGTGCTGTGACTGCTGAAGTGCAATCTGTGAATGTTCATTCTGTGAATGCTTGTTCTTGGGAAGCAACAGCTTCTGACAACCCCTCTTAAAACAATTGCCCTGCCTTAAAAATGTAGTGCTTAAAAGAATCCCTGTCACCACTGGGGAAGTGTAATAAGTGTAAAGCAGAATATATTTGGTAGTAGCTTCATGAAGAATCTTGGCATTTTGGCACATGGACACATAGGAATAGTGAATCTTTGTTTTTTGACAATATAGTTCTGCTATGTCTTATGTAAGACTTTTTACATTTATCAAGGATAAATGAATTTTAGGTGCTTTTCAAGGGATAGCATTAGAAGAGGATTTTGATATTCTGAATGAAAGTTCTTACTTGCTTGTGCCACTTTTGGCATCTCATGTGTTAGACTGACACACACTACTTCCTCATTCTTTTCATTTACAGTTATGTATCCCTCCAGGCTTTGTCAGTGTTTGTAGGCTGAGACTACTTTTATTTTTTCCCATTTTAATTTAGTATCCTTCCCTGATTGCCTTCTTAGCGTTTAACAATTTTTCCTTTACATATTTCAGTGTTACTGAAGTGGCTTTCTATACCTGTTCAGGCTCAGAGATACTGAGCTAAACAACGTTGTTTCTGAGCCTTAGGCAAAGAGTCAGTAAGTGATATTTTTAATCAGCTTGTGTGTTTTTAACTGTGTCAGGAACAGTCAGTTCTTTGCTGAACATTGAATGAGCTTTTCCTAGAAGCAGTCACTCTAAGAAATTGCTTCTACTGCATTTACAAAATGCTTTTAATTTATATTAAAATATGTCACAATTCTTGTCCTAATTTATATTCTTGTGGTAAATTATCAAATTCTTCCTGACTTTGTATGCTGCAAATCTGAGGTTGGCATTTTCGTATAGGGATTATTCCAACCAGTTTCAGATGCTTGAAGTGCAGGCATTTGTACTGAAACTAATTATTTTGACTATACAGTTAACATAGAGAAAGGTTTTTTTCAAATCTGGAAAACTAACCATGTTCTGAAATTTAGAACTGAATTTTTCAGTATTTTATAGTGTATTTGTTTTAGGCTTGTTTATTCTGGGATATATCTCTTCATAAAAAGACAGTATCTGAAAGAGTAATTGAATAAAAGCTAGAAGGGAACAAGCAAGCATGTCAGTCATAAGATTGTGTAAAATATTCTTGCTAAAATCCTTTTCCAAGTAAATTAACATGTATGACTGTTAAATAAGTTCTCAGTCTCCAAGACTAAAACCATTTAACATTCTAGTTTTGTAAAATTAGACTCCATAAGGAGTAAGGAAAGAATTTATTGTGAGAATGGGAATGCACAGAAAAGCCAGGCCTAGAACCTGTGTATTGTTGCAGGTTGTTGCTTGTCAGCAATTGTATAATTGCCAATGAAATGGAGGGAAAACATTTGAAACAAACTGTTGTGCTGTTTATAACTGTCCTGACTATTTCTACATTTGTTCATGCATTTTGTGGCTCCCCTGATGGTCCATAGTTTGTGATGACTTCACAAACACAGTACTAAATTACAAGCTCATCTGGAGATGGCCAGCTTTCCTCAATCAGAGCTTATCAAGTCCTTTTCTGTGGCACCTCCTCTACTCTAACCTGACTTGTTTTCCTTTACTATTTTGTGCCAGTCTGTAGAAGCTCCTCTTGTTAAGTCCAGAATAACTCTTATTGCAGTAAATATGTCTCCATTACCCTGTAAATCAGACTGGAGTATTGCAGTTAGCTCCTTCTCCAGGCCTTTTATGCTGGACCCAGCAGATGTGCAAGAGCTAATATAAGTTGATAAAGTTACTCTTTGCAGGATTTATTCCATTAAAAAGGTTATTAAAATAGTTGTTTCTATTTTTAAACCCACGGTTTAAAACCTGGGTTCAAAAAATGGTTAAAAATGTAATGACATTTTCTAATGGGCTGGACAGTTTTCATGAGTGTGTTAGTGCTCTTGGCACACTGCAATGTAATGGAGCTGGTGATAATTTCCATGTCACTTCATTACACTTAGGATTTGACTGTGAAGTTTATCTGATAAGCTGGCTTTAATAATCTCTCACATGTCATGACCTATATTCGACATACTTATTAAAATAGGTTTGGATACTGCACATAGAAGCCATGTTGGTCATTTTTTTGTGTTTTACTGAAAAAAAAAAGCAATATGGTAAGTGAAATTATTTATTATTGATGAAAGTTACATATGGGATGAATAAACTCTGCATCCAGCCCTGGGGCCTCCAGCACAAGAGAGACCTGGACCTGTTAGAGTGGGTCCAGAAGTGAGTAACAGAAATGTTTTCAACTGCAAGAGGGGACATTTAGATGGTCCATCAGGAGGAAATTGTCTCTGATTAGGGTGGTGAGAAGCCCAGAGAAGGTGTGGGTGCCCTGTCTGTGCAGGTGGCCAAGGCCAGGTTGTGGGGGGTCCTGAGTTACCTGGTCTGGTGGAAGGTGTCACTGCCCATGGCAGCAAGAACCAGGTCCTGAAAGTTCAGTGATTCTCTGATTTTCATAGATTTAGCTTTTAGAACTAAGCCTAAGTAGGCTCACTTTTCATTACCACAGGAGGGTCCTTTCAGAGGGGTTTCAGGGTAGAGTTCTAAAGGGTGTTTGGCATGTGAATCTAAACCCATGATTTCATCTTATTCTACACCTAGCTGGATCATTTGAGAATACTGCTGGAGTCTGAAAGAGTTTCACTCACTTATCCTTTCTGTGGAATGCTTTTAGTTTTGTTTTTCTTTGGAGCTCTTTGATGCACAAAACAGTTGCAGAGCTGAGGGAAAAAGAAGATTGGTTTGGTTTGGTTTTTTGTGTGCATCTTGTACATGCACAGATATATGGATGGATTTGTATATTTGTACAGTATGAGAGCTAAGCTATAGGGGGTTTATGATTCTGTTCCCATCTAATGAACAGCTATAATGACTTTGAATAGATTCATCATTTCATCTTCAGAGGATGTAGCAAAAAATACGACTTCCTGCAAGTCTCTTTTGTGTCTGTATACATATGTGTAGTATATGATAACTTCTAGAGTGGCTCAAAGCTTTCTAATCCAATTTTCTGTTGAGATTAATACCACTTTGGCTGTATATATTGAAAATAAGTTGCAGTGGTAACTGTTGTTAATCCTACTTTGTCTTCTCCCAAGACCTCTTTGGAAGCAGAATGAAGTTCTAGGTTTATGAAGAGAGATACAGGGAATTAATATATTGTTCTTTTACATCTTTGGGGAGTTTTAGAGGTGCTTTGTATTTTTTCAGCCAATAGTCAGTTTGTAATAACAAAGCAATGTTGTAACTGTGATGTGGTCAGCCTGGATTACTGAATTACAGCTTGGGTCCCCAAGGACAAGAAGGACAGCTGGGATAATTTAGTGTAGTTCCCCTGGAACACATAATGCCATGCTGACTAATATGAACTGAAAATTTCATCCCCTTTGCCTACCTGATAAAAACAGTTCAGCTCTATGTACAGGCAGCTGCTCAGAGGAAGCTGGGGACATGGGGCTTTCCAAATGAAAATTACTAATAATCCAAGAAGGAAGACAAAGGAGACAAATATGAAGGGGGAAACCCCACAGATTTGTACTAATGTACCACTGTACTAATTTGGAGTTATGCAGGGACAATACCCAGAGAGCTCAGTGGTGCTGAAGGCTGAGCTGTGGGGAGGATGGCTTTACCTAAGCCCAGGCCTAAACCTCCTCCCTTTTATCCAAACACTTAAATAGCTGAACCCAAACATGTGTTGGTTTTGGTTTTCTATTTTCAGTTTTTTATTTTAAGACTCTAACCTTGCAATCACTAAGCATTTTAGATGGCCACCAAGCTCCTGATCACATTTTCTAGCCTAAACAAAATAAATGTTATTATTGCTCGTGTCTGTACCATTCTGATGGAATATAAGACTGGTAGGGTCTGAGTTAGGGGAAATAACTGATTATGCATCTTTTTGTATGCTTTATTAATCTTTTCTCTCGCTCTGCAAAGCACAGTTAAATCCAAATTGGCTGGATGTGGTAAAGAACCTTTTATGTACCTTAGGTGATGCAGTTTTTATTAGGAATAGGAAAAGTGTGTCCTTCTAATCTATGGATAATTACAGTCCCACCTACTCATAGACTGTGATTCCAGGAGGCCAGGGCAGTAAAGGGGTGAAGAGCACAGGTTGCTAATCAGGTTGCCAGCAGACAAACATAGGGATGTGTGTATATAATAAGCATAAAAGATATTGCAATAAAGTGACACAGGGTCAGACACATCTTTCGTGCAACTCCACTGCAGTTAATGGAGTTACAAGAGACAGTTAAACATCTAGCTTTTAAAGTCTGGCCCTTTAAAATTGTGGTTGTATATATATACCTTTTTGTCTCACTTTCACAGGTATCACATACCGTGATGTCACATGAACATGTTAGAACACAGAGATTGTTGCAGGGGCAGCAGGAAGCCCAGGGACTCTTTCTGGCATTAGCATCTGCCATCTCTAAAATAAAAGCTTTAAAGAGGCTCTTCTCCTACCAGACAGCATTACAAGTAACAAAAATTGATCCTGACTTTGGATCTGTTCATGTAACAATTACTTAATAAATAGCCTATTAAAAAAAAACAAACCAAACAAGCAGAAATCCCAGCAGAGACAATAAGGATTGTTGCAATCTGATATCTGAGAAAGATCTTCCTTTAGAAAACTTTGCACTTATTCAATATAATCTCTCTTTTATAGAGAACATCTGACTGTCTGCTTATGCCTAAGTGTTTTGCTCCTTTGCTACTTCGAGATGACATATATGTGTATATATATATATGTAAACTTTATTTACAAACTGTAAAAGCTTTTCCCTTTTTATTAATAACCTTATCCTGAGTATACAGAACATTTGACTTTTATAGTACAAGAATGTTTTATAGTACAAGAATGCCTGTCAACTCAGACAGGCTTCAATCTTTGTGCAAAATGCATTGAATAAAGAACTGTTACAACAACAAAAATCCAGATGTGATGTTAGCAATCTCTGTGCTTTTATCATGTGCACAGAACCAAATTATCAGTTGTTTCTAAACAGACATTGCTTGTATCAGTTGTGACTAGAATTTGTAGCTGTCACACTTGAATTCATCACTGTCACAAATGTGAAAAATATTGATGAGTCAAAGGCATCTTTGGAAGCTGAGGAAACAAACTGAGAGAGAAGGGGGTTGTTTTGGTAATTTGCATATCAATCCTTAAAAAGACTGCTTTTACAAAGCTTCACTGTGAATCTTTCCTGGAAGTCTGCCTCACATGTCAAGAAAAGGAAAACAACCAATTTGTCTAGGAACTATTATGTATTAATTGACTATTATAAATGAGGACAGTGAGAAGAACGTCTGATAAGGAACAAACAGTGTGGTGCTTTCAGGAACAGCAGGTGATTTGGCCGTGTGTCTTCCATCAAGATAAATATCTCTCTAGGAAATACTGTCACAATTATTTTCTTTTACTTTGCTCCCACACAAATAATAAATCGACTTGGAAAAGGGGTGATGGATTAAGCTCTGTTTTGTTTTGTTTTCTTTCTTACACTGTCTACCAGGCTGTTACCAAGTAATTAGAAATGAGCCATTTGGGAGGTAGACACTAACAGGAGTCTAGGTAAAATTGGTGAGGCATTTTTTGGCTGCAGGCTGTGGGACTATTCTTAAGACTTTGGTGATAATCCTTCCAATATATGCTTGTATTAATTAAAAAATATATAAGCGATGATAATTAGTGGTGTATTAAAATCCTGCTGTGCAGCAGAAGAAATGTAAAGTAGTCACTATTGGAAAAGCCTTTCCTATTATTTAAGCATACTCAAAAACACAGTTCTCTTCTTTGATTTGAGATCTGAATTTGTTGCTTAATTTATAAAAATAAGTAGAAAGAAACGATTTTCCCAAACAGTGTTGTCACGACTTCTTCCATGCACGAACAAAGGTAATTCTCATTTGATAATATTTGTTCAGTACTCAGGACCATTTACAATGTAGATACAACCATTACTTCGGAGCTGGAATATGGGTAATGACGTGGAAAGTTGGGTCAACTCAGAAAGGCTTTAATACTTGTGGGCAGGAGACTGGATGAGAATATGTGCCTCTCTGAGAAACTGAACAAGTATGGTTCTAGGATTAAGTCGTTTTTTTCCCAGATATTTAAAAATCTTTCACCACCCTCTCTTTTTTTTCTTTTTGTGTTGCTGAAGTCAAGCCTATACAGAACACTGCTGAGGAAGGAATCAAAATGTTGTTAATCCCCTCCCATCATATTCACAACAGTTAATTTTTCATGGTGCTCACTGGCATAGTCCCAGTTGTACAAGTTGGATTCATTTAATCAGGTTATTTACTTTTCTGTGCCAAATTCTAAATGGGTAGAAGTTGTCATGGGCTAGGTACAAAAGATACCATCATTTCTTCATTTCTTCTCATGGTTTATTAAAGGTACTGCTTTGTTAAAGGTATTTTGTTATGTCCTCTCTGGTTAGAAATGAACTTTTGGCTCAGACTGATGTAGCAATCATCACCTGCCATCACTGTCTTTTTTTAAAATGGGAGAGATTTAGCCACATGTCTTTGCTTGTAGAAATTAAATTTCATGCAAACAGGAGATGAATTTGATGTTAATGCAAACTGACTGTGGCTTCTGATCTGCAAGTCTGTCATACTGATCATGTTGTATTGTGAATTGAGATTTAGGACTTGGTACTGCACAAATGTGTTTACCTTCACAAAGAAATACATAATTTTTCCTGGTAAATTTGAACTGAATTTGAAACAAAAGACTCTCAGAATGCAAACGTTTCCTGATATTCATTAGTGGTTTGGCTTCAGTCCTTTGGTTTCAGTTCATATAGAAATGAAGTCTCCTTGCAAATCTTGAATTTATACTGACCTAGCATGAAGGCAAGAACTGTAGTTTTAAGCAGTGTTAACTCAGTTTTGAACAACACAGGGCTGATGTCCAGTATATATATGTGTCTATTAATAACTAACTAACTAAATAAGTCTGTGTATGTCAGTTATTGTATCCAGGGAACCCATATTTCATGAACTGCCAATCATTTCATTTGACCACAAAGAAATTCCCTGAACGATTGTGTGGTACTGGAGAAGATTTTACCCTGTGAGTGTTGTATGTGAACAGTAAAACTTTCCCCGTTGTGTTTTTCTGAAAGGAAAATCACTGCAGAAGGATAAAAATCCTGGGGGACTGTTACTACTGCGTGTCAGGGCTGACCCAGCCCAAAACAGATCACGCCCATTGCTGTGTGGAAATGGGACTGGACATGATCGACACCATCACGTAAGTACCAGGACAGGGACCTCAGGCACCACGTGCTGGGCTTAAAAATGTGTGTGTGCAGAACCTGCTGTCCAGAAAGTGTGAGCTTCAAAATCCCAGCAGGTCCAGTCAGCTCACAGGACACTGAGTTTGGGAAGGGTCGTTCCAGACATTGGTTTTCCACTCTGTTTAGTGGCTGCAAGGAGTAAGTGCAAAGGTAGGAGTGTGTAGAGGCACACACATGTATGGTTAGAGGGCAGAAAGGTATTGGGAAATAACAAACTATACTTATCACCAATTGCCACAAAGAAAGGAGTCAAATTTCTTGGTTTGTAGTGGAAACACAGCTCGTTTTACACACTGGGATGTAAACTCCAAACTAGTCCTGGTGTTGGCCTGTTGTACACATGTTTGTAGTCTCAAAATCTTACCTTTCTGATAACTCCTTTTTGTATGTCATGTTTAAATGTTTTCATTTATCCTGCTTTTCAGGAATGTGATGTGAAATTCAATTTGCTGCCCAGAAAATTTTTTTTTAGGCTTGAGAGCTTTGCATTGATCATTATTTTGTCCAGTTTAACAAAGTCTTCCCTCTTCTCTCCTTCAAAAACTGCCTAGAGTTCTGTTTTAAGCTGGCATTATGGGGGCAAATTTACACATTCTAAATAATAGTTTATTCCTTACAGAGCACTTCGTCAATGGATATAAATTATATTAAACAATTCTTTTGTTCAGTCTAGAAATTCATCTTCCGAGATTAAACATGATGAAATGAGGGAACTCTTTAAATGCATTCAATAATTCCATGGGGAAAGAACTGATCCATAATGTTTCCACTTGGAAATAGAGAGAGAGTTTGGGTGAGCAGGATATAAATACCAGATTTTGGGCTGGATCAAAGTACAGAAAGTTAATGGATCCAATAGTCATTCATGTTGTCACATAGACAGTGTATTTTCACAATACTTTTTCCCCTGATACCTGTGCCTTTAACCAGAAAACACCTATGGATGTGCAAATATTTTTAGACCTAAAGAAAAGCCCTAAATAATTATAAGAAATGGGATGTAGAGCCTTTTTTTTCCCCCTTCAAATGCTTGGGAGTGCAGGTCTGGAGCTGTTCTGCAGATGATGTAAATTAATTTGATAGCTTGTAGCAGCACATGAAATATTTGTAGCTAAGGAGAGAACTAAAATTTAAAGGCTTTCTAGGATACTTGAGCTGTCAGAGTAGAGAGTTATCTTGTTAGTCACTTCATATACTCTGCACACACCTGGTTTAAAAAGAAAATGTTTTTTGATACCGATTTTTTTCTGGGCCTGCTTTTGTGTTAACACTTGGAAAACTTCTGAGTCTATTGTATATGAACCCGTGAGAGAATAAGTTATAATGAATAATTTATTTGAGAAACTTCTTTTTCCTGTTCATGGCTTGTTTGTGAAGTACTGGTATCTTTTCAAAAATGTATTTATAATTTAAAATGCTTCATTGGACATTTTTATGATATTTCCTTGCAGAAAGGTTTATGTTCTTTTGGAATATGATCATGGTACTGCTCTGAATTTATATTTGTAGCCTGTTCTTTATATATTACTTAATTTTTGATGGTTCAGTGAGGTATATTCATGGAAATTATCTTCGTAAAAGGACACATAGGTCTTCAAGATAAATTCAAAAAATTTAATGAACTTTTCATGAGCTTTTTCCTACTCAAATTTAATAATGGTGAAAGCATCCCTGAAACACATTGTAGCTTCTGGGGAAGATACAGAAATGAATTCTTGATTTCGATTGTTTACCAAGTGACTACTTCTGGAAATCTTTTGTTCAAAACATTGTGTTTGCAGATTCTGCTTTATGTTTCATTGGTGCATTCAGCTTATTTAACAAGGAATATGGTTAGCCATGTTTTATTTCTCTGCTCATTTCATTTACTTTACTTTTTGTTATTATATTGAAATTTCTAAAAGCAGATTAAATTTCCCTCCTGCACTCAAGCCAGTTGGGACAAAACAATATTAAAGGTCTGGAGTGAACTTTATCAGTGTCTGAATTTCACTGTCCTTCCACTCACATTTAGTCTGAGTTCTTATTCACTTTTTTAAATTTGGGAGCAGTGATGGGAACCAACAAAAAAATAAAGGAAATTGACTTGCAGTGAGCAGAAATAGGACAAGGAAATATTTAATCTTTCAGAAATCTGTGCATAAGCCTTTTTGTGGTGTTGCATAAAATATGATTGAAAAATGTGTTATGCCCAAATTCCCTATGGGAACAAAAGAAATCTTCCTGTTATTCACATTAGTGATGGCTGACATGGAATAAACTTCAGCACTTCCTGGATGGACTTTATTCTTATTTAAATTGAGGGTCACGTATCTCATGTTGCACATCCCATATCCTGACCTTTCTGTTAATTGTATTTAAACAAGTATAACCCCTAAAATAGCTGGAAAGTCTTTCTAAAGATATCTTGGTCAAATCCAGCACAGCTGGATGATACTTGGAAAAAAAAAAGTATCCAGGAAATTTGGATACTTGAAGATCATAAGAAAAGATCATGGTCTCGAGGTCTTCTCCTATTAATTACACTGGAAAATTCAAATTAAGAAAACCTACTGAAAAATCAAGTCTTACACTTATTAGTCAGTCTCCTTTATTCATGAATATAATCACTTCTTGAACTGTGGAATGCCAGGTGTTTCTGCAAGAGAAAGAGATGAAAAGATCTATGTACAATATTATTTTATCTCTGCATGTAATGACTATTGACATCAAAGTGTCTTTTCAGTGTTCCCAACTCTGGGCAGGGTGCAAGTTCCAGCATTCCCTTCATCCACAGAAATGAGGAATCCTTCCTTATTGTGGCACCAAAAATAAAAATGTTTTTTTGTAATGACTTTCCTGATTAATTCCTCCTTTCCCAGCTGAACATCAGATTTAATTTACAGGTGCAAGACTACAGTTACAAGTGCTTTCTGTGCCACTCTTGCAGGAGCTTTGGAAAGATATCAGTGTTTATAATCACTCTTCATCTGCTGTTCTTGCACTGATTCATTGCTTTCATAATTTTCTGCAACTGGGTAACTGAACCAATTAGAACATAGAAGATTGGCAATAATTGCTTATATATTGGCCTTCTTTATTTCCTCCTCATACCTCTTTTCTCACAGAAATGGTCAAGAAATGTAGAAATACTGTCATTAAAATATAACCAAGAAAATTATTTTGTTGTAATTACAACTATGGATTTGAAACTAGTGAAGGAAGAGAACAGTACCTGAAGATACCATTTGAGGTTTTTAAAAATCCTGTGTGTTCAGTCATGTGTGCTAACTTTGGGTGAAGTAGAAAAAGAAAATCAAGAGCCCTGCCATTGTCTACATAATAATGTTGTGTTGCTGTCCATTCCAGGTCTGTTGCAGAAGCCACAGAAGTTGATCTCAACATGAGAGTGGGGTTGCACACAGGCAGGGTGCTTTGTGGGGTCCTGGGGCTCCGAAAATGGCAATATGATGTCTGGTCAAATGATGTGACTTTAGCTAATGTGATGGAAGCTGGAGGACTGCCTGGGTAAGTCTGAAAAACACCCATAGAAAAAGAAGTAGGAATCTGTATGGGTGAAGAATTTATTTCCTTCTTTGAGGCAATGTAAAAATGGATAAAATGGATTGTGTTTGGCAAGAGCAATCAACTTATTATTTATCCTGTGGAATTCTCCAAATGATCTTAATATTTATGTAAGTAATAGGTTAGATTAAAATAAAAAAAAATGAAACAAAATCCTTATTAGATGCTGCCAAATATAAAGAGTAGGAATGAGGCAATGGAATGTAGTAATAGTAGACTTTCATCATTTCATGTTACAGAAGTAAAACCCTGTAGCTTTTCCAGGAAATGTTTGCCCTGCACCTCTACACTTGTAGTGGACCATGAGGTGCTTTACTCCTTTTCCATGACCAGATTTCCAACAATAGCAGTGTACTATAGAAAAGAAATCCCTGTTTATAAACTCAGTGTGTTTTCAAATGATAAGGGAGCCCAGAAACCTGCAGCCAACCCCCAGGGCATGTCCTGGCATGTTAAAATGGTGCTTGGGTGGTCTTGTGTGTGTAACTCACTTTTGGACTGGGACCCACCATTCTCTGTTGCATTTTTAAAATCATAATTTGCTGACTGGGAGGACAATGGAACCTCTTAATTTTTTTGGTAATAATGAGTGAACTTCTGGTTTTTGCATATATCTGCTTTAGATAATTTTGGCAGTGTATTTTATATGTTCATTACCTTAAGGTTTTCCAGTGGAAAAAAAATCTGAACACGTGCTTATTAGAGGAAAGCAGTAAAATCTTTTTGCATATAATCTCTGAAGACATTCCAAATACTATGAGTCTGTTGGGAGAAAAATGTGAAGACTTTTTCAGGATAAGAAAATTCACAAATAGTGTCAAAGATGGCTGTGCTGCCAAAACAAAGTGAATTAGAAAGCTGCCTATAAAACAAAGTGTGTAAATGATGCAAGTTAGAGATGTGAACTGAAAAGGAAGTTTATACACAAGAGACTTTTGGAGTGTGAAGTCACAAGTTTCAAACAGCAGGATGTTTTCCCAAAAGTAAATCCTTAAGAAAGCCACAAAATATAGAAGATGATTTTCACTTTATGCAAATCGGGAAATCTGCAACAACTACCTTTCTGCTCACTTTGCCCAAGTTTAGAAAATGCATGTAATAGAATTTTTTCTGTGTTCTGTTTGGCTGAAAATACAAAACAGAACTTTTTTTTTTTTTGCAGCAAACCTGTGGTTTTGCATGTGAATCGACCTCTTTATGAACTTCTGCACAGGAGTGTATTTCAGTAGGTAGCTCATACTGTATCTTTGCTTTAAACAGCAATGTCTGGTTTTTCTCTGCAGGAAAGTCCACATTACAAAGACCACCTTAGAGTGCCTAAATGGGGACTATGAGGTAGAACCAGGATATGGTCATGAAAGGAATAGTTTCTTGAAGAAGCATAATATTGAAACATATTTTATTGTGCCATCCCACCGTAGGAAGGTAAGCTCCACAATTCCATCTTACCCTGTGATACATTTTTGTGATTTAAAACTGTTCCGTGCTGTTCTGAAAGCAGAGACAATACTGGTATCTCTTATTTCTAAAAGCTCTTCAAACATTCTTGAAGGCCCACCAGTGCAATGGTAGAATCTTGAATCTCAGTGTGTGATGAGTTGTTGACATTGGTTTTTCAGCTGCATTTATAGTCACACCTTTCCTCCTCAACCACGCAGCCTTTTGATACTGAAGAATATTTTGTGACCTCAGTAAGTCTTGAAAGTCCATAAATTCCCCTTTAAACACACTCTGTCTGTTCAATCTTTTCCACATCAAATGAGGTTTATCTTTGAAGTTATCTGCCATAACACATTTAACAGGCCAAAAGAAACTTTATTGCTCTTTATCTCAGCTAGAGAATTTGGGATACAGATTTTTGCACTCTTATCTTATCTTATGAGACTCTGTTCAAATAAATTTAATTCAGCGATTTGACCTTTGGGGGGGAAATTATAATATTCAATTCTGATACTATTTGTCAGCATTTGAAGTGGTGTCTTTATACAGACTAGGTTTTTAAATGGTTAAATCTCCGTGCTTGATGGTTTTAGCCAGTGAGTGAGAAAAATGTAACCACAGAGAAACAGGTCATCTGGAAATTCATACCTGCAATCAGTTTTTTGGTCTTAATTTGATGACTTTGTGGATTTTTATGGAAATACTGGGATTATTGTGACCAACAGAATTTAATTCTGGAATTTAAAACTCCTGTTGCTTTATCTTGGAAAGGCTGCTGCAAATGTGATTTTTATGCACTTTCTCTAAAGTATCTTGTTATTAGAGGGGGAGTTTTCTCATCTGCTGTGAAAATTGTGCAATCTCACTATTTTCTCTTGTATAAATGATTCAATTGAGTTTTAGATATTATGAAAGAAACCAGGTGGAAAAGCAGTGGGTCAGATTCTGTTTTGGCAGTCAGTGGGAGTTTTGTCTGTGGCTTTCTTGAAATCAGGTTTAGTTCCCAAATTAATCAATCCCAGTAAGGAAGAAAAGGTAAGGGTTTATTGTAATAGTTTAATTAAGGTAGGTGTGCTGCTTATTGCTGCCAAAGTTTTTTGTCTTTGCTGCTATTTTCACTCCTACAGCGTTATGTATAGTTTCATCTCCTATATTATTATGTATCAGGTTTCATTTCATATTGAGAGAATAAATAGCTAAATTTCAGAAAATTGTTCCATAGGTTGGTGCACACAGACAAGCAGAGAGAAATGGGAATTGGTACCACTAATACACATAGAAACTGTGTGGTGTCAACTGCACTGCATAAACCAGTGACTGAGGAACAGAAGCTTGACAATCACATCTGAAAGTAAAGCAGGTCAATGCATGTTTAATGTGTAAGAATGAGAGTGTACTGCTGTGTGATAATCTTTGCAAGATTCCTGACAAACTGCTGGTGGTTACTGAGAAATGCCTGATCCGTTTGTCACCAGCTGTATTTACCTTCTGAATAAACACCTACTGCTCCCTCCTACCCCAATTCATTCATGAGCTTTTCAGAGACATAGAAATAGAAGCCTAACTATGAAGCAGAGACAAGGTGATGTTTCCCCAGGTGAATTCAGGTATCTTCTGATTTAATACTGTATTCCTTCCTCCTAAGCCTCAGCAGCTGAAATGCAGAGACATTTTTTTTTCTTAATACATCATCTCTGACATTAATATGAACTGACTTTGGCAGGTATGATGCCAAGAGGAATGAAAATCAATGTTATGAACAACAGATGACCAAGAATATGTTGAATTTAAAACAAAAATAAGCCCACTTATTTTTTTTTAATATTTAGTTAGTTAGTTAGAAGACACATACTCTACATTCTTCCATATTTTGCTAGACTGGAAAATCTTTCATCACTATCACCCTGGCCAGGAATGAGAAGAACAGTGTAGGATGACTCATTCATGTAGCAGTTACATTCTAAATGTGAACAAATTATAAAGCATTCCCATTTTTTTAATCTTGTATTGAATCTCCTAACAACCACAATTCTATGATATGATCTGATTATTATTATCTCTTAGTCTGTGTGGTCAACAGCTCATTGTCCTCAGGGAGACCAGTGGTGAGTGGTGTCCCTCAGGGTTGGTGGTGAGGTGTAGTGACCACTACTGTTCCCCATCTCTGTCAGCAACGTGCACAGTGGGATCCTGCACCCTCAGCAAGTTCCCTGGTGACGCCAAGCCCTGTGGTGCAGGAGGGAAGGAATGCCATCCCGAGGGACTTTGACAAGCTGGAGAGGTGGGCCAGCAAAAACCTCAACAAACTCAGCACCAGCAGTTGGGGCAATCCTAGGCACACCTACAGGCTGGGTGGAGAAGTGGTTGAGAACAGCGCTGATGGTTGATGAAAAACTCAACATGAGATGTTGAGATGTTGAGATGTGCACACAGAGCCAACCACATCCTGGGCTGCATCAGGAGGACACCAGCCAGCAGGCTGAGGGAGGTGATTGTCCCCCTCTACTCTGCTCTCGTGAGACCCCACCGATTTTATTGCATACAGTTCTGGTGCCTCAGTGTAAAAGGACATGGAACTATTGGATCAAGGCCAGAGAAGGGCCACAGAGCTGGGAAGGGGACTAGAGCACTTCTGTGAAGACAGGCTGAGAAAGCTGGGGCTGCCCAGCCTGGAGAAGATTCTGTGGAGATCTCATGGCAGCCTTCCAGTATCTGAAGGGGCCTACAAGGAAGCTGGAGGGACTCTTCATCAGGAACTGCACTGATAGGACGAGGGGAATGGCTTTAAACTGAAAGAGAGTTGACTTAGGTTAAATGTCAGGAAGAAATCTTTGGAGGTGGTGAGCCACTGGAACAGGGTGCCCAGAGAAGTTCTGGATAGTCCAACCCTGAGAGTGTTCAAGGCCAGGTTGGATGGGGCTTCGAGGAACCTGGTCCAACACCCATGGCAGCAGTGTTGGAACTAGATAACAGAATCACAGAATATGTCAGGTTGGAAGGGATCCATGAGGATCATCGAGTCCAACCCTTAGCCCTGCACAGGCCCATCCCCAAGAGTCACATGTGCCCGAGAGTATCACACAAACACTTCAGCCTTGGTGCTGTGACCACTTCCCTGGGGAGCCTGTTGCAGGGCCCAACCACCCTCTGGGCAAAGATGCTTCTTCTAATATTCCCTGACACAACCTGAGAAGAGATCAGTGTCTGTCCCTCTTCTTCCCCCCACAAGGAGGTTGTCCCTGCAATGAGGTCTCTCCCCTCAGCCTCCTCTTCTCCAGCTGAACACCCCCAGTGCCCTCAGCTGCTCCTCACACCTTCCCCTCAGGCCCTTCCCCATCTGCATTGCCCTCCTTTGCATGGTCTCTAAGAGCTTCATATCTTTCCTATATTGTGGTGTCCAAAATGCCCCAATATTGCAGGTGAGGCTGCCCCAGGTCAGAGCAGAGCAGGACAATCCCCTCCCTCATCCAGCTGCTGATGCTTTGCCTGATCCCCCCAGCACACGATTGCCCCTCCTGGCTGCCAGGGCACTGCTGGCTCAGATTCAACTTGCCATCGACCAGGACTCCCAGGTCCCTTTCCATGGCTCTGCTTTCCAGCATCTCATTCCCAGTCTGTCCCTACATCCATAGCAGGCCCATCACAGGTGCAGAATCCAGCACTTGTCTTTGTTAAATTTAACAGAGTTGGTGATTGCCCAGTCCTTCATTTGTTGAAGTCTCCCTGTAGGGCCCCTCTGCCTAAGGGGAGTCAACAGCTCCTCCAAATTTTGTGTCATCTGCAAACTTACTTAGTATCCCTTCGAGTCCTGCATCCAAATAATTTGTGACCAAATAATGCTGTATACCATTAACAGGAAGCCATAGAGCTGTGCCCAGAAAAGGAGGTCTTAATAATTAGAAAAAATCAGGGAAACAACTTAAAAATTAATTCTGTATATTCATAAGTGCCTCTTGGATTTTACAATATACTTCAGATAGAATCAACAATTAGCTTCCAGTAGGTTGTTAATCACCATCTGCAAAATTTCTATTAATATGCTAGTGAGTTATCCACCAACTGTGTATTCAAATACATTAGTTATCTTTTATTTGTGACAGTGTAAATCACAAGCTATCTGCATCTGCTATTTGAATAACACACAATGGTGGACAGTCACAAAAAGTCAGTACCATATCTTTGGAAACCAGCTGTTTCTCTGAAAAGATTGACATTTCTCTTTCCTACCTTACCATGGTCATACAAAGTTATTCCAGGCAGTCTCAGAAAATCCTTTCTGTAACTTGGGTAGCCCTGCTCTCTTATCTGAAGTCTCTGTGTAATACTGTGAACATTCTGAAAATCCAGATGAATCCCACTTGTTTTTGTGAATCCTTGTGTAGTTATGGAGCCAGAGGGAAGTGGGTGCTGGTTAGAGGTACAACTCTGTGTCCTGTCTGTTTGGAATCCTGCCCTGAACATTCCCATGCAGATGCCTAAACCTTCAGGTTTATTTTTGTCCAATATGATTATATGATTTATTATATGGAATATGATTATAGCCAAGTGAAAATAGCAGTATATTTGAAAAGAGAAGATAAAGCAGTAGGTGAGGAAGAGGAAAGCACTGCTGTCAGTGTGACGGATTTCAGGAAAACCCAGTTGAAAGCTTGAAGGCTTTCAATAAGCAGCTCAGGAGTGTCCTTGGCAAAATACTCTTCAAAATGCAAAAACTCTTGCAAATGATAGAAATATCTCGAGAGATTGTCTACAGTGCACACCTGTGGCATAACCTATTGTGAGCTGCAGATGGATTTAACAGATTAAAAGTTTGATCACTTAATTTCTTTGACTCATGATCGAATAGGCAGAAATTCAGCAACCTGAAATTCATTCTTACATGACAACAGCTGCAAGGAAAGTGGCAAAGGCTGCCACATCACTTTCATATTTTGTTGTTTTATCTAGCAAAACCAGATGTGATTTTAAACTTCCTGCATTGCAGGCCTATCTCTAAGGAATTACATGAAAACAAATTTCCCATCACTCTTCTGGTTGAAAAGGCAGTGTTTTTGTCTTGGAGTACAACATCCTCCTTTACTGTTAATCAACATTGCTTTGTTGCATGAAGGAGATTATCTGCCTCCTGTGTTAAAGGAAATGACCAGGCTGTATGTCTTTCCACCACCAGGTTTTGTCTGCTTATGTCTTCTGCTTGTGGCTGCTTGGATTTTTTTTTCCCCTCAGTATGAACTGAACTCAATGCAATATATCACAGGAAAAACAATATAGATTCATGGTGGCTTTTTTATGCTTTGTATAGGTAAAATACACAGCAACTACATGTGCTTGCCTTTCGACTTTATTGGTGAATCACTATGAGCAACTAAAATATTTCACAAGGAGAACTGCTTTTAGGGTGGTTTCTGTCATGTCCTAATAATACTTGAATTGAACTTTTAAAAGTGAAACGATTTTTTGTATATAATCCATGTATTACTAGGAGTTTTGATAGAAGTTTGTTGGATTTTGTCTGGCTTGATTAAAAGATGTTATCTTGGCATCATCGTGTGAATAATAACCAAAGAAAAAGAAGGCTACAGAAAAAAAGTTAAAAAATAAATACATGAGGTCTAAAATTGCTACACTTAATTCTTTTTAATTTATTATTTCCATTCAAGATGAAGCTCTGTCTATATTTGTGGGACATTTCCTTCTCTACAAAGTTAATTTGATTTAATCACTCTGGTTAGGTCTAGGGCAACATACCATACTGTTCTCATATTCTCTTCTTTTTCCAGTACAGAGCACTTATGGTGTAATAAATCCACCCATGTGCCTAGCAGCTCCCTGGGATTTTTTTGCATCTGACTCTTCTAAAAATATTCAGTCTACTTTGACTCAAGAAAAGTTTTCATAGTTGTTGCAAGTTAACAACTTTCTGGACTAATTAATTCTGAGGATATTTTTACTTGAGTGACTGTGAGCTTAAACTCTTATGGAGTGCTAGAGCTCTGGCTTTGAAACTGTAAATTGCAACAGAAGAAAAACAGTTAATCCAGTGCATGTGAAAACTTTTCCAGCTACTCATAAAAACTGTCTCCTTTACTAGCACATAGTCAGCAAAAATGATTAAATTGTTCTCATTTGAAATGCCCCAAGTTAGGCCTGGTCTGCCAGAGATTGTTTTAGCCTTTACAGGTGCTACAAACTTTTTCTGCATCAGTGTCAAGTGGTCACACTCTTGGGAATGTTAAAAGTTTGTCTTAAAGAAGCTGTAGTGTTTCCTGGTAAAAGTGCCTGCTATACTTGCCCAAGGTACAGCTGAGGTGTGATAAGGAAAATGTGTCACCAGAGCTGTAGGCAAGAATGGAAAAGCAAATGTCTGCTGATTTGAACTGTAAGAAGGAAAAAAAAAGACAAAAAAATGTGCTCACCTGTCTCAGGACAAAATGATTTCAAGATTGCAATGGAACAAATACCACCAGTAAGAGGCCTGTGCATGGTCACTGCACACAGTGCTGCTACATTTGTGCTTTCTGTAAATGTGTTTTGGATGTCACTGTTATCTTCCTTCCCGTGCCATTTTATGCATTGCAGTGGAATATAGTCAAGGGAATAACTGTCTGCTGACATTTCTGAGCGTGGCAGGCAAGGAGCAGTGAAACACCTCTCAGAATATTCCATGACATTCAAACACTGGGGTGTTTTCCTGGCATTTTAATTTTAATTCTGCACACCTAAAGGCATTCACAAAGCTGTAGATGGCCTGGCTGCCTTCAGAGCAGTCTGGTAGAAAGTCACAGCTCTTAACCTTATTTGCCAGCTGTGTTTCAGCAACCAACCAACCTTGGAAGGTAAAACTTAGGAAGTAAATGGACAGTGAACAGAACTCGAGATGATCCTGAGAGTCAAAATGAAGCGTGAAGGTAAAATGCATTGACAGAAAGCTGGAATGGGAATGTTACAATTCAGCTTTCCTGCAATGCTGGCCTGGAGCAGGATCAGACAAAAAGCAGAGTGAAAGACTCTGGGGTTGGGGTTTTTGTTTGGGTATTTTTTTTAAGTCTGTTTTAACAGACTGTATTGTATTTCTTGACTTTATCAGAGGCTTAGAGCAGAAAGTGAGATTACTTAAATATTTCACTGAGAAGTTCACTGTGTTAAAAGTGTTGTTCTCCTGTAAAAGCAACAATAAAAAAGGAACATGATTTGTGAGATGAAAGTGAGAGAGATCTCCTTTGTATTTTTGATGTTGTGTATATATAACAGTAGAATGGAAACTCTTCAATCCCAGTGCAGAATCTGAAACTCCTGAACTCAGCCCAGTATGTCACTGTTTTCCTTGTACTGGAGAGCTCAGAATTAGACACTGTGCTCCATTTTTTTCAGTTACCTGAGCTGAAATTTCTGTTTAACTCCGAAACAGCTGGAAAATTTCACTGTATTTCCAACACATAAAGGATGTATATTGTTGATATATTATCTGTTGGAGAGATTTATAAACTACAAGAGAGTGGTTGATGGTAAGAGCTAAAAGTGTTCTGCCTACTTATTTGAAGATAAAGTCAGGAAACTGAAGTTGAAGAAAAGGGTTGAAGAAAACCACACTGTTTGAGCTGAACTTTACCCATTCCAAATTTTCAAGTTGCAGGTTGTTCTCAAAAACACAGCTTTTATAAGAAGTTTGCATGGAGGAAAGTCTAAATTCTTCCTTTTTCATGGGACTTCAAATCCCTTTAAGAGGATATAGTCGTGCCCTCGTGCTCACCTTTCACAGTTGTGCCTTTTGAATCTTTTGCTATTAAAATGTTCTACCTATTCTTTGCCACTCTTACATGTGTATTTTGATAATGAAGCCTCTCAGGCAGCTTTTGCAGATCTCTGAATTTATTTAAAAACATCTTTCCAAGCCAATCTAATGACAACCTAGGACCAAAGTTGTTGACCTCATTAATGCAATGGCCACAGTGAAAGGTTTGAGCAAAAAAATACCTGGTCCACCTGTACACTCCTGTATAATCCCTTTTAATCCCTTTGTCTAAAGGAAAAAAATATGAAACAAAATACAAAACTGGAAGGAGTTTCAAGAACATTGCTAAGTTTTGTTGTACCAAAATTTTGATAGAGAGACTGAGCAAAATATATAGAACTTCCAGAGGAATTGTGGCCACATTAGGAAAATTTGTAAGAGGAGTATCTCTTCCAAAAGCATGTTTTAGCTGATCCTGTCTGCCATACTCAGGCCTAACAACCACCCTTAAGTGTCCCTAGGAATGCCTAAAGGATAATTAGTGTGTGAACATCCTTGTACACTACCTTCTGTGCAATTCAGTGGTAATTCTTCTGCCAGAGAGCCCCTGAAAGAAAACCAAAGTGAAGCATTTTGGTCATTTATGTGCTTTATAGCCACAGTGTAACTGACAAAACAGGAATTCAATAATATATTACCTTGGTTCCCCAGAAAATGCAAGTGTGTGTTAAAGATTAGAGCAAACAAGTGTCTGAGATGTCATTTGGAATATAAACAGTGGCATTTGCCCTGCCCCTCATCATTTGGGTGTCCAGGAAAACATGCATTAAACAAGTGCTTTCAGTTTCTTCTTCATTCTTGGATAATTGAAGTAATGATGTAAATGGCTCTAGTAAATCATAGTATTGTGAAGACTGCACAGCAAATTCTCAGTGCCATTTGTGGGTTTTAAGAGTGTTTGAAATAAAGATTTGGGATTGTGATTTGCTCTGTCTTTTGTACCTATGAACACTAGGGACCAAATCCTCTGTTTCCTTATTTTGCTGCTCCAGAATATATCAATTTTACAAGCTCAAATTCCCATCCTGTGGTGGTGTGGGGACCTTCCATATTTCCCATTAACACTGCTTTACACATTCTACATGCAAAGAATGAATAGGTTTGGTATAAATACTGATGATGGAATATTCTGGTCTGTGAAAGCTTCTGAACATGTACTAGGGGTTTACTGAAGTCAGCAAGAGTTAAATCAGTGCTTAAGAGTTAACCAAGGAAATATTTGTCCTTGTTGAACTGGGGTCTCTGTGGTAAAATTAATAGATTATCCCAGCCCTCTGAGAGTGTTTCTGAGTGTGGTTTAACACTTCTGGCTTTGAAGAAACAAGATGTCAGGTATAACCTCTTTCTAAGTCGTATATATGTCTGTCTTTGAAGCCAAAGCTATCCTCTTCAGACTTCCATGATCTCACCAATGGCCCAAGTACAAGACAAGGGAAGAAGAAAAGACTGAATACTTTTTTAACATCAATTACTAAAAATGCTGATTTCCTCCTTATTTTTCCTATATTTTCCTAAAATTGATTTTAATGCTAAATAAATACAAATATTGCCTCTTTTATTACTTTGTAACAATGCACTGGTTTATAATCTATATTTCTAAGTAGAAAACAGTTCCCAAAATGTTAAGTATGGGTTTAAATGAAGTCTGTTCGATAGATTCTTTACATCTCACGTTAAGAGAAGATGAAGTAATCTTCATTTGCAAATATAAGATGTTTGTCAAACATCTTGATGATGCTTCTCAATTAGAACATTGCTTTGTTCTGACCACAAGGTGGTGCAAATGCTTGGGAATGTAATGACATGGGTATAAATACTATTAAATACTATAAATACTATTAAATATTTATAGCATTTAATACTATTAAGTACTATATAAATACTATTAAATACTATCAATACTATTTTTTTGTGCCCAACAGATCTTTTCTGGCCTGATTCTCTCAGACATTAAGCCTGCCAAAAGGATGAAGTTCAAGACAGTGTGCTACCTGCTCGTGCAGCTCATGCACTGTCGTAAGATGTTCAAAGCTGAGATCCCCTTTTCCAACGTCATGACGTGTGAGGATGATGACAAGGTAATCCCTGTGCCCTCTTTGGGCAGGGCCAGGGCTGCATCCAGCAGGGCTGCTTGGAGAACAGGGGGGGCACGAGATTGGGGGGTTTCTGGTGTTCTGCTGCAGCTGGAACTCTCTAATGCTCATGGTAAAGACAAAGCTTAAAAAGGCCTCCAATTTGGAGCACCTCTTGGAAAAGGCAGCACAGGCAGCCTGGGTGGCTTCTATTAAGGGTGTCTTTCACAGGAATTAGAGCTCCTGAGGCTTTTTCCATCATTTTAAAGAGAGATTCTTTCGCATCTTTTGTCCATCACAGTGTGAAGCTGATGGTGGGAAATACAAAATGTTTCTGTTGTTTTGTATCTCTAGATGGTTCTTTAAAGAAGGAAAAGAAACTGATTTGCCAAAACTGCCCTTACACCTTAATACAAATCCTAAACATAGAAGTCCCTAATAAAAATAGGAATTTCTCTTTCTTGGATGCCTTGTAAAGCCATAAATCAAAATTGTCTTACACACTAGTAGCCTGGTTTACTTTCTTTTCTGTATATGATTCTACCCAGAAATTTATGGACTAAAAAGCTTAGAACTGCTGGTTCCTTTTCCTTTGCCAGCAGGTGGCAATGTGACATTCACAGTGAATGGTGGCACGAGTGTGCCCTGCAGTCAGTAATTCAGCTTGATTATTGCTCCCCCTCATCTGGGGGAGGCGTCGGTTTGTTTGGAACTTTTGTTGTTGGTTTTGTTTAATAATGTACGTTTAGTCAAGGTTCAGTCTAAATCTTACTTTCAGAGAGCATTCTAAATTTTGTATTTTGGGTTTTACATGTGCACGTGTTTCTTCTGCAGGAGAAGGGGAGAAAAGTCCATTAGTTCCTTTAAATCTCAGGTTCAGTGAAGACTTTCAGAAACCCCCGACTTGATTTTGAAACTGGCCATGTACAAGGCCTTCCAATTGTGAATCAGTGTTGTCTTTGAGTATTTAAAAAAGTGATCCACTCATTCTTTGAAGCATATGCAATACTTTGCACTGTGTCTTGTGTATATGCATGTATAAATACAGTAATATACACAGCAAGTGCCCATATCGGTTTGCCAGGGATCTGATGAGAATTTTTTCATGTCAGAACATTTATAGTGAAGTTCTACAATGCTGTCATTAACTGAAATAGTTGTTATGAGCTTTTGTGACTTTTGTGTAACATTTGTCGTGGATTTCTATTATATGATATTAATATAAATACACTGTGTTGCAATGCAGGGTTTCTTCAGAGCTTTCAGTCTTCAGATCATGTAAATCATCTAAAACAGGTGGGGCTTTAAAGGCTTTGAAATCAGTACATTTCTGAGAAATATAAATACTGGATCTTGATCCCATATAAGATATAATGTAAGTCTACTGTGTGAAATAATTATAGATATAAAAATAAGAGACAGAGAGGAAATCATTATATGTAAGAAAGAGCTATTTTGATTAGAACAGTAACTTTAACCCTATTTCAAAATGGCAGAATAGATAATATAATTTATTCATATATCAGAATAACACCCATCATCTACCCTAATTCCAGATTTTAAAGCAAAGATAGATTTTTTTAAAAATACTGTTTTGCTCACCCCGTTGTTATAATATAGGCTTAAATTTGAATTGTAAAAAGTCCCTGAAGATGTACTTTCTGCTGCACCTTATGCAATACATATAACTATTTATTGTTTAGGAAGAACAAAATTGTGTATTCCTGACAATATTCTTGAAAGCATTCAGTTTTCCTACAAACTGGTGGGACAAATGTCTTCTGCAAGAGAACAGATTTATTTCTCTTTAGAAACATTGGGAATTGTTGTTTGGCTGGCAATTTAAATTTCAATTATTGCTAACTGTACCCAGAAGATTAGAATTGAAAGTTCTAGTCCATGTATGTCCCCAAGATTGCTTGTCATGTTGAAACAATTAGTTCTTACACCACAGACAATTTACCAAGTAATGGGATCTAATAGTTTGAAGAAAAATGTTTCAAGTAGCCTAATAATTATTTACTGCTGATAAACTTCCTCTCTACAGCCTCTAAAGCCAGCAAAGAAGAACTTGGAAACTTATTTTATCTTTGCTAAGGTCCAATTTTCTTTGGGATGAGAAAGCTAAGGTGTCAGCTAGAAGATAACCCTTCCCACTGTTCATAAGTATTCAAGTATAATATGAATATAATATAAGCTGTGCAAGCTAAATGAACTGTTGTAGTGCACAGTTTGGTCACTGATAGGATCCCATAAGAACTTGTTGTTGAATAAGACAAGAAATGGCCATTCCTGCAGGATTACTTAAGTAGTGATAACCACCTTTTTTACCATCTGGTTTAAAAGGATATTTTGTAGTATAGCTCTTAAAGAGTGGCTTAAAGAGCTCTTCTGTTCTGAAGAGAGAAACTTCCCTGAAGAGAAATTTTGTTTGCTTCTTTAACATCTTGCTGACAGACTCAGCTGATTACATCCTGAGCAGACTTGTCATTTCATGATGTTTTGAATTGTCTTGAACTCTGCAGATTAAAAAGTATTCCTTTAACTTTCTAGAAATAGTAGCACCTGCCTGAGCTTGGTTGTCCAAACTCTTGTGGGAAGTAAGGCTTTATCCCTGTCTGGAGATCCCTAATGGTTTAGATCACATGCCCTGAATCAAAGGCTGCCCCAGGGTGGCTGAGGTGCTGCTCACTTCTTCTGGGTGCTCTGTGTGCAATAAATGCAGGACATTTATTAATTTTTAAAAATGAATCCCTTTCTAAAAATCTAAAATCCCTTTCAGATGTGGTCTGTGGGAAATCTTTTGCACTGAAAAGGAAGCTGGGTGATCATCTTGTCAGTCGTGACAGTCAGCCCAGCCATGAGGAGCCAGTCAGGCACAGGGCAGCTCTGATCATTTATTGAACTGCACTCCAAAGCTCTTAACGAGGTTAGAGCCACTTGGGGGAGTTTAAGGCAGGAACACTTGAGATTTCAGACCCTCTGGAGTCACACACAGTCGTTGTGTAAGAGGTTAAGGAAAATTATCTTTTGAAAATATGTATTGTTACCTAGACAGTAGGACTGAAAAGGCTGGTTATCTTGTCTTCAAGCTGTCCAGAGCTCCATATCTTCTGTCAAGGAAAAATACAAAATTGCAAGGTAAAGTCACGCTGATTGGAAACAAACTCATTATTTCCTCAGTGGCAGAGGAGTGTCAGGACTGTATGTGAAGAGACTTTCTGGATTAAAATCCTGGAATGCAGTGGGGGTTTTCTGGATTAAAATCCTGGAATGCAGTGGGGGTTTTCTCATTGATTTGGATGAAATCAGGATTTCAGCAAAGGAGTTTTTAAAAGATGCCATTCACGTGCAGATAAGATCTCTGTCTTTTGCACTTGCTCTGTTTCATGGACTCCACATCCTGATTGTGAGCTTGAGGTAACATGAACAGCAAAGGAAAATTTCAATACTAATAAAACCCGTGTTTCTTTCTTCGTGTGCTACAGAGAAGAGCACTAAGGACAGCCTCGGAAAAACTCAGGAATCGTTCCTCTTTTTCTGCTAACGTTGTGTACAACACTCCAGGCACTCGAGTGAACAGGTACATCAGTCGTTTGATAGAGGCCCGGCAGACGGAGTCAGAGATGGCTGACTTGAACTTCATCACCCTCCAGTATAAGCAAATTGAGCGTGAAAATAAAGTAAGGGGTTTAAATTATTTTTACTTGATTTCACCGGCCATGAGCCAACTAGCACTGGAGTTTTGTTTGGTTTTATAGAATATTTAAATTCTACTCACTGTCTTTAAATACTCTACTGGACTCTCTCTTAGTTAAGAGAGACATTATCTCTACCTTCTGTGGAAACACTTGAAGGGGATAAAAAGAAAAATGAGTATCATTCTACTTATCAAGATCCTATTCCGTAATGTTACATATTTTTCTTGTGGTCTTTCTTTTGCTTGTGCAAACTGCCTGACCTCTGTCACTGGTTTGTGCTGTTTTATGCTGGTTTATGGGTTTTGTCACCTGTTTTATGCTGGTTTATGGGTTTTGTCACCTGTTTTATGCTGTCTCATGGCACTGTGGCTGCTACTCACTCCTGTGCTCTGGAGAAGTGGTAATGACAGGAGGATGCTTCCCTCTGCACAATTACCCTGAGGAGAATTGATCCCATCAATTCTGGAAAATACAAAAAAGCCCCTTAAATCTCTGAGCAATGTTGTGATCTCACAGCAGTGTGACTGAAAGCAGTGGATTTACTCCAGATATATAAGCATGGATATAAGCTAACAATTGTTCCTACCTTGGAGGGGGGTTGTTTGTTAATACAAATTGTTTGTATTTACAGGCTTTAGTGGATGTATTTGAAAAACCAAAAGTGTTATGATTTTGGATTAATTTGGCTTTTTTTTTTTTGCACTGTAAGTCACCTTATAGTCTAAGATTTCATGTCACTACTGTTTCAAGTCAGAAGGCTGTGTGCCATATTGGATCCAATTTTTTAGAGTTTTGAGGATAAATTTTGATTTCAAGTTTCCAGAGTAATTTATTATCCGACTGCAATTGTTTTCTTTCAAATTAAGAAAATCTTTTGATGTAAATGAGATTGAACTTTGGATCGTTCTAAGAAAACACTTATGTTTTTCTACCTCTAGAAAGCATTTTCTTGTACAGACTGTAGCTTAGTGGAGTCAGGGACAGTATCTGCTCAAAACTGAGCCAGTAGCTCATCAACAGCACCTTTGGTGTCCTGTCCTGAGGTGACAGGACATCTTGAAGGCAGCACCAAGGGGTGTTTGGCCTTTATTTTGTGATAAGTAAGTAGAGAAGAGGAAGTGCCACCTCCTTCTGACTCAAAATACAAAAACTTTTTTTCTCCAAAAGATAAACTTACATTTGAATCCAACCCAATTTTTACTAGTTACAGGGTAAAATGCAAGTCTGTCAAGGAAAATGTTGCATAGGTTTGCCTCATATGAGTTTTTTTCGTGTTGATTAAGCCATGATTATTTATATGTTTGTGAAATAGGTAGAGGCTGGTCTTAGTTTAGTTTATAGTTATTTCTTATTGAGAAAATAAAATACCTACTGTGTTCATTTGTTCCTTTTTTTAACAGTATCACCAGCTTCAGGACGAGTACTTCACCAGTGCTGTAGTTCTCTCACTAATTCTAGCTGCCTTATTTGGCCTTGTCTACCTTCTAATAATACCACAGTAAGTTTTTGCTTTTTGCCATTGTAACTCAGAGTCTTTGGAATGGGAATGAGCACCTAGGTTGGCATCTTCTCACACAGGAGATTCTCTGCTAATATATCCTCAGTCTAATCTCTTTCCATCTGTTTGTCCCAAGGAGACATTTTTCAGTATCTTCTTTTTTTTTGGATAGAAGGATGCATTTAGAAGATAAAAAAAAAAAACATTTCAGTGCCTATTTAAATTTTCTGTGGTTATTTTTAACTTATTTAAAACATTTCTGCACTACCAATAAAGGTGTTCCTGCAGCTTTTCTAATTATGTTTATGCTGACTTTGGATGAGGTATTTCAGGTATTGAGAGCAACATAGATAAGACTATACAGAGTTTGGCAAGAATTAGGTACTGAAGTAGGACTCCAGCATTTCAACCCAAATTTAGAGTCTGCATTGAGGTTTTTGGTATCAATGCTATCACTATTTAAACTGCTTGGTGGATAGTTTGGCCTGCACACACACTAAAGCAGACTTTAGATTTTGCCAATTCTGTGTGATTTCTTGCTAAATAAAAGATAATTAGACTTTGTTTTTAATTCTAGAGGTTATAGTAAGTAGATAGAATTGTGTTTAAGGTATAAAAATTACTAGTAATAAGCTTTTTCTGAGTAGAATATTAAAACATTAAAAGTAAACTTTACTCACTAATTATTAGGATTTCAGTGGTAATAGAACTGGCCACAGGATAATGAAAATCCCTTTTAAAATTCTGGCCTTTTCTAGTCACAAATCTCCAGTCACAATAATACTTTCATATTCTATTATTTCTAACTGAAAGATTGAGAAACACTTTCTGGAAACTTCATCATCATCATCATGCTCATCCTCATCATCATTGTCATCATCATAATTTGTTATATAACACCTTTCGTCTGAAAACTTCAAAGTCACTGACAAAAATTATCATTTGCCTCATCGTTTCCAGACTAACGACTCTGCTGACTAATTGGAGCATAATTAAGAAGCCTTTCACCTTCTTCTGCAGTAAACCACAGCTGCAGTATGTGGCAATTCTGAGCAAGGAGAAACAAAGAGTATTAGTGTAGCTGAAACGAGAATGAATTTCCAAGAATCAAATGCTAAAAAGTGCCGTCACTTAAAGAACAGCTGGACAAAGGTTCACTTTAAACCCTGATCTGACAGACACACAAGCTCCAGCAGAATGTCACCACTGAAAGTCAGGAAGATAGACTGGGTTAGTTGGGAGAGCCCTGCACTGACCACTCTTAAATTCTTTCTTCCAGTGGCTCTTGGTGGTGGATTCATACAGCCAAATTACTGCTTTGGGGCTCTTCCCTTGCTGTGACACAGATGCAACCATGAGATAAATTAAAACTGGGAAATATAGAAAAATTTCCCCTCTCTCCAGAACTTGGAGCTTTAAGCTGGTCTTTAGATTGCCAAAGTAGTAGACAAAAGAATGCAAAAGCCAAGACAAGACTTGCAATATGTTACTCTAATGGAAAAAGTGATGTATCACAACATTCCGAGGTTTCAAATCTAGACAAGAAAATGTTTTATGAGAGTCACTTGCTGCATAAATACACAGAAAGCAATGGGCTTGACAATCTCACAATTCCTATTATTTGAGGAAAACAGCTTCTCAGCTAAAGACATATTTTATATCCTCAGAGGGAGTAAGGTTCTGTTCCAGTTATGGAGACACACATGCAATACAGGCACTGAAAGCTCAGATGATGAACCTTTCTGAGGTCTTATACTGTGTTTATTTAAAAAAACCCTCAATGTAGCCCTTTTTACAGGTGCCAACCCAAATGTCTGTCAGGGTCCCACTCAACAATAGTGTCAGTTGTTGGCTGTTGCTGCCTTGAGAGATGACATTCCAGTCATGTCAGCTGCATTCTTTTCCAGCACACCACCATCCTGAATGCAAGGGAGTTCTCTAAAAGTATAAGATCTTGCAGTCTGTTAATACTTGTATTCAGAACCCACACTGATGGCACTAGAGTCACCTCCCCATTCTGGGGACACATACTACACTACAGAATTTTCCCAGTTCCTTGGGAAACTGCGTAAGGAACCGTTACATGAATTTCAGATCAAAGTCAAATAGTTAGAAATGCTACAGGAGAACTGCACACTTCTGCTGTTAGAAACCTGTATAACCAATGTTTCCCTAGTAACTGTCAAGGGCACAGGTACAGATATGCCTGAAGCCATGGCTGACATCTTCTGGCCTGGCTGGTTTGTTCTTACAAGTGAGAAAAGAAGGTGTGAAGATCATGTTATGCTGCTCTCCTACAGCCCTGCTCCCATGGCTGGCATGGTTGTCCCTGAGCAGAAATCAAAGGCAGCAGCAGCAACACTCGTGAACTTTTTTGTCAGCTTGCTCACATCCATAAGATACTTTTCCAATAACAGAATTTTTCTGGAGGAGGAAAGTTGTTGATTTTTACCCCTCTCCCCATGAAGAACCAGCCTATTTTGGCAGATTTTGACAGAGAGGGAAGATTTAGAATTAAAGAAATATTACATATTTGTGAAACCAAAGATTCGTCTAACCATTGAGGAAGACTTAAAAGGAGGGAGTTGTCTTTCATTAGAAGGCAGTCTGATCTGATTTTATTTGACTTGATAAGTGACTGAATTGAATAACCTCTGATTTCTGAATCTTTGAGAAAGGGAGGTTAGAAGGAAAAAGCATCTGCTGAATGTTACACAGCTGCCAAGGCCAAGTAATTGGATTACACAGAGTTATCATGCTGAATATTCTGCATTAGCCTACAATTAGAAAGTGTCTCTCCTGACACCCCATACATTTGAATTTTTGAGGTGCTTTGATCTCCTTGCTGAGGTCACAGTGGGACCAATATACTACAGCATTTACTAATGTCTTAGTCCTGAGAGCAATGAAGTTCACTTTTCAATTTCCTGTGTCGTGGTTAGTATTACAGGAAGGCTGAGGAGGAGATCCTACACCATTCATTTAAAAAACCATTTCAGAAGAACCTCAAACAGCAGTTTGTTCTCATCTGCTGCTGAATTGCATTGCATTATGTCTATTGTGTTCTGATTCTAGGAGTACCATAGTTCTTGTTCTCCTGGTGTTCTGCATATGCTTCCTAGTGGCTTGTATCATGTACCTACATGTCACACGAGTACAAGTAAGTGATTTTAGATTTTATGATTTCATTCTTCCTTTTGGTGTCCATGTGTAATGCTAATTACAGGGGCCAGGATAACCAAAAACTATATTCTGTACCCTCTGTGTCATTTCTGGTGGGCTGTTGATGATAAATCATTGGTAGCAGCTGCCCAGGGCACACCTCACACCTCAGGCCACAAGAGATAAGGAGAGACAAACCTTGGGAGGGAGGGGAGTGTCTCTTTTCACACCCATGACCCAGATGTGGTAACTCCCCTCGGGCAGGAATTAACACCTCCACCCCCAGCTGGAGGGTCCTCCCTGCTCATGGACCCACCTGCACTGACACAATGGGCACTTACAATGGCCCAGATCACCAAAGAATCCAAAAATATCCCAGGACTCACAGTTAAACCACCCATTGTGAAACTCCCTGCCCTGGGGAGGTACTGGGCATTCCCACCTGAACCTGGGTTTATATGATCTTTGGGTTTGGGACTGGAGGTGTCACTTATCAGATCCAGAGGGGGAACAGAACTCAAGCAGGACTGTGACTGCCACTCTCAAGGAGACTGCCATCATTCCTTGGACAGAACTGGGACCATCATCCCAACTAACAGGTTTCCTTCCCTTCTGCTCTGCCCCCAGGGGCACCACACAGTGCTGGGCACAGGAGCCAAGGAGCTCTGTGCTGTTCCTGTCCCAGGGGGCTGGGCTGTACTCTGTCCTTGTTTTTACCTTGCCATTGTATGTATTGTAACCTTTTCAGTAAATTGTAGCTCTGACTTCTCGTCTCTCTAAAAGTGGATGAATTTCTCCCACTGGTTTACTTTGAAACCAGTACAGCTGTGTTTGTCCTTTGGGATGTGAAGCCATCAGTGGGTGCTTCACAGATTGGTAAAGTGTGAAATCTTTGTGCTTTTCAAGTTCATTGAGAAGTAATGTATTAGGCACTTCAAAACGAGACTGGATCACCTGAAAGTAGACTTTACATAAGTAAGGGTTGCAGCAGTGTAGCATTCAGTGCCATTAATTCCATGCTTTCTTTTTTTGCTACATCTTCCCTTAACACGTAGCACTAAGCACTGAATCATTCCAGTGTTCAGGAAACAACTGCTTTAATCTGACTTTACTCCTTTCTGACCACAGAGCACACTGGTTCTCCCTCCCATTCCAGTTGGGATCTGAGCCTAAAGTCCTGCCAACTTCCCCTGTTTCCAAAATTTTTCCTCTCAAAGCAGCAGCTGTTTTGATGGTAAAGCAATGTTTTGCACACACCAACTTCTGCCTTTTCAAAACCTTTAGTAGTGATTAATTCTCCTGCGTTGTATTTTTACAACATTAATGATGTTTTAGTAGAGAACTATATGTGCCAGGTCAGAATAAAGCACCTACAGGCTAATTTTCTAGTGGGTTAATCTAAATTTAGTCTTTTCAGACAAATATCAGGAGAAAACACCTACGCAGTTAATCAGCTTTGCTGATTAGCACACACTAATTTTAGTTAAAAAAAAAAGTCCTTTGGCAGGAGAAAAGGAATTGTTTTCATGGAAACTTAAATAGTATATTAGAGGAGTATCAGGTATAGAGCAGAATGCTATTTATAAACTTGCACAATTATTTGGGAGTAATTTTGATGATCTCTTTTGTTTAGTCAAAGTAGTTTATCTGTTCTTCTCCATATAGATGATAGAAACACAGATGAAGTTTATAGGAAATTACTGCTCTCTATACCATTTTCCTAAGGGCATCAAAATCCATCTGTTTTGTCAGTCAACAAACGTCATATTTATTCCAGGTTCCTCTATACATTTAATACCTTACAGGATCAAATGTAGCATTAGAAAAATGAAGATATATAAAACATCAGAATGTCACAGTTTAAAATTTTATGGTGAAAGTTTGTCTTATATAATAAATGAAATATGGTGAATATGCTATGTACAATGGATATAGAATTGTAAAGCAATTAATAACCATCCAGCATTATCTACAAACTTGTCTTTTACAAGCAGGAGATAATTTATTTGGTTGCAAACTGAATTAATGGAAAATACCTGTTTCCTTCAAACAAAATTAATTTGTTTTTTATTTATATGGATAAAACCACATGTTCCACCCCATGTGTGTATAGGATTTTGGTCTAGTTGGGAGGATAATTTGATGGGCAAAATGCCATTGGGATGATCACATTCAGAGCATAGCAGCTTATGGTTGCATTTTACCTGGAAACCAGTAATAAGTAAGGTACTGTAGTGGTTTATCACTGTTTTATTAAAGGTGATATACCTCAGGTATCCTAATATGTTTTATTGATGCTGACTAATATTTAAACTAGTTTTTGGTGTAGATAATTAACTCAGGTTCATAAAACCAATCTGTTCCTGATATTGTGCTGGTTGTTCCACACCTACATTCACATGGACTTCCTGAAGCCAGAATGTATTTGCAGATCACACATTTTTTAGTTTTTCTGTAACTGCTGTGTTCTGATGTGTCACAGCCCAGATGAAGTTGATTCCCCTATAACCACCTCAACTTTTAACTCATGGTCACATATGCAGGGGAAATGTCTCTGCATGTGTGAAGGGGAGGGGAGGCATTTCAATATAGGATTTCTGTTGTGCCAAGGCTGCAGTAGCCCCTCTCTGTTAGTGCTTTGCTGGCTGCTGGAAGCTCAGCTTTTGGTGTTGGTGGTACCCATGAAGTGAACAGCTTTTCTTCAGAACTGGTGGGTTTTGTCCAAAAATCATGTGTTTGCTTGCTCCATTTGACCTTAAGTCAAATTCTACCTTCATAAATCTGAGTTGCTTTGGGTATTTTTCCCATAAGAGCAAAATCAAATACCATCCTAATTTATTATTTGCATTATGAGTAAGACATACTACTAAACTTTCTAAAAGTTTTAATTATAGTGAGAAATAATGTGTAGTAATAATCATTTTACATTTATTATCCCTAAAACTGTAATTACCATTAAAACAAATCCACACAATAAGAACATTACACAACAATACCCACAACTTCACAGTTGGCAGTGCAGGAAAAATTTCCATATCCCTTATTCACTTCTCTTTAGAGACTACTAAAAACTATCAGCTTCACTTTAAAATGTTTTAAAATATTTATCTATAATTTTTTTTTCTTCCTTAGTGTTTTCCAGGGTGCCTGACAATACAAATTCGTACCATTTTGTGTATTTTTATTGTGATCTTAATATACTCCGTGGCTCAAGGATGTGTGGTGAGTATTTAAATCAGGTATCACTTAACTGAGAACTCTGTTTAAAGAACAACCTGGTACAGATCCATTAAACACATACCATTTTCTTATCTGGTGAATTCCTACTCTCTTTATTATTCTTACTTGCAGAGCATGCTTCTTAAAAATTAATTTGAATTAATTTGAATGTAATTTGAATCGTAACTGCCCTGAGACAGGGTGTTGAATTAGGAATGTGAAAACTATTAGCACATTGCACAGATCATAGAACCTAGCCAACACCTACAGAAATTTGCATATCAAAACTTAACATCATATGTTCATGTCGTGTACTTTATGGGAAAACTATTTTTAAATGTTCAACTTGCTTTCCAGTTCAATGGTTAATATTTTGTGACAGACAAGGCACGGCATCAAAACAAGATTACTATTTCTATGCAGCAACTTATAGAACACATTTCTGTGTAATAACAGGGGGATATTTTTAGTCCAGGCAGATCAGAAAAGATAAAGAGATCTGAAAATATGGGCAGCTTTGGGTACCAAGCAGTGCTTACACTGTGCTGCTTGAGCCATTCACATGTGACATCGAGAAAGCTGCTGTTGTATGAAATGAACCTGCTCATTTCTGCCTTTACTGCAGCGAGTTCTGTGTGCTAGACTTGAATTCAAGTGGTATTTAAACTTCCACCTAAGTGTTTGTCATTCAGTTGCCTTGCCAAATTCCTAGCACTCGATTTCAGCGTTTTGGCTGCTAAAGCTAATGAATTAAACATGTCTGAGCACTCAAAGGAAGGAATGCACACCAAACTAGTGCACTAACCACGGCTGGAAATGCTAAGAGGGCAGATGTTTCAGATCACGCCTCTGTGTGGGAATGAGACAGTGTGTTCTGCCCACTGAGGTGGGGGCAGTTCCCAGTGCTGAGGTGTCCAGCCCCTTATTCTGGGTGTTCACTTCTCCCTGGACCTGCCCTGAGAACGTGGACCAAGCTTATCCCCAGAACTGAATGGGCAGAGGGTCCCTTTTCTGTGAATTCCAGACTCCTGAGAGGAACTAAGACATTTCTGGGAATTCCTGGGCACCGTCTGTGTCAGTTCCACACACCCCAGTATCCCCAGTGTGGACACGAGCCCGAGATGCACAGAGCTGGGCAGTGCCTCCAGTTCTGTGCAGCTGACTTTGGGGCTGACATCATGTTGTGACAGCTGAAATTTTGTGAATCAACCTCCAGACATCTGACACTTCCTTTGACTGGATGAAACAAGCACCATCGTTGCCACTTAAAGGTGGTGAAAATGAGAAACACACCGAAAGCCCTAAAGCAACAGTGAAAGAAGACAGGTTAGAAATTCTGACCTCCAAAAAAGACAGTGATCCTTGATTTACAACCTGAAATAGCTTGCAAATATAACTTTACCCTTTCCTGAACAAAAATAACCTGTAACCTAAAGAGAAATGTTAAACAGTAGAAATGATTTGTTCCTGCAAAGTGATGCCTCCAGAATGATTGTTTGGCAGAGGAGCTGCTGTTGAGGTTTCACTGTTGGTTGTACAGCAGCTGCTGTTTTCCTGGATGGATTAGAGATCTTTGATTAAGCCCTTATGCCTGTGTATGTTTTTGGATGAGTTTAGTATGGGGGGAGCATTTTTAAGGATATTGACAAAAAGCACATCAAAGGGATTTTTCACTTCTCTCTATCTCATCTCACAATGTTAGCTATTATGAACTTAAATTACATTTTATTCATTATGTCCCATCTTTTTAAATTATTACCCTATAGCCCCCTATAAAATACATTGCTTAATCATCCTTCAGGTTGTCAGTTACTTTACAGCATGCTATAAAATTTCATTGTCAGTGGTTAGGATGAAATAAAGAGGTCTTATAACACACTTCAAAAGAGAAGCTCAAGTACAGGGCAGGGCTTATGTGATGGTGCCTGTTAAAATCAATTTCACACTACTATCCCACTCTCCCCACTTATACTAACCCTTATCCTTTTCCTTCATTAAGGGTGAAAGGTGGTCTGCAGTTAAAACTGGAACTCTAGGGACTTGCACTACTTGCCAGAAATTCCTTTCTTCCTTGGTAACAGCTCTGAGATGTGTATATGAGATTGCCTTTAGAAGAAGCAGCTTAAATTTCCACAAATTTCCCATAAGAAATGCACTAAAACATTTTTTTATTCCCCAGTCTAGGGAGGAAATGGAAGTCCTTGGGTAACTGAAATGACAGGGATAATTAAAGATGAGTCCTTGTATTTGAGTCATATGTGACAGGAGAAAAGATAATATTCGTGCTTAGTTGTTCACTCAGTGATTAAAGTATGTTTTGTTTTTTAAGTAATTGAAATTTATATAATTTACATAGTCAATAAAACAAACACATTTATTTCTGTGCTCTGTGCAAGAACCCTTTTTACCTGCATGGCCACATCAAATGTTAACTGAAATTCCCTCATTTTGCAGGAATATACTGGCTTGAGAATTTCTTGGGTTTGAGCACTGAGAAAAAAACTATTCAACTAATCCCACACTTCCATTGTCTGCCCTTACTGGCATCTAATGAACAAATTTTGTCTTTTCCCTAAAATTCAGAGAAGCATTGCAGGAAAAAGAGACTTTAATACAGCACTGGGCTGGGTGGGAACTCCATGGCCATATTTTCCCAATTAGAAATGAACTGCAATCAGCCTCCATTGCATTTCTGTTTATTTTGTATTTAACTTTCTCTCCTTCTCACCTCTCCTGTCTTTTATAGGTTGGCTGCATGCCTTGGGTTTGGAATACCAATTCCAGCAGCTCAATAGTTATAATTTCTCCTGGTGGATCAAATAAAACAATGAATGAACTTCCATGTGACACAGCCCACTATGCTTTCCTTTCCTGTGTAGTGGGGACTCTCACCTTGGCAATATTTCTGCGTGTCTCTTCCTTGCCAAAAATGATTCTCCTGCTTTTTGTTACAGTTTTGTACATAGTTATTCTGGAACTCAGTGGTTACAGAAAAGCAGTGGGGTAGGTACCTTGAAAGTTTAAAGCAATGGGTAATTCTCTATAGAATGCAGTTCTAACTGCAGTTAAACTATAACATGAAATAGGAAACAGCTAAAAACTTTGCTTCCATATTTCAGCAGCCCTCAACCAATTCCAGTTTCATTTAAGCTTTTGAGCCTTTCAGTGTTTATATGTTTCCTGATTGAAAGCATTATAAAATCCTCCACAAGTTGCATGTTGATGTGATGCAGTGATCACATTTCCTGGCACTGCCCACATGAGCCTCTGCAGAAAAGGCTGGCCTTTAAGTAAAAATCTGATATTATGTCTTGTTATGTATTAGAAAACCTGGAATAAGCCATTTACTTTCCTCTTATTTTTAAGGGGTGGCTCCTTTTATATGCGTGGCTATGAACCAATACTTGCTATTTTGCTATTTTCTTGTGCTCTGGCACTGCATTCAAGACAGGTGGACTTGAAACTGCGTCTGGACTACCTCTGGGCTGTGCAGGTGAGTCACTTCAGTGTCCACGCACTCAAAATGATGCCTGACTTTTGGGTTTGCCTTGAAAATACTTTCAAAACAAATTAGTTGGACTAAGACACTGAAAATTTTTCATGTGTATTGGGTTTCACAGAGAAAACTTGTTTTAGAGCTTTTTTTTCACAGATCTCTATAAAGTTTTTTTCCTGGAGAAGTGGAGGTTTTGTTTGCAGTTGTTCCAGTACATTATTAATCAAGTAACCTATTTGTATCTAAAGTGCATTAGGAATAGATTGTTAGCAATATAAACCTGATACAGAATTTACATCTGTGGGGTTTTTTATCTTTTATTACAAAAAGAGGTGGAAATAAGTCAGTGTTCAGGTAAACTGAAAAGAAGAAAATAAAACTGATAAAAGGAAATATTTACACCCGTATCATGTAATGAAACTATAGAACTCTTTCCCAGAGGAAGATCAGAAATTTATTTAGATACCAAGTGCATGAAAATACATTTCCTAACTATCATAATCATGGCAAAACCAATAGAAATTGTATTAGTTATAACATGGGCATCAGGGTACATCTGCCTCCTGTCACACCTCTTAGCAGGGCAACTCCTTCCTCCAGGGTTTCACACTCTCCTTCCTCCAGGGTTTCACCCTGGCCCCTGAAGGAAGGAGAAAGTTGGTAGAACTTGGTTTGGTGGAATTTGGAAGTTGCCCTTGTGGAAGATCTCACACTCCTGTAGTTCACATTCTGTTCTCATCTGCAGCCCATTAATTATGTTATCAAGAGGACTCTATAAATCATAACAGCCCTTGCTTTTACACACAACATGGAGCCTGGAACATGAGTTAGTTGAACACATCCTGGCTCCCCTGTGTCACCTGAAGTGGGGAAACCAGCAATGACTTACCTCTAGTACCTCTGCTTGTACAGGTTTGCTACCTAACAGTGAGGCTTTGAGGTTTATTGTTTGTCTTGGTGTCCAGGACTGTGTCTTCTTCCTTTATGATTTCAGATGATCTTGTTCTGTAATTTCCATGGACTGTTTAACTGAGTTTTCAAGGTGTAATAATTGAATTTTTGTCCTGTGGTATGCAGTATTGATAGTTGCTGTGCCTGTCACACTCAGAAGTGTGTTTTGGACAAACTGATACTGGTTTCTGTTTGCTGTAGTGTCAAATACAATTTTCAGATGGAAAATAAAGATGACTTGATTTGTAAATTCAGTGCAGCACAAGTCTAGCTGTACACTCAGATGAAAGCATGGGAGTGCCATATGATCCATGAATACAACAACTTCTGTGTGTTATTCCTAGACCTGAAATAGGGTACAAACAGGAATCTTTTGATTTTGCTCTCCTGTGGCCTTTCAACAGGTCAGGAGTGAGTTCCAGCATCTTAAATGCATCATTCCAGCTACTGTGACTTGTAGGGGGATCTGTGCATTCCTAATGGAGGTACTGCTTGAAGACTCTTAGTTTTAAATTATTTTTTAATTAGCAATCAATTAGTTTTAAAAATTTAAGTATAAGAAATGTATGGAATACTTGTCTAATTAAAGACCAGAACTGGACAATAGTAAAGGAAGAAATAGGAACTCTTTCTGTTTTCTTGGGGAACGGGTTATATAGAAATACTTCACCATCTAGAACTGTTGTTAAAACCATTGTGCACTTTTCCCAAAGGACAATAAGGTGAGATAAGACATCAAATTTCAGTCCTGTGCAGCGGCATCTTCAGGTACCACTTCAAAAAGTGCTTTTCATAGGAGAAGATCAAAGACCATTTTAAGATCTTTCCAAATGCAGTCGGGTACTTAGTGGTGCTACCTTGTCTGTGAGATTTGCATGATAATATTCAGAAAGGAAAAAAAAATCACTTTAGGTAGAAAATTCAGAATTTAGGGATTGACATGACTACCATTCTGTGAAATCAATATGCTGGGTGGGTTCTTGGCCTCTTAGATGGTCTGGGCATTTCCCTTTCTTCTCACTCCCAAGTGAAAGACCTATTTCTGTACAGTAAGTAATAGTGGATAACTGCAAGAAATGTTCTGGTTTCCCTCTGTCTATCACCTCTGACTTAGTGCACAGGAGATTTTCTGTTTTACAGGGTGAAGGTGCTGGTTCCTGTAAAAATGTTCTCTGATGTATAAAAGCATTTGCAGCATAAGCTGCAATAAAAAGGATTTCATAGATCATTTGTTTTACTTTATCATGTCTAGTACTAACTAAATAATATTTTGAACACTGAAAGTATCCTGAAATTAATGCCATTATTAGTATGTCTGAGGAAAACACATTTCCATAGATTTTTTTCTTTCACTTTAAAAAAAAAGAGTGTTTTGAGGAAGAGCAAATTTCAAACAAGAAGTGATTGAGAAAAATGGTGCAGTTTCAAGACAGGTTAATCTAATCTCCATACATCTGATTTGCAGTGGAATGGAGATAATAAAGTATGATTTATGTACATCATGTGGAAAAAATAATTTTTTTTTGATTGATGATATCTTGTTAAAAGATTTCTGTTTGTACTTGCTTATTTATTCATATGTCAGTGGTGTTATAGATTCTTGTGGAGTTTCCTTGGGTTTTTTCCTGTGCCAAATTTAACCTTTCTGAATATCACACTATTTCCAGAAAACATCTGTTGTTTCTTTTGTTGATTTTTTTTAACAGGCAGTGGGAGGAAGATTTCATTTTCTACATAACATTGTTGAGTAACTCTGTGTGCATCATATGACAATAACGATGAATAACAAATATAGGAACGTTTTCCTTACCTGTGACTGATAATCACCTTTGATTATGCAAATCATTTCACAAAAAAATGCGGAGGAAAAAAAGAATGGACAAATAAATACAAGTAACAAATTTATGAAGATGCTAAAACTGGTAAAAAATGGAGTTGCTCACTCAGGATTTGTCAGGAGAGGACAGTAACAATAATACAATGATATGACTAATTGATCCATTCTTTAGGCTATACCAGAATATCATTGCCTTGACTTTTCTGGTCCATTACACTTGTAAAATACAAATTTTACAGTGTGCAGTCAAGACTTAGCAGGTTTGCTGGCGCTTCCTCTCAAAACCCCGGCCCTACAGGAGTGTGATGTGTCTCTTCCCTGCGGCTTTAGTGCCACCTTCAGGTACAAAATATGAGGTTTCTGATGTACCAAGGCTTGGCTTCTCTTTATCTGAATCTTGAAATCGTACTTTCCTTTGATAATTATTCAGTCAAAGACATTGCTACAGAATTTTTAGGCTTATTTAACAGTCAGGGGATACTACTTCCTAATTAAAGGATGTGTAATCAGTTATCAGCATTGTAAAGATTGTAGGGTGTTGTGTGTGTAAAATGCAGCAGCTCTTAATTAGGTCGATGTAAAAAGTCACAGTACCAAAAACATTTTCAATTTTCTCACCATGTTCAGAGCAAAAGTCTGATTTTAAATACTTCAGCTCTGTAAATACAGTTTAGTTCTGCAAAATTACCAAGCTGCCATGAATACCAAACAGGTACAAGCAAACAGCAGAATGCAAAAAATTATTAGTCATGTCTGTGGTTTTTTTCTTATTTATTTTCACAATAATCTGCCTTGGTTTTTGAGCTAGAAGCTCAAATATCATCAATATCACGTTGGGAGCTTTCCTCAATGAACCAATGGGAATAGGGGCAAATAGATGATGGTTTGATGTCATTTAGCTGTTTGGATAATATTCTCATCAGGAATGTAAATACCTGTGATCTGTGCTGGTTTGATCTTTCCTCAGCCCCAAGTACTTCTCCCTTCTCAGTGTCTGTTTTTCCTGGGAAGGAATGGTGCCTACAAATCCCTCCATTTCAGCTGCTCAAAGAGCAGGTACTAGAATTGCCTGAGTCACAAGGAGGAAGGACAGTTATCATAGCATTTCCCTGAATAGCAGGAAGCTGGAAAAATGTCCAGAAAATGCCAGTAATCAGTTTAATTCCCTTCCATGAGGTAGTTTTAGAGTCCTCACTGCTCAATGTGACCAAGTCCTTTTTTAACCTCACCTTCACTCCTTTACTTTCCCTTGCAAGAGGTACATTTTTGCTCATTGCCCAAGTAGCTCCTGGGGCACTGGATGTGTCAGAGCTGTCTTGGGCAGTGCCAGGCAGGGGGATACACACTCCAGCTCTGTGCAGTAGGGACAGAGAATATACACTTCCTATTCCTGACAGAGCACTTGGAAAACAAAGCAGGATGTTAGACACTTGGTATGTGTGGATGGAGTGAGGGCAGTCCAGGGGACAAAAGGCTAATAGCACTTGGTCTATGTCCCTCTTGTTCTGCTGCTGGCATCATTTGGCTCAGTTTGGGGTTTGCTGCCATTACACACCATGGTGTTATTCAAGTGCCTTCCTTGGCATTAGTGGCTTTCATCTCTGTCACAGGAAAAAAGGAGATTTTCTCAAGCCCTTAGTATTTGATGAGTGTGATTAGTGTGATTTTCTGATCACGTGAAAATAACCAGGAGAGCCAAGTTCAGCCTGCCAGCCCCACCAGTCTGCCAGTGCCCCGTGATGGGGACCCTTCACTGGGCAGTCTGCTGGACTGGAGGGTGGGATTTGTTCAGGGTCACACACCACAGACAGACCCCTCCTGGATCTCCACACATCTACCACCCTCAGTGACTGCCAGCACCCTGGAAGGACTCATATTAACAGTTTACACAAACAGAAGTTTCAAGGATTGCTGGGATAGTATGTGACTTAGAAATGTGTTCAAAGCAATGTACATCCAAGTTGTAACCACAGTGAGAGCCAGCTAATGTCATCATTCAGCACAGACAGAGCACTGTTCTTACCCACAGGCATCCCTGTGAGGGAGAAGAGAGGTTCACCCCAGCAAATGATCCCAGAAGTGATGATGGAGTCTTCCCTAACTTCTCTCTTAACTCACTTTTGTACTGTTTCTTTATGCTTAAGTGGAGCTTGAGTGACTTCAATCCCTCAGTGAGGGGTGGTCATGCCTTGGAGGTGGGCAGCATAAGAGTAGTGTCTGAGATAAACTTGGTTTGAGGATATGCTTCTGTCCAAGAGGAATGATTTTGCCATGGTTCTTGATTCAAAAGCAAAACATCTTCCTTTATCTCCCTGGGTTTCCAGTTGCTGAGCACCTTGTCAGCTAAAAGTACCAGTGAGTTCCCTCCTCTGCAAGGGTTTCAGCAGAGCCTGGCTGCTGTGTCTGCACTGCATCCCAGCCCTGGTTACCCCTCAGATTGTGTTGTGTGGGGGAAGTCAGGGGTGCTGACAGCACAGTTCCATCCAGGAGGTACCAACCATATTCCCCTTTACAATTTCCAAGGCATTATCTTTAATTTTAGCCCCAGTCTTTTTCCTACAATCTCATCTTTGGCAACTGAACCTTCTCAGAGTGAAAACAGCAGTTAACAGGTTTGTGCCCAAAGAGGGGAAGAGATGCCTGGGAGGTGTGTGGGAGGTGTAACATTCTACTATCAGAATCCTTGATGCCTTTCCCTGCTCTTGGAGGATTTTGGCACCCCCTCAGACATGGCTCTGACAGTTTGACTTTCACCATCAGCTGTTTACTCAGGTGTTTTAGTCACACCTGTGATTTGCTTTGGAGCCTTTGCTGGGACTGGTACCCAGTGATGGGTGGACTGAGGAACCTTTTCAGTGATGGTGTTGAAAATGAACACTTTGGGGCAGGCAGAGGAATCTGATCTCTCATTTCCAGACCAGAAATGAGTGACCAACATCACTATCCATACAATGCACCAAAATGATGACTCCCCTTATATACCCCTGCTTGATTTCTTTGCCTAGTCCAGAAATCCCTATGTGCTGATATTGTTCTTCAGGCTGGTATTCTGCCCCACATCATGTTGGGAGCTTCACTAAGAGCCTTAACACTTCCAGGAAGAAAGTAACAAAAATATTCTTGTTCAAAAAATAGAAAAATGGATAAGCAAGTCCCAAACAGGTTTTTATTCAGAGTATCGAATCAGTTTTGAAAACCCTTTGCTGTTGTCAGAGTAAAATTTACCATATTCCAGCATGATGCAAAAATGGAGTTGAAAGCTTGGATGTTCAGCTGGAAGAATCTTTTTATTTTTACCATTAAGACATTTAAATTGCAACAGTCAAACTAAATGCCAGAGGCCATTTCACATGTTTATAGAAAACAGTAAGTCAGAGACAGAGTTATACTATCAAAATAGAGGAAGGATATTTTAAGAAAAGAGCATGTGAAATTTAAACAGCAAAAGAAGTGTCAGGAAAACAGCTCACAAACAGGAAATAGATACTGGTTTAGAATAAAAGCTTCAAATATATTTCTTGCAGAACTTGATGCTATTAATTGTTTACTGATATTTCACCTCTGGAATAGATTCTGCTTCTTATTACAGGAATTAGAGTAGGAGATGAGAATTTATTTCAAAAGGGAACAACTCCTGAAGAATTTATGTTTATAAAATCAGCATTCTTTCTACTTGTAAAGAAATTTAGAAATACAGAAGTAAACTGCTGGGCAAAGCTGACTGTGTAATTTGAATTAAAAGTTGTTTCCTAAGTTTTGTAATGGAAAGTAAAACTTAGCTTTCTGGAAAAAAAATCACGTGAAAATAATATTGTTAGACAAAGGCGAGAGTCTGATTTTCTCCTATTTGGACAGGAATGGATAGTGGAAAAGTATGTGGAGTTAGTAATAGATCAGGGTATGAAGCTCCAGATAGAACTGGGACACCAGCAAAGACAGAACAGGTTCTTCAGTAGTTTGTGTGATTGTGGCTTCTCAACAGTGCCTGAGAATTTGACCTTCTTCTGCTTTCTGTAATTAGATAACAAAATCTCACCAGCATCACAGTAGGTTTGTGTTACTGTTCTGGGGGGGATATTGAGGAGCAGGACGAGCTCTAGTTTCTGTGAGATGAATTCTGTGATACTGATCAAGTGTTTTCTCACTGAAATCAGAATGTGAGGCCAGAAGTCACTCTAAGAACAAGCAGTTCCACAGAGGTGATTTTGCAGATGGGTGTATAAAGGACTAGGCTGGGACTTGCAAACCTAGGAGCCCTAAATGAGATCTCTTGATGTTCAGTAGTTTTGCAAGGAGAGCTGTGATTTTTAGTATTGTTTCCTAAAATAGGTCTCCACTACCTCCTGTGTAATGATATACCAGTGTCTGGGCTCAGGGATCCCAGCTGTGTTAACTGCCAAGTGCTCTCTGAGTGCTCACACTCACACAAATGGTGGAATTTCTGTGGCAAAGGAACTGTGTCTGTTTTCAGGACAAACACCACCATAATTATAACCATCTCCAATGCTAATTATCTTTTTTTTTTTTAATTGGCTATCATTCTTAAGGATGCTCAATTTTAAAATCTTTTTCTCTGTTGAAGTTACTGTCTTGCCAGGTCTGTTTCCATTTTGCTGCAAAATGACATAGGTTTGCATTAAATACTGGTGGTTCTCCAGGCTTCTGTTTTTTGCAAAGTGGATCAAATAATGATGTCCCTGTCTTGGACTCCCTGGGCAGTAATTGGCCTCCAAGGCCAATGTGACTTAAGTGGGTTTATTCTGCCTTCTTACTCTGTAAAAATATCAAGGGTCTGTTTAAAAGAACAGAGAACTACAGAGGATTCTGATACCCTGAGCTGATCAAACCCTGGAAGTAGTTCAGAGACTTGACTTTGAATTACTAAGGACTTAAATGGATTTTGTCTAATGCAGGAAAACTGTTCTCACTCTGCATTACTACTCTACATTATTTTGCTCAGTTTAATTTCAAAGGATGAATAAATAGAAGCTATTTGATAGGTTCAGCTATTTTTTTTGCTGTTTGGAAAGGTTTGTCTTTTTCTCCATCCCCACAGGCAGAAGAAGAGAGAGATGATATGGAGAGAGTCAAGCTGGATAATAAAAGAATTCTCTTCAACCTGTTGCCAGCACATGTTGCACAGCACTTTCTTATGTCTAATCCAAGAAATATGGTAAACCAAGATAAAATTTAAGTACATGTATGGATGTGTCCCTGTGTTGCTTGGGTCACCTTTGAATTGTGTTTTCAGGAAAGGCTTGAATTTTAGAATTTTTTAGAATTTTGCCGGTGTTTAAATAGAAATTTCATAAAAACTTGAGTTCAAGAATTAGTTGGAGATTATTTCTATTGCTGTATGGTCCTCCTCCTCTGAAAAAATTTAATAAAATTCAGTATAAGGGAATGCTGTCATATCTTACCATACAGAGCAGTGTTATATTAAATAAGACTCTACAACTTAGAGAAGGACTTGAAGGAGTGAGGCTCTGTTTGTGCTGCAGGGAAAAAAATACCCCATCTCCTATTTTGCTTCTAAAACAAAATTGAGAAAATGTAATTATTTTTCTCATACAACAGAAGTTCTACAACTGTTAAGACTCTCCAGATTTTTACTGACTGCTTTCATGTCTAAACAGAAAAACCCCTGCTAAGTTGTTTTAAATGGGTTTAGTACCTGAGGTGTTTGGGGGGGTTTTTTGGTGGTTTTGGGTGGAGACATCTTTCAACATTTTATTAAGAAGACTGGCTTTCTCTCTAGCAAAAATGCTTAATTTTGTTGTGCTATTGCTTAGCAGAATATGTATTGTAATAATAATGCTTAGTTTAGATTAATCTTTTAAAATAAAAATTCTATCTGCTCATGAACTGCAGGACCTTTATTACCAGTCATACTCACAAGTGGGAGTGATGTTTGCTTCCATCCCAAATTTCAATGATTTCTACATCGAATTGGATGGCAATAATATGGGAGTGGAATGTTTACGCCTGTTAAATGAAATTATTGCTGATTTTGATGAGGTAAGGTCTAAACACTTTGTCTTTTGACCATATCAGTTCTACCAAATTACTATCGACAGAGATTGTCTGTAGCAACTCAGCATAATAAAGCAGTATAATAAACCAGTCCTGTAAACATCCTATTTAATCATAAGTGGTGTCCACTGGGCTTCTCCAAAGTGCCCAGTTTGTACTTTTAGGCACATGAGTCTGACCCCAAATTCCTCTAATGCAGGAAGAGTATTAAAGCTCAAATTAATGGCAATTTTTTTCAATTGCCTCAAAGTGGGCTAAGCCTCAATTTACCAAAAATACTGTGGTTTAACCAACTTTCACATATTATCTGATAACTGTGATTGCTTGTCTAAAATATTATGTAATATTTAACAGTTTTATGTTTTAAACAAAGCTTATGGACAAAGAATATTATAAGGACATAGAAAAGATCAAGACAATTGGAAGTACTTACATGGCAGCTGTGGGACTCGTCCCTACATCAGGGACTAAGGTAAGATTTTATACCATTTCCCTTCAGTTTCCAGACAAACATCACAAGCACAACTAATTCTGGGTGATTCTGTGTGTGACCTGTATGACTTCTTTGCAGCATTTTTAATTTGAAATTCAAAGAAAAGCTGTGGCCTGAAAAAGAAGCTGCTCACGTGGCTTCACTTGTGGTTTCATTGTGAGCTCTGGGTTCTCTGCAAATCAGTGCATAAAAGCCTCCAAGTCAGGGCTGGGATTTTAAACCAGCATCTTAAATGACCTTCTAAGATGCAGAGTAGAGGCTCTAAGTATAATGAATTGCTGCAACACTAACAGAAGGATATTAAAATGTGATTTTTATGTATTTTGTTAATGTTGAAATCTGGATGTAACCAACTTTATGCTAAGCAGTGCTTCACTTTATCCTGGCCCCTTCAGGTAAGCTCTTCTTTGTCTCTCCTGTTAGTGTTCTTTTTACAGCTTTAATTACTCAGCAATAAAAAAAGTCAAAGTAATTTCTAGCCCACTGTGGCACAGTTCTTCTGTATAATAAACCAGTATGAGTGTGCTGCTCACCTTAAGTTATTGTCTTGTGACAGAAATTTCCTGGATTTGCAAGCAGGATCTGGGAAGTCAGAAAAGCCTGTGAGCAGTATATTCAATATATTGGATACAGAGTACTGTGCACATTAATAATTATAGTAATAAAACTAAATCATGACAATGTTATAAAATTAATAATATAAGAATCTAATGAAAATGAGATTCACCTCATTTGCCCAGAGTTTTTAGACATCTCTCCCTTGCTCTGATATGCACGTACATATGTTGTGGATATATGTTGTATGTACTCATGTATATGGTTTAACATTGCAAAGTAACACCAAATCAGAGGGCAAAAGCAAAAAAGATGCCCTGTGAACAATTATCCTTGCTAAGTAAATGAAAAACAAGGCCACACTGAAATCAAGTGTTAGACTCATGTTGGAATGTGTCACCAGCCACTGATTTTCTGGTCTGCAGAGTATTTGCAGTTGATGCTTTCCTTTGTATCATTCCTAGAAATCTACACATTACAAAAAAGGGTATTTTTAAAAGTCTGTTTGGCCTGAAATATTTGACTCGTGGGTCCTGAGACAGGCAAAACCCAGTGATCCTGTGAGGTTTTTTCAGTGTGTGATCTCAGGCAAACAGGCAATGACATACTTGTGTGTCTGCTATAAATGCTCTTTGAACTATAATCCTCAAAACAAGTGTGTTATTGGGTAACTTTGACAGCATATGTTCCAAAATCTAAACCTGTTTTTCTCTTGTATTTTGTAGTTGTCAAGTGAAGGATCAGCTGAGTTAGTGCAGTACTGAAGTGAGCTTGTGACAGTAATGCATTTTAAATCACTGCAGAAAGTCTTGCCTTTCTCTTAAATCTTGGGGCAAATTTTTATCTTTTCTGCATATGTAGAATTTATTTAACATTCTGTATTACAGAAAAAGAAATCTTGGATGAAACAGAAAATATCTTTTACTTTAACCTGAAGTTTCAGCTCTTCTGTGTTCTCTTCCCACTGCTCATGTGATGCAAATGAATAGAAATTATTCACATCCTATTGGCAGTTTCCCAGTAGGTCTTCAGCATGTGTGAGAAGTCTGATAATCCTGGCTGGGCTGTCATGCCCAGAGAATCACTGCCAGCCACAAGAGACTGGGGTGCTTCTGGTCTGCCCTCTGCCAGGAGTGCCCCAAGTTCAGCAGAAAATCTGGCACAGACTCCAGCTGTGAGCCATGAATTCATACTGGGATTTGGACAGGAGCAGGAAGCAGTCAATGGGGTTAATTATGTTCTTAAGACACATAAAAGCCCAATAACCTGATGAAGTGAAATATTTAAATCCCATTTTTTTACGGGACTGTTTTTTCTGCAGTTTGATTTCAGCAGATAACTAAAGTAAATGCAAATTGTCTCCATTGGAATTGGATGCTCTGGGAAGTCTTTCCAGGAACTGTTCCTCTGATGTGTAAATAAAGAATTGCCTGCCAATTACACTATGGGGCAGCACACAAACCCAAGATATTTGGGGATCTTTTGCACAATATAAATTCATTCTGTGTGTATTTCAGCAGGATCCTGACTTTGTGGTGTTCTTCAGTGCAGGTTCAAAAGAGTTTGCCAGTAATCCTGTTAGAGGCATCTGTGACCTGCAGCACTTCTGGTATTTGTCACCAGGGTCACTGCAGTAAAACAGAACACTCAACAGACAGCAAAGAAATGGAAGGATTAGGAATGTAAAGAAGATAGAAATTGAATAAAGCTATGTACTATTCCCTCCCTCCTTCAGATATTCTATATTTTTTCATTCTCTATTGGAACTACATGTAGCCATCAGCTCTTTAAGCTTAATTCTTGTTCTTCCTTTTTCTTGGTGATACTGGAAAAGAATAGCACTAGCTAACTGATATTGCAAAAAGCAAAATGTCAGACATCTGGACAGGTAAATAGAAATGTCTTTCCCAAAATTAGGGATTAGCCCAAGGATGATTTTATAATTTTTTGTTAGCACTTTAAATTTTTTGTGAATTTCCCAGCCACATGAAGCAACCCTTTCAAACTAAGCAGAATAAAGCAAATAGCAACTGGTTTCTCAGGTTTGTCAGCCACTGTCAAGCACTACATTTATAAAATCATGCTATGATGGCAAAACCCCAGTGAGCTTTCATCTCCTGCCAGCTTCCAGTCCTGTTGTGCAACACCCTACTGAAGCTGCCACTGACCCTGCATTTCTTTCACCATATCCTACCTTTAGCCCACTTGCACTTTGCAAATCTGTTCAAAAATTCATATTTCTTATTCAAATAAGACAACATAAGAGCAATCATACTGAGTCAAGTCAAAGGTTTATTCCAGTAACCTGCCTTTAACTAATCAAAGGTAGATCCTGGGGGAAGGGCATGAGTTACAGGACAAATACTCTCTTTTCCACTTTCTGATGATATTAAGAAATTCTGCAGTTACAGATAATGTCTTTTTACTACTTGTAGCAAATCTTTTCTTTCATGAGTTTGAGTAATTATGTCAGAATCTTGCTAAGTTTTGGAATCCACAATATCCTCTGAAAATGAGTTCCACAGTTTAATTAATTAGCCTGAAGTTGTAAAAATTATTTTCTTATGTTTGGGGTTTTATTTAAAAGTTATTATTTCAGCATTTCATTTGATCCCTTCTGGTTCTTTTGCTTTAGTTCATTTAGGTACATAATAACACCCTCCAGCTTGCCTGGAAAGGAGAGAACACAGGGGTGTTGTGCATCTCCCAGAATTAAACCTAACAGGACTTTTGTCAATGGGAACAGCATGCACCCCATGGAGCTGGGAGCCAGCAAAAGCCCCAAAGGGAAAAGAGGGCAGAAACTATAGTTATTAATAATCATCAGGCAAAGCAGTTTTGTAAGAAAGCAGGTTATATTCCCTGCCACACTCACAACAAACATCTGCAGCTCTGTAGCAACAGAACCACTTTACCATGGGAACTTTGCTTTCCATTCTTCCCAGAAATCAAAAAGAGAAAAAGAAGAAAAAAAATAGCACTCAAAAAAAGAGTGCACATGCTGTAACTACCATCAAAAGTTTCCTTTCACAAGGAAAATCGGTTGGATTCCTTTTCTAAGCCATCCCTTCTGATTTTTGCATTGTTTTTCACTTTGATATTTCACCTGCATCTCAGTACCATGCAAGTCTAATGTGCAATACTGTTTTGTTTCTAGGCTAAAAAATCAATTTATTCCCATCTGAGTACACTGGCAGATTTTGCAATAGAGATGTTTGACGTTCTTGATGAAATCAACTATCAGTCCTACAATGACTTTGTCCTACGAGTTGGTAAGTCACGTTTCTACAATTGTCACACCAGCACAACATTGGGGTTTGTTGGCTTTCCCCGGGCTGTCAGCAAAGGATTACCTGTCCTTCACTCAAGATTAGAACTGAACATTCTCCTTTAGTGAAAGAGTCACATTCACGTGGAAGGTCAGTAGGTTGGATGGTATATTGAGGAATTATGATTGTGTCCAATTCCAGTGTTTACTGAATCTATGCATCCCTAAAAGGAAACCATCCATTTTATACAATATTATGACTGTACCCAGTCCTGTGGCTTAGACTGCTCTGCATTGCTAAACTGCTGAGAGTTGGGTCTGACTGTACTTAGCTAGTGAGGAAAGTTGCATCTGCAAAAGCTTTGTTGGCATTAAAAGTGTGATGGGAGCTTTTTGTCCACAGATGCCAAATCACCTTAACCAGTCCTGTTTTCTCCAACAAATCAAATTCTCTGGTCTTCACACCACAACCCTTCCCATGCAATCCTTTACATGTTACTACATGTTTTACCACTCAGTCCTTTCTCACAGTCTTCTTGGAGATCAAGTTCCTCTCTTCCCCTCCTTCCCTGAATCCTGCTCCTCTCCAGTGCCACTTCCACTGCTGTTCTCTTTTATTGTGTGTTCCAACACTGATAGTTTTCTCCAGCTTGTTTCTCTCTATATTTTCGTGGCTGAATTGTGACAATCAGCTGGACAAGGGGAAAACAGAACTTGGTAGCAGTGGAAGATTGAGAAAGACCAAAGACATTAAAAGCAACAATAGGAGAATTTATATTTTTGACCTCCTGTACATCCTAATAATTATAACCCCCAAATTCTTTGAACTCTGTTATAACTGGTCTTTCCAGCTTCACAAAGGATCAAATATCTAACCCCAATTCTTCTGCATAACTTGCCTGGGAAAGCACTCACACAGACTTTTACCCAGTGTTTAGTATCTGCAGCTCTTCAGGGCACTCAGAAGGAACACCCTCTTTTAGCTTCCAAACAAGGTGTCAAAATCAGTCAGAAATGTAAAATCGAGCTCTGGGGTTTCCCAAAAAAAGATGCTCGAGCCTTTTTCACATCCTTTTTTGTTCTTCCTGATCTGAGTTGTCTAGTACTAACAACCAGTGTGGCACACTTACTTCCCTTACCCCAGTCCTCGGGTCTTCCAAACCATTATTTCAGTTCCACTTGGAAAACCTCCATTAAAAGGCTTTCTTTTTATGTGCAACTGCTCGCTGAGTTGTAGGACACAATTCAAGATCTTTAACAGTTTGTGTTGTCTACAGCTGAACTCTGCACTACCACTGCTTTTCTTCTTTTCTTTAAACAAACAAATTCCACAGAAGAATCAAATTTTTTTTGTTGTCCATTGCATATCCAGCAAGGTATCTTAAAGAATGTCTTTGTTTTGTCTATAGACTTTTTACAAGTACGAAAGTCCAGTTGGCATTAATTTAATCATAGAATCATAGAATATGTTGAATTGGATGTGACCCATCAGGATCACCAGGTCCAACTCTTGGCCCTGCACAGGACACCCCAAGAATCCCACCCTGTGTCTGAGAGCATTGCCCAAATGCTTCTTGAAATCAGCCAGGTTTGGTGCTGTGCCCACTTCTCTGGGGAGCCTGTTCAGTGCCCAAGTACCCTATGGGTGAAAACCATTTTCCTCACATCTAACCTAAACCTCCCCTGACTCAGCTTCATGCTGTTAACATAAATTATGTCTAATGGCCAGAAAAATTATAAGGCACTTGTGTTGAATCTGCTTCTCATATTTTCTGTGGATAATCTGCTGTAGCATTTTAAACCAAACTCATTTAATTTTAGGTATTAATGTTGGGCCAGTAGTGGCAGGAGTCATTGGAGCCAGAAGACCACAGTATGATATCTGGGGGAACACTGTAAATGTTGCCAGCAGGATGGATAGTACTGGAGTGCAGGGAAAAATTCAGGTGAGTGCATTCTAAGGAAGTGTTGCAAACTTTACATACCTCCTGTTTTAAACATGGTCACATTTTCAAGACCACACAGAAAACACAGCCTCACTTGATCTTCTTCTTATGAAAAGGGCAACACTCTCCAGATGACTCAAGCATCAGAGATAAAGTTGTTTTCCATCTTACATGCTTCACTCCTTGGAGACAATGAAATCCTTAAATAAATGGTTTCCCACCAGAAGAAAGTTCTCTGCTTCATTGCATATAGTTGGAGGCAAGCCTGGGAATGCTGACACTGCTGGTCCTTGTAGTGTTGAAATTGTGCCTGAATAAGACCCGTGGGGAAAGGATCTGTATCTGTTTGTATCTTACTGCATTTTATGTAGCTTTATAAATTCCTTTGATACTTTAGATTGGAGAGGTGATGCAGACAGAGAGCATTGTTGTTCTACTAGGGCTTGGCTAGAAGCTCTGGTGTACCTCTCAAAAGCTCCATGAACTCTTGCAGTCATTTATCCAAAATACCTGTCTAATCTCCAGGGATCGAAAGGTCTTCTGAAGTAAATGAACATCAGTGGAACTGATCCAGCTTGCAATGTGATTATACATTTCTGTTGGACACAGCCTAGTCTGGCTGTGGAATTATTCATCTTAAGACCAGAAGTTCTGTTTCTCAGATTCCAGTTTGATTGGTGACCTTTACTTCTTCAAGAAGATTCTAAGTGAGCCTGAGAGCAGTTGTAGGTTCTAATCCGTTCTGCTCGTGCATTTCATGACAGAGAAGTAAAACGGAGAGGGCTGAGCAGTTACATGAACAGAACAAGTAATTTATTTTTTTTTCCTGTCTTCAGGTGACAGAAGAAGTTCAGCGGATATTAAAAAGGTGCAGTTACGAGTTTGTGTGCAGGGGGAAAGTCAGTGTAAAGGGAAAAGGTGAAATGTTGACCTATTTCCTGGAAGGAAAGGCTGACGGAAGTAATTCCCAAACACGGTCTTTAAACTTAGAGCGGAAAATGTACCCGTATGGAAGAGCAAACATCCAGACAAAGCTGGGCACCAGCTGCCCCTCCGTGTCCTCAGCTGCTGGCTTTGCTGTAAAACCTGCCCTGGGGGCAGCTCAAGCCTCTGCCACTCACACCAACCAAACACTGCATTACCTTCCTTCTGTGCCAGCCGTCAAGGAGGCATAGAGCAAAGAAGATTTGGTTGTGCCACGTGCAGAACAACGGTTGCCTGAAGTTTAACCCCGAGGTCAGAGGTCGTAGGCCATGGCATTAACCAAGGAGATAAACAACCCAACCAAAGAGAACGTGGGGACCGCGTAACCAACTCTTGGGATGGAACATATAAGGGCTAGCAATTCTGTTAGGGAAAGTCAAAACGGGATTTTCTGGTTAGGAGGAATATTTTCTTGGCATTTTTAAAGGGTAAATGAAAAAAAAAAAGATAAATGTGCAAGTAATTATTTATGTGTGTGTGTATATATATGTTTTAATCTATATATGCACATATACAAATGGTTCTGTGTAGATTTAGTAGAGATTTATAAAGATAAACAGAAAAATGTGTATTTATTTACACATCCATCTGCAATGACATAGTAAAGAGATTTCTCTTTCTGTCATAGCCAGTATTGTTGGGCCTGGGATAGGGGGCTGCATTGAACTATGGAATGTGGGGCACCTGGAGACTCTCCAGGGCTACAGCAAGAGTTAAAGGAAACTCTGCTCCCAGTGCATGAGCTAAAGCAATGAGAACAGTGTTTATTGTGCTGTCAATCGCAAGTTAATGAAGGCTGGATTCAGGTAATTACTAAACTATATGTATTTTTTTAAATTCTCCTTGCATGCTCCAAAAATTTCCAAAAAATTCCAATCAAACCATAACACTAGGATGAAGTAGATAAACCACAGAGCTTAAAGGTTAGGCAGAAGAACAATATATATTCTTTCCATTACAAAAAATAAAAGGGTGGTAGAGTTTAGAAGTTGCTGCCTCTTCGTAGGTCATTTTACTCTGTGCAAAACAGAAGAGCCACCCTGCAAGCACAGCAATATGCTTATGCAATATAGAAACATTCCTTTATGTACAGTGCTGACTTAATTGAGGAGCAGAAGAATGGTATTATATCAGGCTTTTGGAAATAGCACAGGTCCTGTGGCTCAGTTCCAGGATTCAGCTTTACCTTTCTAAACAGCTCAAAGAATAGTCCTGTGCTGGTGACAAACACACTGTTGGTAGCTCTGTGACATCTGTATGTTTGCCAACCTGTTTTTACATCTTAACCGATCTTTAAATTTATGCCACAGTTTTATTATATCTTGGTTCTATCCAGGCTCATTCTTCAAAGCTGAACAATTATAGAAAGCTGTAATTCTGAGAAACAAGCACAATGAAACTTTGCCCAAATGAGGAGCACTGGTAAGTGTGCCAGGAGAGTGAGGCCAGCTCTTAATCTGCATAAAAGGGAACATATTTTGACTGCTTTTTCCTTTAGTGCAGCTCACACCTATTGCACCTGTTGTTCATGGTTTCATCTTGAAATGCTGACCTGGGCATGTTGGGGTTCATCCTGCTGAGTGACATGGACTGTCCTGGGGTGGGGGATTCACAGGCTAATGAACCTCACTGCTTACCCAAAGAGAAGCAAAACTTCACATTGTCTAAAAACATGCAAAACTTCTTGTCAGCAAACAAAAAAATCCCAGACCAAAGACCCACAACAACCAAAAAGAAACTAAAACCCCCATGCCAGAAGTTGTCCAGATTGTACAGGAGAAAACTTTCATGTACTAAATGTCACATTTCCCTTTCGTGGGCCTATTTTATTGCAGATATCAGTGTAGAGAAGATTCTGAGCTATTCTTCTACAATCAGCTTTTGCTTTGGAGCAGTTTGTGTTAAAAGTATTTGGAAAAATAACAGTCAGCAGATACAAATGGTTAAAGAAATGTTGTAGGATTTATGTTCTCCATGTGGCCACATCAGGCTACTGTGGGACTCCAGTTGTTTTCAGCAGGGTTTAAGTTAATTTTTATGTACCCTGGCAGGTAGATGCTTCATTACAAAGCTGGCAAAGTCAATGTTGTGATTCAAGTGACTATAAAAATCTCAGAACTGCTTCCTAAATGTACTGTATAGGGTGTAACCACTCACATTGATCTGCAGAAAGTCCCAGCATTTCTTTATCTCCCTAATAGCTATTCAGTTCACAGCTAGTCTTCTAGAATAATTTGTTTCTGGTTCTGAGGCATTCAAAGCCATTTAAATAAATACATGTTGAAAATACAGATATAAAAGAAGAAATATTTACATAATTAAACAGAATAAGTGGTATTCATGTAAAGCACATTGCATATTTATGTTTTCTAATTAGTCTGTAGAGAACTAACTCATCTTGCAGGTAAATTAAATGTTTAACAAAGTTGGAAAAAATTATGTGCAATAGCATTAATCACTAAGTTCCCCTCTCAAAGAGCCCATGCTACACAATTTTTGAATCAGTAAATTTGCTATAATTTTACTGATAATAATAGAATAAAAGCATCTTCAGATCCTAGCAGCAGATCTAGTAGTATGTGAACACATCAACCCAATACACCCATTGATCCACCCAAAAGCTTGCAATGAAATTATTTGTTTGTTACTCTTTTTATTGGGCTCAAGGTATAGGCATCTTGCCATTGGAAAGAGGGGGAAATATACATGGGAGTAATACTTCTGAAAACACCACTGATGCCCATTTTCTGTCAAATTAGGGGAGCTTGTAATCAAATTTTCATTGGCAATTGACTTAAGATGGGATATGGCCCACTCCAATAATCCTGAAAATCATCAGAAGGATTTCCTTGGATTGCTGTGGGACTTCTGTTGTGTCCACCCTAATGCCTGTGGTTGTATTTCCTATCCTGCATATATTGATGTGCTGCTCAAGTGCAGGAACTTTTGCCCAGATGACCTTGCTGTAGCCCCATCAGGGAGTCAGCTGTGCCCCACAGCAACCAAAAGTCCCTTCCATTTATTTGAGGGCAGTAACTTGTTGCATTGTGGGCAGAACAGCCTCCTGTACTTCTGTGCAGTGTTTTGTGCAGCTGTTAACTTGAAACAATTCCCAGATACAACAAAGTGATGCCATTTTGGCGTGTCAGTGTCTGTCAATAGCAAGCACAATATTCCACATCAGTTTGCACGTTTTCTCTTTCAGATAATAGTAATAATTGAAGCCTTTCATTCTTTATATAAGGATATAAGTATCAGAGATCTTTAGTCTTGGGAGCTGATTTCTAAGTGTTCCTGTACTACCTTTATCGTCAAATGATTTTTTAATTATTATTCTCTGTGAGATTTCAAACTGGCATTCCATTGAATTACTGGCTAGATATTCCCACATGAATTCCATTTACATTGACTAGAAAGCTACTCAGCTTTCATTTTACTCAGCCTGTAAAACACTTGGGTTTTGTAGTTGCTTCTCACTGTGGCACCAAACCAGGTGAATTGTCCCTCGCGTCCTCTGGGTGAGACTGAGAGCCAAAAGGTTCAGCTTGCTAGGGCTGAATGTGCATCCCTTATACAGCCACACGGCCTGCAGCAATCCCCAGGGATTTAACATGCTTGTGAAGGTCAGGAGCTGAGCTTCTGTAGGCCAGGCTCTGCTTTGGGTCCCACCAACGTCTCGTGGCAGTGCTGAACTGGACATTTTCCAGCGCTGTAACCAAGAGCAGGTCATGAGCCTAAATGTCTTTCACACTTTTGCCTGTAATTTATCTGTAGGGCAAAATGAAGTAGTTGGGAGTCACTGTTTTAAGGGAAACAGTCTATGACCTGTGCCATTTCAGTGCTTTGAGGAGTCTGAACACATTCGTAAGTAGCGTGAATAATTTTCATCGGATTCCTGTTTGTAGCAGAAACAATGCATTTTCTTTACATCAGCAAGTCCAGATTCTGTATGTGTTCTGCCCAGGCAGGAGGACTATTTAGCCATAACGTTCTTTCAAGTTAAGAGTTTTTGTATTACAGTGAAAACCAACATTTTTTAATTTGTGATAAACCTGTATTATAATGCCTTATTTATTTTTAATCTTGTACAGTGTTACAAAACAACAGAAAACATTGGCCTTTCATGTATTATTCACTTTAAAAGATGTATTGTACTATGAAATTTTGTAAATACTTTTAGCTTGGACAGATAATTGCATGTACACTTGTATAAAAAGAGGCAAAAAGGCACACTTTTAACAAAAATTAATGATTTTTTTAAGAGACATTTTACATGTGCATGGAGATGATGTATCCTTTGAAGATGGATGCCCTTTTGATTTTCCTTGCAATCTACTGCATGCCATTCATGCCTGACTTCAGTGAAATAAAACAAAACAGTAAGTTTTTCTAAATGTTTTTGACATATCACTTCTGGCACAGTTAATCCACTAGTTGCATGTGCATTCAGCAAATCAAAATGCAAACAGCAAATAAAGAAGAAAAATAACTTAATGATTGTAATCTGCCAACCTCAGTGTTCCAAGTTCCATAACACAGTGTATGAAAAGTGTTACCAACATCTAAGCTGTCTTCATAAGGTTCCTTCTGGTCATTAGAAGCAATAAACTACTTACTGTAATATAAAAAGCAAAGAGATATTGTAGTTCCTAATGGTGTAATATCTGCCATTCAATGGGTATTGTCTGATACTGCATTTGATGTAGTATTGTCATCGAGAATGACCAAGTGTCAAATCCATCATTGCTGTATGCAGGTGCAACACTAGGGAAGGTAAAAGTTTGGCCCATTGATGTTACCCAGAGTATATTTCTAGTGTGGTAAGAAGTTATTGTATGTAAAATGTACATCATGCAAATAGGTTGTTTTCCTGGATACATACATACATATATATATGTGTGTGTGTGTATATATATATATATATATAAATTAATTTTGTTGCCTTATTTTTGTTACTTTTTTGACTGATTTTCCAAATAGTTTCTATTGCTAAGCAGAAAGTATTTAACAAAACTGTTAGGAGAAGGTTCATTTGGATTCTCTGGCTTTGAGTCATCTGAGTTCTGTGCTGGTGCCTCACAGCCTAACCCACAGCTCGGGGCCCAGAGTGACATAGGAATAAAAAATCAACATCCAATCTGCTCTCTGATTTTTCTCATAATGCTGCTGAACAAAACTTTAAATTCTGGGGGTATTTTGCATGCCTCATTTTTAAAGTTGTCATATCCATGTCACTACAACTCAGGATTACTTCTCAAGTTACTTATGTAATTGTACTATAGATGAGGAGTACTGGAGGAGCATAACACCGAGTATGGTTGCAAAGGAGAAAGGTGTGGACTGTGAATATTTTCTGCTTTGGATAAGGACTTCTTGTATTTTACAATTTCAGCTAGTTTTTTAATAGGTCTCAGAAATCCATAAATTTCTTTGTTTAATCAGGTGACTGTAGGATTAACTAAGCAGGACAGTTTCTGCAATTACTTTTGTCATCTTAAATTAAGATGCAGATTCATACAATATATCCCTGTTGCCTGCACACAAGAACCACTACCATGTTCTGAAGATTGGCTTCATTACAGTAGTTAAGGGTTTCTAACAGTCATAAATTAACTCATCTCAAATTTAGTGGGTTTTACATCTCGGTGTAGCATAATTGTTATGAATAAGGACAATTTGGACACTGCTTCTCCACCCTAACCCTGTTTATGATTGGCTTTTTCCAGAACTTTGTGTAGGCTATTTTTAGTTCTTTGTTCCTTTTAATCCCATCTCTCACTGAACTTTTAGGTCAAATCTAAATCATTAATAAATACATTAATGAAAATAAATGGGAAAATTACATATAAAGGAGGGGCTGCCTGTTCTCTTTAATTACTCCTCAGAATATTGTGCTGCTTGGGTGGCCTGATGTGACCTACAGTCTGCTTGGTGCAAGGCAAAAACAAGGAAAGAAGGAAAAAAAAGGGACAACGTTAGCAAGAGTACAAAATAACTAAAAAATAAGCCTGTGAGATAGCTGTTGCTGACACAAAAAAGGTGAAAAGCCAGTTCTTCTTTGGAAGTCAGTGGTAAAACTATCAGTGACACAGAGCAGATCTGGAGTGTCTGAGCTGGCAGAGCACTCAGCTGTATTCATGGTGCAACAAAAATAAGGCTTGTGTTTAACTGCTTGGCCAGATCCATTTCTGAGCTTTTGTGTCCATTCACACTTACAAAAGTGTCCAAAATCTCTTGGTGAACCACTTCCAGAACTTCAGAAGGAATTACTAGAAATAGTTGGGGGTTGTCACCTTCAATGACTATTTTCTGATCATGAGGAAGCACCTCGAAATTTGGATTAACATTGGGTAACACTGCAAAGACTTAGTTTTGCTTGTGCCTTACTGCCCTGGAGGATGTGCTTCCTTAGGTGAGGATCCCTGGTTTCTGTCTTCTGTGGCATCAAACGTCCCAGCTGCATCGAACTGGAGGAACCAGCAGTGCTGCAGCACTGGGAAGTTTTTTTACTCATTCCTTTCCTACTTAGGTTTACTACTGGAACAGATATGTGGCTGCAAGGAGTGCTCCAATTGTTGGAGGGAGGTGGGCTGCTGGTAGTAAACCAGCTAACAGGTCTTGTGGTGTGCACTATTGTGTCTTACTTTCAAGTGCCTGACCTTCTGCTTTAATCCTAGACCTGTCAATAGTAGCATCAGTTATGAAAAATTTCAGCTGGCACATTGAAGTTACTCAAGGGATTTCTCATGGCTTTTACTCCTTAGTGCACATGGGTGCAAAGGTTTTCTGTTCTTGCATTTAAAATGCCATTCAAGCAATATATCAAGAAATTTCAATGAATCTTAGACGAAAATTGCTTCATGATAATTATATTTTTAATTGGTACAGTAGAAATACTACTGTGCTTAGAACTACTGGGGGTTTTACAGTGACATTACTAGGGTTCAATTAGGAAAAAAAAAAAAGTAAAGTGATTGATTAACTTGCTCCTGTTTGCAAGTATAATTGTCTTGCACAAAATTGGACCAAGGCAAGGCAAAAGATGAGTTGCCTTCCTGCATCCAAGCAGCTGGTTGTTACACAGAGGTAGCTTTGAGAAGTGTTGCAGAATACAATAAGAATGAAAGCAATGCTTTCAGAGTCACTGGTCCAAACACCAGAATCCAGGAAGAGTTACCATTGCTGGCATAATTTACTCCATCCATAGAATCTTAGAGCAGTGGTATTATTTTCAGTGAAATTCTGGCAGAGGTTAGAAACCTCCATTGGAAGTTCTTTTTCCATAATATACTTGTGTCTAGATTTGTCTGTGTGCAAATCCTCAGTTTGTAGATGGATTATGGATAATGGTGTAAAACAGTAGTAATACACACACTTCACAGTTTGATGACAGTCCATTGTGGGCTTCTCCATCATTTTAAGCATCCTATAAATATTTAAATGTAATAAATATCACAGCAAATAGAGGAGAAGGAGCTAGGCATCCTTACCTGCCTCTTAACACCATGTAAGTCTTCTTTGGACATAAAAATACGACCTGCAGCTTCTTAAGAAATTAGTGCCCCTTCTATCCTTAACTCACCTTCAATGTGCCATCATATATTTGTTGAGGTGTTTACTGTCCACTCAAGCCTGCTTTATGTAGGCCCTCTATCACGTGGTTGTCAAACTTCTTTTTCAAAAAGAAAGTAAATTTTTAAAAAACTAGGTTTTTCATGTAATAGATGTTTAGGGGAACAGAAATAACTTCGACACAGTCTGGTTGGGCAGCAGTACAAGTGACAGCAACCCTGAAAGGGCAGATGAATGTCCCTGTGGTGGGGTGCAGGCAGCAGCAGCTGGCAGCAGCTGGGCAGAGGTGCTTCAGCCTGGCAGCAGTAGGCAGAGCATCTCTGTGGGCCCAAAGAAAAGAGACACAGATAAGCAGGAGCAGGGGAGCCTATTTCATGTTTTACCAAACCCATGCAGGCCTATTTCAAGAGTGCTCACGTTGCCATTATTTATTACAATATTAGTCTTGCTGGTAGAATTGAAACATTTAATAAGAAGACCATGCAGAGGAATCCTATCAGCTGCTTAACCTGCAGATGTTTGCAGCAAATTCTGCATTGCTTTTGAACTAACTTGGATATTTGCTTAGACTTTGTGGAAAAAGAATTGCTTGCATCTGGTAGAGATATTCCATTTCTCAAAGGGAAACTAAATGTGTTCTTCTATTTAATTGGCGTAAAAGGTTTCAGTAGAACTTTTGTTCCTGTTTAAAACCCAGCAAAAATAATGAAAATATTAACTTCAGTGATATTGAATTATTAGATTAGGCCTTATTCTACTGTCTGTTCCTCTCCCACTGATGTCAAGTAAGATGTCACCAGTGATGGTAAAGGGACCAGGAAGAACCCTGCTGTATCAAAAAAGAAACATCTACATGGGTAAAATGAATACTCCTAAATTTAAGGAATGAACTAGTAAGTCAAGATGACATTATTCCAAATATTATAGCCCACTGAACCTATAAAAACCCCTTTTATCTTTATAGCTATACAATATATATATATATATGTATGTATGTATATACATAGTACAGTACAATAACTTAACACTGGGTAACTTCTAATGATAGATTTGCATTAATAATACGGGTCTATTTTTATGTAAATAGAATATTGTAGAGTATCTTCCAGTCTTTTTCAGGATTGTTAACTTGAGAAGAGCAATTGAATATTTGTCCTATTTTTATGTTAAAAAGTGAATGGACTGAAATGTTAAATGTGAATGTAAATTTCTTATTGCAACTTTTATACTGAGTGTTTGCACTATTATAATTTCTGGAATCTAATTAAAAATAAAGGAAAAAAGTTTGCTTGAATAAACAGCTGTTTGAGACTATTGTTTTGGTTTCGGTCTGGCTTTTTTGGGGTGGATTTTTTTTATTTGTTTTCTAAATCAAGTTGCATTCATTATTCTATAACAAGCTGCCTTTCAGAGTGTCCATCTACAGCTTCTCAGTTTTCAGGCTCTAGAAACCTTCCAATACTGCTTTCAGAATTGCTTTGAACTAAAGAACCTCATGGTAACAATTCAGATCCCTTGTGAGTCTTGTTGATTTTCTGCATTGACTGCAGTGGAAGCCAGCTTGGGCCAAGTGTGCCACTCATTGTGCAGAGAAAGGAAATAAATGTGCAATAACTGGCAAAATACCAGTCACACAGACCAGAAGAAGGGGAGGGGAAGCTCATTTCTCCCTTTCCACAAGGTGGAAATAATTGGTCCTCTTGGGCGGAGTGTAAACTTTTTAAATAGTTTATATTTTGCAACATTCAGTGCCAAACTGCAAAAAATTGAGTGCAAAATTGCATAGGTTAACTTAAAATTGGTTAGACTCACACATAGATGTTAATGAGATCGTGTACATTCTGGATTAAAAACTCAGGTCAATACTTGGACACATTTTCTTGCCATGCTCCATTGCACAGCTGAATCACTTCAGAAACAGTATGAGAATTTATTAAAGAATGAGGCAATATGCACATTAGAGTGCTTATATCCTCTGGTAACACTTTTGCACATGAGGAATTCCAGAAAGTCTGCATTTCTATAGCATAAACCACCCAGAACTGAAACTGGCGTTCTTGGCCAAAAACTGACCAGGGGATATTGTCAGAAGGGGAGAATAGAAAATGGGAACATTGTGTACGTTGCCTCTTGTGTACATTGGTGCATTGCCATTGTATCTATGGCAATTTCTGCAGCCATTCCCTCGAGCAATGGGTCACCAGTGCCCTGGGTCTGCTGGCAGAACACCATGTTCAATGGAAAGAAACGACTATGCAGGTATCAGTCATGGACTATATTCTCGTTTGGACCATTCTGATGGAAAAAAAATTATCTCTGTAAAGTGAGCCATGTAGTAAAAATTGTCTGAGACAATTCTGGCTCTTATTAAGAGCACTGAACTGTGAAGAGAGAGTCTCAGAATGGGGATCTTGAGGTGTAGTCGGGCTATTTAGGAGTCCTGATCTGATCCTGGACATCCCATCCTGTGCAGATCATGTCTGCTATCCACTTCAGCAGTAGCTTACATATGTTTCCAGGCTCTTTCTCAAAATCTCAGAGAATAGAAACTGGTTTTTAATATTGTATTAATATGAACTTCCCAGGCTTATGCTGTTCCTATATTTATAATCAGACACTGGTTGTTATTAGATTTAACCCTGGAGAACTGGCAATGAAGAAGTAGAAAGAGGTAGTGATGAAGTAGTGATTATTATCATGAATATTTATCTTTAAAAGGTAAGAGGCCACTGATAGCTTTCATAGAGGCAATGTAACATGTCAATTACTACACCATCACAGATGAAGCAGATGATCTTTCCTGCCAGAAATGCTCTGCTTCACTAAGTTGGACTTCAATTAGCTTTGCCTTATCTCAGACTACCCTGGGATCCATATGCACAATTCCAATGCAGCAAGAGCCACCGATGTTCACCCGGCCTTCACTAGGCACTCACTCTGCCCACTGCACTGCACAATTCCAGTATTTTCAGTTTATTATTAGGTGTAATAAACCAAACCAAACCCATCCTTTTCTGGTCACTGGGAGATTTGAAGTCAGACATTTGTTCAGCACTGGCCAAACTGTGCTCGTACTGTTGCCAAAGGTCATGAAAGCAGCACCAAGTGTTTTCCCCAAGCTCTATAGTTACTGTGGATGTTTATTGAACTTTAGCAATACTGTTATGTGCTCCTCAGCAACACTGCCAACAGACTTAGAAAGGAGCAGTCGTATCACAAAAGACACAGCAAGTTGCTGAGGAAAGGGCCCAGTTGAACATTAACTCAGATTGACTTGTAGGGTGTAGAAACACGTAGGAAGTGTATAGGACACCGAGTGGTGAATAAACAACGTGAGGCAGAAGCCATGGGGCAGTGTGTTAGCACTGAAGTGGGTAAGCACATAACGAGGAGTCCTTGACGTAATTACAAAGGCAGGTGGTAAAACACTGATTTTATCAATGACCTCTACTATTAAAGTGTACCTGGCTTCTTACTACTGAGGAAATCGGACTTTTTGAAGTCAAATATTGGTTCTTCAGATTTTGTATAAAAAAAAGATCATTTTTCTCCATTTGTCATCTCCAGTAATGACTTTAGACTGGCTACTTTTGTATTATAACCTTGTTTAATTAAGAGAAGCAACACTTTTGTATTATAACCTTGTTTAATTAAGAGAAGCAATAATTTTTAATCCCTTAAGGTTTTATAATTCATCTTAATAGAGTAACATCTTTAAATATGTACAAACTAATCCTCCTTTCACATAGACACCAAGTGCTACATTTGAGGGCAGAGCTGGTCCAAACTGAGGGTGGACGTGACACTGAACTTGTCTACAATGGGGAAATGGTTGTTCCTTATGGCTTTTGTTTACTCAGTCCTAAAGTTACATTAAAGCAGAAAAAAAATGTGGCTGTTAGGATACTATTTCCAATTCCCTGCAACTGGTGGACTTTGGTGAAAAATTTATAAAATCCACACCCAAATTAAAGGCATTTAGGACTATTTTAAATGGTGCAAGTCTCATTGTTCTTCAAACTCTTACTGAAATTAATCATATAAAAGCTGATTTAGACATTTAAATAAGCATTTGACTTTCTGAGCAGCAATGAAACACAGTGTTTCAAGATTGTGGTTTTGAGTGCACAAAATCAGATTTGTCCAGTTGGACAGATCCACTCATAGAAGTCATACCCAAAACCTGTAGAAATATATAACCTGAAGCACACATCAGGACTCAGTGTATTGCTAGTTCAGAGCCATTTTTTATTAAAAGTTATGAAATCCTGAAACTATTTATCCAGGATTCCCTAAAGCATTCCTCTCAGGGTGCTTATGTGGTGCTCCTCCAACCAGATTGGAGTGAACATTATGCCACACATAGGTTTGTTCCTGGACGCAGTAAAGACATTGATTTTGCCTCTGGCCGGAAAAAAGGTCATAGTCACACTGAAAAATGGGATGTTGCCACAGTTACAAAGATGCCACTTCCATATTGGCACCATAAATAATGCCAGTGATCATTACAGGGTAATTCAGCAGAATTCTGCCAGTTGTGAAGAAAGTCATCTAAAAGGCAAAAGTTTTAAAGTTGCTGCACAGCAAGATCATAACTGCTTTTCAGGCACTGAAAAGTTTGTTTAACAGACTACAAAGGATTCATATAGTGCTTCATTTCTGAAGGTTTCAGTGCAGGTTTTGCTGGGGAAAGGCACGTCCTCTGAGGAGTGACTGAGAACACTGTGTTTGTCTGCTTTGGAGACAAGGAGTCTGAGGGGTGACCTCACTGCTCCCTACAGTTTCCTGAGGACAGGAAGGGGACAGGGAGGTGCTGATGTTTTCCCTCATATCCAGTGCCAGGACGTGTGGGAATGGCTCAAAGCAGGGGAGGTTTAGACTGGAAATTAGGAAGCATTTCTTTACCAAGAGGGTGGTCAAATTTTGGAACAAGCTTCCTAGAGAGGTGGTCCATGTCCTGTGCCCGTCTGTGTTTGAGAGTCATTTGGACAATGGCCTTAATTACATCTTTTAGCTTTTACTGAAGTGGTCAGGTAGCTGGAGTGGATGATCATTGAAGGTCTCTTCTGACTGAACTATTCTGTTCTGTTCTGTTCTGTTCTGTTCTGTTCTGTTCTGTTCTGTTCTATTCCACTCTATTCTATTCTAAGTCTCCAAAACACCTACATAAAATATCTGTACCCTGTCCCAAAAGCCAGGATTCTCAGTAGTGCCTAGATATGTAATTCCTACTCAATAAGTGTAACTAGTGCTAAGGTGTGTTTGAAAAGCTCCACTTTGTCTCTGTAGCTTTACTTCCCTGAAGAGCCTGACTCCCCAAGGAGTGTTGGACTGTTTCCATTGCAGTGGCTGTGGCTGCCCAAGGATGTAACTGGGACAGAATCACTTCTGCCAACTGTGCCACAATGCTTTCCATGCCAAGAGAGGCACCATTCTGCAGAACCTGGTCCATGATGGGACTCCTGGCTGGTTTGAGCCTTCGGATCAACAAAGGAAATATTTCCCTCCTGTTTTCACTAAGGAGCTCAGTCTGGGCAGCAGTCTTAGAGCACTCCTGTTTGACTTGCCTATACACATAGACACAGGAAGAATATGTTATGCAAACTTGAATCAGATTTGCATTTTTATGGAGTTTCGTGCGTAAACTACTTGTAATCTGGGCCTTCTAAATCATTTAGGAAAATATTATTCTCCTTTTTTTTCTATTTTTCCTTTGTTTTGCCCATTCCTTTTTTATTTCTTCTAATTTATTCTTTCTACATGATTATAAATTTCAGAAAGCATTTTCACCTTTGTGTCCCTTTGTGTGAGAAATGTCTGGTGACATCATCAGTGGGAAATGAAAAAATTAACAGCAACTGAAGAATCACTGTGTCCCAAAATAGACCAGAAGACAAAGGGGAAAAGGTGTCCATTTCTGTTCTTCTGTGGATGCTATTCCTTGCTAAACTGAAAAATAATTCCAGTTTTGCCCTTTTGCAGATGAAACCTCCTCAAACTCCCATGTCTCTGAACTGAATTCATGCATTTGAACGTGAAAAAAGGGCTGAAACAAAACACTGTGCTGTTGTCATATTCCCCACTTTTGTTTATTTGGGAAGTAAAAATACTAAGAATTAATGTTTCCCCCAAGGGAATGCAGTAAAAACCTTTAAATCAGTTCCTGTGTAGGTTTTGTATTTTTGAAACAAATTTTGAAAGGAGATGAAATTATCTCCTAAAATACAATCAACAAAACTATGTTTATAAACATAAAACAGTGGGAGGTTTGATTTCATATATATGGAGGTACATAATCATATAGCTGGAATTGAGTGTCATCTTGCATCGTGAAGGGAAGGTGTGTAAATACAGACCAAAAAGCTGGATCTAGACCTATGGAGTTATTGCTTCAAAATATCAAGTAGACAATGCTGAGGATGAAGATGATCATACCAAGGAATGTAACTTCAGTGAAGAAATGATTCATAATAAACAGGTGTGACTGCAGGACACAATAAGTGTCATTCTTTGAAAGATGCAAGAAGCCTTCAAGGTGTCAAGTCAGAGTTTGGGTGTTTCATGTCCAGATATAGAACATGGCTACAGATCCAGAATAGCTGTTCTGCTGAGCTCCAAATGCTTCCCCTAATTCTGGACTATTTCCTGTCTGATCTCTGCATAGTTATGTCCTTCCTATTCTTTGTAACATCCTGCCACCACCTGATAAAAAGATGAATCTGTAGAACACGAGAAACCATCGTTAACAGTGAGAACAACGTGCAAATCTCCTCATTTGCATCTTGGTAATATTTGGCAAGGAACTAGAAGAAACAGCAAGTAAAGGCTTTGCAGGAGAGGGGAAGGTTGCTTTGTAAAAGTTTGGCAGACAAGGCCAGGGAAGGCTGACATAAAGGTGATGCAGCACTGGTGGCCTCTGAGATGCCATGGGAAGGACACATTAAAAAGAGAGGGCAAAACACCAGCTGGAAGCCAAGACTGGAAGTTTTTGGAGGGGTCCAGTTGCTCAGCCCCCCAGAAAAGCTTCTCCTGCAGGTTCATGCTGCTTACTATTGTTTGCATCACTGCCTGGCTGGGAGAGGCCACGTTGTGTCCCACTGCTAGAGCAGGACAGCACAAACACTGTGGCACCGTGCCCAGGCATCCCTCCACTCTGTGCTATAGAGGGAACTGCTCTGCTGAGCTCTGCAAGGCACAGTAGGGCTGGGTTTGCACACCAGGCCACAAGGTTTGAAAACTACAAATATTCAAAAAGAGGTAAAGGTTGGTCTATGTTTATAAAGGACTGAGAATTTTTTTTTTTTTGCCCAGCCACAAGTATCTCAAAATAGTTTTTGTTTAGTTCTCAAAATATTCCTGTAGGAACCTCCCCTGGGAGTTTAGGAAATAAATAGCTTATCCTGGCCAGACTATTTATTTCCAAGATGTTTACTCGTGCAGTCCATGTGATTGTAAAGTGCCTCCATTTCTCAAGCTCTCTTTCAGTTCCTTGGGGGCACATAATTTAAACCTTGCAGCCTTCCCCTTACACTGACAGCCTGTTATTCCTAAATATTCAACTGGTAGCTCCAATTGTCTACTCATAGTGCAATATTAATGTGGCAAGAGAGGGTGGTTTATGATCAGGTTTGAAATGCCCAAACTGCCTGGAACCACAAGTTCAAATCCCTGTGAGATCAGTGCTTCACCCCCTCTGTGCCACACGCACCCTCCAGCCTTGGGTCACCCACATAAAGCCCTGAAATTAGGTCTGTCTGATCAGCTTGGATTTTAAAGGTCCACAGGTCATTCTTTGTCAAAAGGGGCTCCCTCAATATTTGTGCTCCCTCCCACCTGTGCTTGCCCTGCAGCACTGGGACAGCACATGTTACCTGCCACCCACAATTCAGCAGGGATGCTGCAGTCCAGCTGCTTTCCTGTTGACAAAAATTATGGTCCTCCACCTGAACAAAACTTTTTAAAACCAATTCTAACCTGAGCCCATATTTTGAAAACACGTGCTTCAAAATAAAATGCTGCCAATCAGCTGTTAGCTGCAAAAACTGTGAAATTCACACTGCAGTAAAACGATCTTCACTTTATTCTCACTATTTTCCTAAAAAAAAAAAAAAATAACTTTTTCATGGCAGGTTTAATATCAATTTCCCATGTATTTTTTGAGCAAGATCAGCAGTTAGAAAATAAAAGCAGGATGGCAACAGATATACTCCATCAAAATACATTCATCTTGCAACAGGTTCTCAGTGTGTCTTGGGCAGCCATGTGAAGCCAATTAACCATTAAAGTATTTTTGTGACGAGTTCAGGCAGCAAACAGCCAATTTTCCTGTGATCAAGAAACCCTAGATTTCTATTCAGTTATTCCTTTAGCAGCACAGCTGAAACTCATAAAGCCCCTGGATTTGGTAATTAGGGAGTTTCTGCAGCAAAGGGTGGCCAGGGTGGGTCGGCAGCAGGTCTATATAAAAAGGGCACCAGCTGAAGCCTTTTCACAATCATTTGAAAAACGGAGGAAGGTGTCAGGTAGAACCTGGTGGGTCTGGTAAGCCAGCTTTATTTCATCAAATCTCTTGTAAAGTGCATTCTCTCTGGATTCTGATATCCTTGAATAGTTTCTATTGTTCTCAGACTTGTCCTCTCCTTTATCTATAATGGTGCTAAAGCAGAAAAAGTCTGTTGCTTGTATGTGTGTATCTGTCTAAAATACAGAGAAGTGTGAAGTAAAAAACATGTTGTTTTCCTCAGAAGCTTTGGTTGAAAGCATTTGTTAGAAATTAATTTAAGTAAAAAATACCTTTTAACTGAGCATCTGAACTTTAAGGGTAAAGCATCAAAACGTGTAGCTGAAGGCAGGTTTGGGGAGTGACTCTAAACTCCTCCTTATTCCCCCTCTCTAAGCTTAATCCCACAAGCTTAGTGCCAGTAAACTTCTGTGGTAAAGACTAAGGGAAGCCACTCTGTCTAAACAGGGAAGGAAAAAGGCTGCTTATAATGTTATAAAGTGCAAGTGAAACTGTCCTGGAAGACTTAGACCCTACACAGGTGTAAAACCCTGACAAGGAGTGGAGAACTAGTGCCTTTTACTTCAGCAACTACATCTCCTCTGTTGTGCTTCATCCCAGTCACGTTTCCTTGTCCCTCCAACCCCCCCAGACCTTGATCTATAGACAGCTTAGAATATGGGTGTTTAAAACATGCTGCCCCCTTGCTTGGCTTCTGCATGAAATAGCAATCTCAGTGAGCAGTCTGCATGGAACAGCTGAACTGCCTCATAAAACAGAGTTCAAAAATTCCTACAAGTACTTAAATGCTTATCTAATTGAGATTTTATCTTAAATATATTTTATGTATTTTTACATATTTTATCTTGTGCTTCTCCATGTGTAAGAAGTTGAGTTCCTTTTTGTTGGGGGTTTGGATAAGGGAAATGCTACTGGGAAATGCAACCCTGCCATTGTGAATTGAGTTGAAAATAAACTTACATGTAACACTTTTTTTTTAATAAAAGCTTAGGATCAGCTGAAATAAGCCAAATGTCAAGTAATTAGGAGAGAATTAAAAGTTTGTGAGCCCCCTTTTAAGGAATTACAACAAACAAAATGGTAATTGGACTAAGAAATGGCTGTGTGAACACAGTAGTTCTCTGCACATCTCTTTAGAGCACTTGAATGCTTGTTACACTACAGTAATGCCTCTGGTATCTGAAGTCTTTCATTTACACACACTATTAGCAGCTGCAACCCCAAAAGTTTATTATTTGTATATTCTGGAGGAGAAAACACTGTCTTAATGATGTTGTGGTTAATGAAATATCTTCACTTCCAGCACACTTGGAGCTTCACATGCAGAAGGCTGGGAAAGGTCTAAATGTTGTGTGTGTGATCAGCTGTCTCCTCACATTCTGTTTTCCATATGGCTCTTTCAATCCTTTGAATCCTGTACAAAGGATAAACTCCATGTAAAGACAGAATGTCAACATAAAAATAAGAATACCTTGGATATGATTTAGCAGCTTGCTGCTAAAAAGTACTTTGCATTGCATCTCTTTGTGTGAGTAATGACACAATCTTCTATTTTTCTCAAGGCAATAAAAGTGACTTCAAGATGTCGGAGGAAGATGATTCTTTTCTGAATGTTAAAAGATCTCTGAAAAAGAGAATGGTGAAACACAGCACCCCGGTGGACTCAATGCTTTCAAGAACAATTCCTTTTCCTACAGGTCTGACAAATCAGTCAGTCAAGGACCAAGATGCCAGGAAGAGAGTTTATGGGTCTCCAGTGCCAAAATCAAACACAAGTAGATCCTTATCTCAAGTATCTTCAGTCCGTGTCGATGCGTATTTCCCTCACGTGTCCCCACAAAGGCTTTCCACGGTGTTGGCCCCACAGGAATTGCATGAAGAGAGAAGCCAAAGCTCTCAGCTTCCCTTTTCTAGAAGGAGACTTTCCACAGTGTTGGCCTCTGACGAATCAAACCAAGAGCCAAGTGACAAGGTTGTCCCCAACATGGAAACCCAAGCTGCCATCAAAGCACCCGTGGAGGCTGCAGTACCTCCCAAAAGTGGACCTTCCTGGCTTCTTACTGGAATACCAGGGATACGGGATTTCCCAGGAGCAAAAACCAGAAAGAAGAAAATTGATAAAGCTCTTGTGGTAAAGATTTTCATTTATTTATGCAATAGCTAACAACCTACTCCTTCTTTTTAATTCAAATCATGATGCTTTATAGGAAGAATGCTGGTCACTGCAAATGGGACCTTGTGTGCAGCCCTTTTGATTGGTGTCGGGTTTCCTGGGGCAAGTTTAGATTAATAGACCTTATGCAGGTCTTGATTCTCTGTGAAGCACAAGAACTCAATTTCCTGGAATTTTAATTATTAGCAAAGGGCCTGTTCAAAGCCCATAGAAAGGATTGGGAGGCAGCAGAGTTAGACACTGAAGGTTGTCATGTCAGTGTGAAGCCATCAAATTTTGTTCTGGTGTGGTTTTTCCTCTGTAACATTGTTCATGTGTGTGTTTTGAAAAGCCAAGAAAACTTGCCAGCTCTGAGTAAAAATTCCTTAGCATAAAACACATGGAAAGTTGCAGCCAAAATCCAACTGGGTCATAGTGCCTTTGTGTGTGGTGTTTGTTTTTGAAAGCAGGTGGCATCTGAATGGATTAGGTTAACTAAATAATATTTTCTCTTCTATAACAGAGGAAGAAACAAAGGGAATGGCTGCTTCGTCAACTTAAAAACATTGAGGAGGCAACTACACATGAACTGACGATTGAAGAAGCTTGACTGGGCTGTCCATGGGATTAGTATTGTCACATCTGTCCTGTGGAAATAACTATTTCCAATCAATCACACTCATGACTATAGTGTCTGTTAGACTTCCTCTTTCCTTCCAAAAGGTTCTTTTGTTGTCATTGTTTGTCTGTTTTGCAATTCTTATCCCTTAAATTTAGGAGAAATTAGGTATGAATTAAGAACTGCCTCTATATGAGAACCAATTTTAATTTAGAATGGCTGAAGGCCTAGAACTATGATGGGAAGAAGAACTTTGTGTAAGAATCATTCTTCATCCTGCCACAGCTCTTGGTGTCCATACCCTTTCGTGTAGCATTCCAATATTCTATGGTTGCTGATGTTTCTTTAATGACAAAGTCCTACTGGCCACAGAGTGTAATCCTGGTTGAGGAGAATCTCCTCATCTAAAGAGTAATCACAGCTGATGCAATCTGGCATGTTTTTGCTGCTGGCTGGAGAGATGAGGAAATACTGAGAGGCACTAAGGAGGGAGGCCACTCTCCAGAGATTACTAATTAATGACTGGTTTTGTTCAAAATAAGTTTGTCCCAGCCCTGGATTGTAAATGCAGCTTGCTGTTGTATTGGATATATTTAATGCTCAGCTGTGTGTTTTGGGGGGTTATGGGGTTTCTGGTTTTTCTCTGGAACTGCTGTGTAGGGGTCAAGAAGGGTGTGTTACCTGAGGCATCAGTCAAGAAATAATGCAACAAGTGTAATATTTGTGTTATGTCTTACTGGTATCTGTTATTAAATCTTTAGAATTGTCTTATCGCTTCTAAGTGATTTTTGGAGTGCCAGCAGCAGGAACCCAGAACATATTTGCCACCTCTGTGTAGATATTTCTGCACTTTTGTGTCTCTAGCACGTGCACTTTCCTGGCTATACTGGTTTTGCAGCTGTTCCAGGCACTACCTAATTACCCCAAAGAGGAGAGATCTGCAAGTTAAGAATGGAGGCAAGGGCATCTTTTGCATTTCCTTCCCACACTGTAACTTGTAGTATCTCACCTCCCAGGTGGCAGAGAAGCAATATGTCCAGGCCAACCAAGAGCATCTGTGTTATGCTCAAAAATCTAAGAGTGGAGTTGTGGTTTTCCAACCCTCTTGGGATTTAAAAGGAATTAGGATTTTCGGTAATAATTTCTGAAGTTAAACTCTTTTGAATTTCTCAGGAGAACAGCCTTATCCTCAGCCCTGGCTTTGACAGAGATCAGACAACAGGGAGATGCTGTCCCTCAGGTCAGGGCATGCTCACTTGGTTTCATGTTTAGTTAATGTTCTTGTATTTTTTTGTGTTACCCAGGCTGTTTGTCTGGCCCCAACAGGTTTCTCTGGTAACCAGAGAGCTCCTGATGAGTGTAGATCTCAAACTGCTTTTGAGATAAAATAGGCATGGTTGCAAACATGCTGCTATTCCCCTTGAGCCTGCAGGCATTTCATCAGTATCTATGATTTGTGCCAAGGGCTGAACTAAGATCAGTCAGAAGGTTAGTGTAAAACCTTCCTCTGCCCCTGGGACAAGCACAGATTAGTCTGGCTGCACGACCTAGTGCTTAATCCAAGTGACCCAGTTCTCTTGTTTGTTTGTACCTTCCCAGATAGTCAGTTCCNCGGGGACAAGCACAGATTAGTCTGGCTGCACGACTTAGTACTTAATCCAAGTGACTTCTCTCTCTTGTTTGTTTGTACCTTCCCAGATAGTCAGTTCCACTTGTTCCTTCAGGCTTCTCATCCTGGTCTCAGAAAGTCCTGCCATTGCTTCTGCTTTCCTTTCTCCCAGCCATCTCTCAAAGTTGCTCAGTTCCTCGCTCTTTAAATATCTCTAACATCTCCAGTTTGGTCTCTAGTTGTTTCCTTCCTTAGAAGACAGAGATCTTCTGTCTTCTGTGCCTTCTCTTCACTGCTGGGTTCCTTGCATGTGCTGAGATGTGACACCCCCCCCAGTGCTCCCCCAGACTCAGCACAGCTCTCACACCCCGAGTGCCTTTATTGCTTGGACTGACCCACTGTGGGCTGGGAAGGTCGGCTGGAACAAGTCACAGCTCTTAGGAGGCCAGGGATGGAGTTGCCAGAAAAGTCCTTCTCAGGCCTTGCTTCAGACTACATCAAACTCGAGGAGAACCCAGGGAATTTGGCTACTTAACATCTAAAAATCTCTGACTTTGTACCAAGTGCAAAACTTGTGAAAACTCAGAACACGGTAAATGCTGTGAAAGTTTTCCAGGAAACAAGGCTGCCTCCTTGTCAGGTTTGTGAAACCAGATGGTGCTAATAAAACCATGGAGACTTTCCTCAGTGGAAGAAAAATTGCCCTGAATGGTAATGTAGAACTGACTTTGTGTCTTTTCAAGTTCTGAAGCTGGATCAGGCAGCCAGGTGCAAAACACTGAGGGCTCTCATGGTTTTTGCAACTACTTCTGTTTCTTCTCTAGAATATTTGAAAAGAAATACAGAAGACTATATAGCATTTATCTTGCAGTAATTTGGGTGCTAATTAATTTGGAAGTCATTAAATTGCTTCTAGTATTTAATGAGAAAATACTAACATGAACTGATGCTTCAGCGGTTTTCCAACATGTATCTGATACTCTACATCAGCAGTATCAATATTTAATTTCATGTTAGAATGGCCAGGGTCTCCATCCAGGCCTATGTGCTATGTTAGACCTTAGTGAATTATTTTTCTCAGAGAAACACTTACCTCTAATTTATTAAACCAGTATGTTAGAGAATATTAAACTACATATATCAAACTGCACATACAAAACTAAACAGCTATTATACTTCACATGTAAGTATATCCACAGGGGCAAAAATGGGGGGGAAAAACCAAACAACTTGTATTTCTTTGTTTACAGGGTTTGCACTTGCTTTTGTCTCTCCTGTAGACTCCTAAGTCTACTGGAATTTGATGTTTAATGATACAGTTAGTTTTCTGTTGCAGTCTGTGTGTGTGCTTTGAGAAGAATAGGCTTTCAGAGGCACTAGTAGTATGCAGTTTTACTATTTTTGAATGTTCATCCTCTACTGGCAACAATGGCAAATTCATAAACTCGTAAAGTTCTTTATGAATATTTGTATTACAGTTTCACCAGAGTGCAAAAAAAAATCCTAAAGGGAGCTGTACAGTCCATCACCTCTAAAAAAAGTCATCCTTTAATTATTATGGCTGGAAGAGATTAGGGACTACCAGATTCTTATGAGAAGACAATCTCCAAGGCATCACATTCTGTGAAATAAAAAGCCTTTTTTGTGCATGGATGAATGTGAAGCAGAGTTGCATCAGGTTCCTGAGCTTTGCTCTTGTCCTGACTTTGAAATGCAACACGGGCATGTTTGTAAGTTCAGAACAGCCTTCCCACTGAGGGTGTTCTTTTGGGGCAGTATTTTTCTTTTTGGAGTGAATGTATGACCTTGACCTATGGAACTGTTTTCAGTACACTTGTCCCTGAGCTGATGTTACACAACCTACCTGCTGCTGGTGACTAAGTGTGGTGTTGGATGGAGAAGGACAAAAACATTACCAAGAACAGAGGGAAGAGACACAAATGTCTTTACTCTGGATTTATGAGCTCAGCCTTGTTCCCACTGAGGCGATGGTAACACTCCTGCTGACAGAGCTGGCAGTGCTCTGCCCAGCTGCACTCCTTCTCTAGGAGGCCAGTTTGAAGAGAAAAAGGTTTAGCAAACATATTTAACATATTTCAGATTTGAGAACTGGTTACTAAGTCCTTCCTTTGCTGGTCACAGCTGAACAATTCTGGAATAACTAAGAAAAGTGGAAAACTTAAATGATCACACATTTTTATTTTTTTTCTTTAAATCACAACATCGTTGTGCTATGGACAGAACTCTTGAGTAATAAGTTTTATAGTTCCACATATAAGCATTTCTACAATGGTTAATCAGATTTTATGAGAGAGAAGCTTTTGAGATATCAGATAATTCTTCTCTGTGCCTGTCTTAGTTTTTGCAACTGCCCCGTTATCACTAACCTGTGGGTCACTAGAAGTGTCATTCTTTTCCATGTGACTTTGCTAGTGAGGGCAAAATCATGGTGATTTACTGAAGGTAGTCAAACCTTATTTGTAAAGAGAGACACTCTGCTTTTATTTGTAATGATGTGCCTTAAGAATCTAATCTTGGATTTTTGCTTTGTTTCATTATACATTAATTATATTGATTTTTGTTTAATCCAGTGACTGTGTGATCTCAGTGTTTGATGGCAGAGATTATTTATACAGTAGGTCAGGCAAATATTCACGTGATATTCGATCTTATCTCCAGTGTGATTTTGATATAATAACAAGTTGGATTAACTCCTTCACATCTCTATTTGTAAATTGTGATATCCTTCAAGGAGCCCTAAAACTGGTGGCTGGAATCCCAGAGCCCTGTCTTTTCACCTCTGAGGAAACAGTAGAAGCTCTGAAACCTGAAAAGGTACCCTTGGTATTAATGGCAACAATATAATTATAACAATTAATACCAATAATACTGCTGAAATCAGAAATGCCTCAGGACAAAAGGCAGGGACAGATTTCCTGACAAAAGCAACTGGGCAAACTGTTTTATTTTTGCAAGAACCAGTGCAGAATTGAATAAGCTAAATGTGAAAAACAATTTTAATTGACAGAGAGAAATGTGCTCTCCTGTTTATCAGCATTTATTACTTTGCTGTCAGTAACAACCGTCTTACTCTTTCTAAGAATTTCAGGCTGTTTTCTGTTCTGTCTGAGCCCAGTTCCTGTAGTCCACAGTCGAGGCAAGTCTGTCCCACAGTTTTGTCTTCCCACTTCACTGGATGCACGACCAGAAAAAATGGACCTCCTGACTTACTGTGGTCTGGCTCCTATGATGTATTCCTATTTTTATTAGCATTTTTTAAAGGATGCAAAGAAAAAAGAATGGCATTTTAGACTCAAGATTTAAGAGCCAAATCTATTCCTCGAGGTTAAAGGTTGCCACGAAACCTCAGAACGAAAGATCAGGAGTTTGAGGCATCAGGGGCTCCTCCAGTTTTGGATTAGCAGCTTCTTTAAATAACCAGTCTGTCTTTTGTGGAAGAGAATATTCACTCTCACACTTGAAGAGGTAGAAACCAATGGAAATGAATTATTGCTGTTGTCCCACAGACACTTCTCCTCTAAGTTGTGCAACTGGCTGTGGCTCTGATGGCCCCGGGCTGGGGCTGGATGTCACTTTTGCTCCATCACTACTTCTCACTTTTCTCCCTACTGTGTGTGGAAATGTTTCCTTTTCCATGGAAAGCCCTGTATTAGTCTGGGGAGAAAGAGGAGTTTTATGTGCATCCTGTGACACACCCAGACACAAATAACTGGTGGTCTTTTGCTACTGTCTCACACTTCACATGAGATGCCTTAATATGTATTTGAAAGTGCTATTATGTTTAATTGCTGTAAGAATTATCTCTGGGGGATTTGCCTTTTCCTTTATCAGCACAAGGGAACCACTTCAGCAAGTGAAGCTGGTGGCTGGAGTGTCACTCCATCAGTGCCTGCAGGAAAGGGTAAGTTCAGGGTTACTGGTGTTTCTGGGCTTGGAGGGACTGGGTGGCTGAAGAATAGACACTGAAACAGCTCATGCAGGTTTAGGTGCCTGAAGCCAGTGCTAAGAGGTCATTTACATTTTTCAAAGACCCTGCTAAGCTCCAACTCACTCTGGTAGGCACTGGAAAGCCTTTATTCCCGTGGCTGGTCACAGGGAATGCCCCTGCTGGGGTTTAGTAGTGCTGACCACAGCAGAAGGGGGGAAGCAGAAGCTTTCCTGTAGTAACTGTCCACTTAGGAAATCACAGTCTGCTCTCAGCTTTGTCATACCACAGAAAGTTAAAGTGTTTCTGTGGTATTTCTCCAGCTTAGCAAACTCACTACATGGGCAGCTGGCTCTTGGTAGGATGACTAAAGGACTTTAACCTCCTTTTTTGCACCCAGAATTTAATTCTAAAAGTTGTATTTATCCAACCAGAAGAGAAAAAATAATACTAAATTTTTCCTCACTGCCAGGCAGTTGGCAGTGTCTGAACTGCCCAGGCAATTCCTAGAAACTCACTGCCTTTTACAAGTCACATTTTTCCAGTTTACCCAGTTAGATAAACAAAAGATGAACAACACCTCTCCCCATAGATTATAAAACATTTTGAAGGTTTTTTGTTTTGTTTCCTTTGTGTTTGCAGATCAAATTGAAATGATGGCCCAGCTTTTTTTTTTTCACTTGCTCTCTTTTGTGAAGTCAAACTAAGGAAACCTTAGTTTGTAAATGTTTGTCATTTAGTTTGTCATTGCCACAAAGTGGCAACCAAATCAAATTATTGTGTGAATCAAATTATTCGTTATTAACCTGAGCACTGTCAATTACTTGGCTAAAAAATTCCTCATAATCCATAGAACAAAAGGGCTTTTTGATATGGAATAAATGCAGAGAAGAAACTAGGTTTTTTGTATTTCTATCATAGCTGTTTGCCTTCATATGCTTGGTTGTTTTGCTGGTTTTTAAACATATCCAGAGAGTCAGCCCCAATAGGCAATTATTTGACAAGTCCCTTGAATTTTTGGTGATTAGTGGATAAAGATCACTTGTACTGAAATTCATATAAAACTTTACATTCTGTGAGTCACTCCACATGACTTTAAAGAAAAAACCCTGAAAAAAATCAGGGTCTTTAGAGAAATCAATGGGAAAATTCTTGTAGAAAAGCAATCCTTGCCGAGGATTCATGTGGTGTCTTTTGAGAAGTGGTTCAAATTAGAGGTCAGCTGTTGGAATACCTAAAAATTACCATCAAAAGTCCTCAGTAAACACAGCTTTACATCATGCATGTTTTTAACCTCCTGACTCTTATCTGTTTGTGTTCTTTAAAGCAATGTCAGGGCCAGAGATGGAGGTTGGCAGGTGAGTTGTAGTATTACATCAAACAGAGCCTACATTAACATACCCACTATTTCCACTTCACTGATGTCCCATGGCCTGTATAAAGCATTGCCTTGTTCACTGATACAAACCTCAGTCAACATAATCCACATTTACATCAATGAAATATGAAGGCACTGATTTTTATGGGTCTCCCTTTTCTACAGAAGAATATCTTCTCCCAGTGTGCTTTAGCAGACTTCTAGGTTTCCTTAGTTTGACTTCACTAAAGAGAGCAAGTGAAAAAAAAAAAGCATCATTTCAATTTGATCTGCAAGCACAAAGGAAACAAAACAAAAAACCTTCGAAATGTTTTATAATCTATGGGGAGAAGTGTTGTTCATCTTCTGTTTATCTAACTGGGTAAACTGGAAAAATGTGACTTGTAAAAGGCAGTGAGTTTCTAGGAATTGCCTGGGCAGTTCAGACACTGCCAACTGCCTGACAGTGAGGAAAAATACACCTGAGACCTGAAAACATGGTGGTGCTTGGGAAGAATGAGAGTTTTCTGAAACTAATGGAAGTTTTGTTATGTAGGCCTGAACATTAGACAAGGACTCAGTTCTTGCATTGTGTCTTTATCAGGTTATTTAAAAATTATGGTGATGAGTGAAAAAATCCTTTTTAAAAAATGTTTCCCATGTATCATTAAAAGCTATTTCCTCTCAGTTCACCTTGTCTTTTTTAGACTTAAAAACTGCAGGCAAGACAGTGGCAGTCACTCTGAAGTACAGTAATTTCAGAGGCAAGTAGCTTATCTTAAGCACTCAGTCACTGATCCTCAATTCTGTCCATAAAAAGCTATGTAACACAGCAGAGAGATATATAGATAAGTGAATACACATATCCAAGTGCATAGGAGTTCTTTGGGTCTTTGTCATTTTGTAAATGGCTCTACTTTCCAGTTGTAATTTTTTTTTCATGTTTCTTCATGAAAGACACTTTAATTTTTTTCTTTTTTTATTTTAGGAGAGAAGAGAAGACATATTTCTGTATAGTTTGCACTTCATGTTGAATGGTAAGAGAATCATGATTTTCTAAGACAGATATACAAGACAAAAATAGAAATGAAAGGGGGAAAAGAGCTTGAAAAGTCTAATTGCAATGTTCTGCAGAAATTGTTGTATCCCAGGTTTTCAGCCAACATTTACTCCAGTCAGACACCCAAAATCCACAGAATTCTTTTAATATCTGTAAAATTAGTTTTCTTTAAAAATACTTGAAAATGCTAATGAGTTGTAAGGGCTACCAACTTTTGTGTACCTAGATAGAGATCCCTGAAACTATCTGAACCAAAAGAAAAAAAACAACCCAGATAAAGTAGTTGAGTGAAAATATGTCAAATTGTCTGTAATCAATGAAAATACTTTTCAGAAATAAGTTGTAAATACAGGGGGTAAAAAAATCACTACATTATAAGTAAAACCTTTGGCATCAATATCAGAAAATGAAGAGTGAATAACAGAATGTTAAACATGCTCTGCAGTTCTGCTTTACTTTCTTTCACATAAATGATATTTTTACAAAAGAGGACAAACCAACCAAACAAACAAAAAGTCATGCTGCATTAGATGACTTTACAGTGGAATTTGCTATTTCAAGCTTAGTACATACCGTGACTACCAGGGTGAAATAATCTGTTCAGCACAGTGAAGTTTGAGTACTTTTTCTTTCCCTGGACGCAAAGGAGGAAAGATTTTCCACCCCCACCTGTCTCAGGTGGTACATGAGGATGGAGAGGACAACAGGACAGGCAGCAGAGCACATACCTCGTTTATTGTTTGACTGTTTGACAAACGCTGGTTTCCCACAAGTGCTTGTTTTGAGCTGATCCTCCTCTCATCCCAGCAGCAAAACTGAACCCAAATAGAGGAGATGCCCCAGCTTCGGTGGCACAGCCCCTCCCGGAGGTTGACGAGGACTCCTACGTGCGTGTGTGCAGCGCTTACAGAACCCTCGGGGCTTTGTCACCCTCAGGCCTCCTCCTTGGTGTGTCACTGGACTCCTAACCTGCAACCGCAGGACGGAAAGTTAACAAGGGTTTGTCGCGTTTGTTGCTGTGGAAATACAAAGTCAATTGCTTCAGTTTCAATGAGATTTCCCTCCTCTCTTCCTCCCACCCTCCCCTTTGTTTCGAGCATTTACATTTTTATGAAATGTCAGAAATGGGATATTTGTGACGGGCAAAAGGGGAGGGGATGCCCCCCACTCATCCATTGTCCTCCGCCAATTTCGCCTCCAGCCTCCACCACTTTTCTCCTTGTTAACTGGAGAGAGGTGGGGGTGAGGGAATAAAAGCATTCCTGCATGTCTGGAAGAAAGAAGATAGATAAAGGGGAAAAGTGAAAAGGGAGGGGAAGAGTGGCCAGGGACTTGAACCTCCAGCGAAACGATGCTTCTGCAGCCCCCCCGTTCAGATAATAGTTAACTCGGGGTTAAAGATTAATAACCAGGCGAAGCGCCGTATAAACGGCGCGGGGGAGCGGGATGTGCGCGAAGTCTCTTCGGGACCGTCCCCTCCGGCGACATGAGCGGCTCGTGGCTGCCGGCGCTGCTGCTGCCGGCGCTGCTGGGCCCCCGCCT